>JAXRJS010000059.1:2782500-3295000 GCA_037127375.1 Dione juno | reverse complement strand
TAGGTACCAGATGAATTAACAATCGACAATTTGATGGACTAAAGTTGGTATTACGTCACAATTATACTTTTTATATTTACTAACTGTACAGTAGTATATTATTACTATATTGACAACTTACAACACACTTAGTCAACACTTGTCACAAGCTTATTATTCAATTTTTTTCTCGCGCTTTGTCCATCATTGTTACCCTATTATGAGTAGTAGAAGGCAGTAAGAACTTAGTGACAAGACACTCCATTCTCCGGTTTTCGTCTGAATACGAGATATTGCGTGTTGAGTGGCTATACGCCACACTTCGAATTGCCCGAGTGATAAAAATAGCTTATTCTACCGAATAGGGATCGAACCCACTGTACCTTTGCACCACGATGGCCTTAATTAAATATATTAATTAATATATTATCACTATTTTACGAGGATACGTTAAAATATATGATTATCATACATTAAAATATAAGGTTATTGCCTGAAATAACTATAGCGGACGTAACAACCGCATAGGGGATCTCAAAGAAGGTCGTCAGGAATATCAACAGTTTCGCCTCAAAAGAGGGGTCACTCGCATCATCACCGCATTTATAAACGTATCTAATTATTTAAATTAAATTTACAGTAGCCTGGTCAAACACGCTTAGTTATGTAAAATTACTTTATACAATTGTGAATTCGAATTCTTCAAGCTATAGTTAAGCTATAGTTCTAGTTTTAAACGATATTTGAAATTCACTGTTTACTGTTTATTATCATTCCCCACTTAACGTTGACAATTCTACTAGATAAAAGCTTTAGAAATAATTGTATCGGAACTATGATATAAATATGTTTCTTCTATAATAATATCAATGCGTTCTTTATATGATTAATTTTATAAATGGTGTATGCTGCATTTGAATAATTCTTAATTTATCCTGTATTTGGTGGATAGGTTAAGAGAACCTATTGTTAAAACACTACGTTCTTTGCTTTCCACTTGATTGAGAGACACTGCGTGATTAGTTGAACTCCACACTACTCCACATTTTCACTTCTCTACCAAAGGGGAGAATGCATAAAATAATGTTTTCCTTTAAACGGGCATTGATCACACAAACAACATGCTTAAAGTTAAATGGTGTCCCATTACACCGCGATGACCTGGACATAAAGTGTAAAATGAAAATATGTTATATATTATATTAGTATACCTTAATTAGGCGCAAGCTTATAAATTGTGTAATAGTCTTTCCTGTTTCCTGAAATTCCTGAACTTCCTAAATTTTTTAAATCGTCACAAATATTTTTACTGTGGGCATCCGGCACGTAAAATTTGTGTGTGGAAAAAAAGTATCTATGCCAAACTTGCAAGTACGTACGAAATGTATGATTATAAAAAAAAATCATCGCCCGTATCTTTTCTAAGCAACGTGCTAATACTTTTTTACTATAAGTTATGATAAAATTGTACACTTCTAGCTTCAATAATGTCGTTAAGTCTCATATTTACTTTGAGATCAAATTCTTATTCTTTATATTTAAAGTTTACTAAAGAAAGGATGGGTTCTCAATAGATGTTTACATTACGAGATGACTGGAGTAGCCAAATTTAATGTGTTAGCTTCAATAGCTTACGAGCGGCATTGGAAAATTATTTATTCAGTGCTTTTATAGGTATAACAAATCCTAGATCACAGACGAAATTTTTTATATTGTGTTATCAATTAATAATTGTGTAATCAATCACTCTCTTGTATAATATTTTATGATATCTAAACAAATAATTTACTCTTACTTTGCTCAAATTTGAACCATTGAGTATTAAACATATATAATGTATTTTTTTTTGTACATTAAAAAAAAATATATTCAAAACAGGCGAGCTTAATGCTGAAAAGCATTTTCACCCAACCAACCCGCTATGTGGGAAATAAATGTGTAGGTGTACAAAAAAACATGATAAAAACACAATATACGAGAAATAAAAAAAATTAACTATATATATATATATATATATATATATATATATATATATATATATATATATATATATATATATATATATATATATATATATATATATATATATATATATATATATATATATATATATATATATATATATATATATATATATATATATATATATACATATATATATATATATATTATATATATATATATATATATATATATATATATATATATATATATATATATATATGTAAGTCGTTCCATAGCCTCACTCCTGCTACAGCAAACGTTAGACATGAAACCAGAGGTGTGGCTAGGCGTAGAGAGCATGAGATTCGCTTAGGATCGCTTAGCTTACCAAAACACAATAATGACAACCGTATTTAAATCGGATATGCCGTTTATGAGATTAGCGTGAACTAGCGCACAGATAAACAGGTAAAAATATTAAAATCATTATTTATGCTTCTGTCATATGGAGTCCATGTACAGACTTAGATTTATAGAAGAAGTTATTACAAGCTTAAATATTTTAGTTGAAAACTTGTCATATTATTGAAGTTAAAATATTTCGCTAGCTTTGATCATGCTGAAATAACTTCTAAAATCTCATATACAAGAACCAAAGTAACTGAAGTTAGTAGGTCTAACTTTTGGCTAAAACCAGGCTTAGGTATTAAAACGAGGATGGAAAAGTTTAAATTGATTAAGGCAAAATTATTGTAAATATTTGGCAAAATATTATTATTTAACATATCCATAAAAAATATCAATAAAAAATAGAAAATCTAAATATTTTATCTATAGTACAATTGAAAAGTGTACAACACTCAAAGAGCCAATAAAAGCTTAAGCCATATTATTTTCATTGTAAGTATGCAGATATTTCCAAAGAGAGTAATTTACCAAGAAACTAACCACCAATGTCATTTAACAATGTAATGACTTTCATTTAAAGACTATACTGATATGATATATTGAACTAAATTTAATAAATTTGCTTTAAGATAAGTTTTTGAATAAGACTACTGTCAACCCAAAAATTAAATGTGATCTTATCGTAGGAATACTTAAACTTAATAGTGTTCATTCATTTTTTTTCAATAATAATATATCAGTACCTATGTAGTTAACCTATAATGATTCATATTTACATTTAATAGATACTGTTATGTATGAGTCAGTAACATCGTTCTGGAAACTAGATCTCAGTTTTATATCCGCCAAGAGGAAATTCCGTGTATTAGTAACATATATTAAAATATTTATATACCACTATTGAGCTGTAACTACAAAATAAAAATATATAATATATAAAAACTGAAATACTTACATACTATGTCAAAAAAAAAATAAAGAATGCATATAGGTACAAAATAAATTTCTTCTTAACCCTTATTCACCTACTGCTAATTATAGGTCTTGTCATTAGAGTTCCAATCGATGCGGTCTAATCGTCCTAAACCTATTGGATAAGATTCGTATATAAAACCTCTGACATAACAGTCACTCAATATACCAATATGCCACTTATGAGAAATATACAGGAAAGTCTTATATTTATAACTTCCGTAGTCATTAATTTCAAATTATGTATTTACATTATAAATGAATATTTCAAACAAAATTATTTTGTTGAAAAACACCAGTACTTAGATTTTAGAAACTAAAAATTCATTTACATTAAGTTAAGCCTTTTGATATTTATGTCATTTGATTGATAATCTCTCTCATAATCTCAAATCACTTTATTTCTATAATAATTTAAAACTATAATAGTTATATTTTGTTATTTTAATTTATATTTTGCATATGGTACAACATCATATTATTAAATTTAAAAAAAAATATGTTATATACTGTTCAAAATAAAATGAAGCTTGTCACATATATCTGACATTCCATGAGAAATATGCCTTTTTCACATACAGCCTGAGGGAGTTTGTACGCAAACAGACACATCTCGTCACTTCGCGTCATACTATATAGGTCATGGACGTAAAGATAACGTCAGTCACAGAAAGAAATGTCACCAGGGCAACGTGTTGTACATTCCGCTTGATTAAAAATATCCTATATAGTGATATAGTTTTTGAAAAAGTTTAAATAATACTTTAAAATAATATCAAGTTTTTAAGTGCGTATGCTAAAATTGAAAGCCTACTCCAATGATTTCTATATTTATAACGTAAATACTCAGTGTGTTCTCTCTGTCAAAAAATGGTTTTGCTAAATTGTTACTTTTTTATAATCTTTTTATATTCTCGCCATAAACGCTGTTAGAGGCCAATGCCTGAAAGGGGTTCTTTGTAAATTTACGATCAGTAACATATGGCGATAATCGTTTCATCGATGTGAGTTCAATTAATCAACGCCTGTGTAAAATCTGTGACCATAATACATTAAAAAATCACAGTGTATAATGAATGCTTAAACTAAATTAAGGTAATATTCCAAGTGAGAACGTAAAGTAAAGTAGAGTTAACTTAACTAAAAATTATATCGTATACTATTTTACTGTAGTAAAAAAAATAATCACACCACATCTTACAATTTAAACTAAATTGTTAAAAGCTCGAGCTTTCCAAATTAAATAACGTTCTTTCTTACATCCTTCGCTAAATGTTCTCAATTCGAACTAAATTTGTGTGAAGCTTTAACTTTATTAAGCGTACCTAGTGTTGATTTTAATTATTATTCTGATGAAGACATTTTTAATTATACTTCTTATTATAATTATGAATATATTGGTTGTGTTCAGTTCTTCTTGGTGGTAAATTTAGATGAAAAAGTGTTCTTGCTAAAACACTTAAAGAAAACATTGAACACAACGTGATTTGAACCCGCGCCTCATGGAAACCGCCCAAGCGCTCTGACCACTAAGCCATGCGTTCTTCATCACGCTGCGATGAAATTCTTATATGGATTTTACAGCTGTTAGCATCTCTGTAGGGAGATTTTTGCAAGAATCCGCTTCCCAAAGATTATTGCAAAGAACAATCATTTGGCAAGAGAGAATGCTATTTTTATTAAATATTTTGGTATTTTCGAGGGTTTTCTTTGCGATGTTTTTTTAAAGTATTTTTGTATCATTAGTGTGGATGAACACTTTAAAAATAACACAATAGTGTTATTGCCATTTAGACATATAGTGCGACGGTGAGTCCGTTAACATGTGGATAAAAAAGCTACAATATCACTCAGCAAAATGTTTGTGTCTGTCTATTAATTTGCACGAGAATCACGCAAAAACGACTATAGCCTGTTTTTTAACCTGATATTCGACGTAATTTCAATCGAAAGAAATAAAATTCAATAAAGTCATGTTATTTTGAATTAAGTGACTGAGTTTTGAAACGGCCATATTATTTGAAGACCTGAAACAACAAAAAGAATAGTATTCCTGGTGTTTAATGTAATTGCCATAGAAAAATAAAAAAGATTCACATTCAAATCACATCTATTATTACTTGCAAGTACAGTTGAATTAAATAAAATTAATGATAATTATTTGTAATCTGAAATAAATTATTCATGTTACTATTCTATGTAATAATTGTTTAAAACAAAAGGTAATCAAATAATAGTATAATAGTACAATATAAATATAATATTTTAGATAAAAAAAAAATGAAAAAAGGTAGAGTATATTTGTCGCGCTACAGTAAAATGGCGATAATTGTGTTACAATAGTATGAGAAATAGTAATGTAAACACTATCTATGTTTAAACTATGTGAACACTTAGAATATGTATCGTGTGTCACAATAACCTCTAGTTATTTCCACTTGAATTTAAATTTGACTTGAATGCAAGTGAAGCTGCCGGTAAAAGCTAGCGCGTGTTATGAAATTGAAATAAACACTATAAGATGTATGTATGTTCCATTCTGCACAGCGGTAGTTCCGCTAATTTAAAGAATGGATACAAAGCGAGTGTACTAACAAGCTGCTATTGACAAACAGTCAGCTCGCTTATTTAAGCCTTTGACATAAAGGGAAATCGGTTACAATTTGCTTCTGCTCTCTTTACCTCCACTTTTATAGGGCAATTCCAGAACGCCTAATTAGTGTTTAAAAAGATAAACCAAATTTAAATATATTAGTCTCAGATAAAAAAACCTACTGAGCATATTATTTCAACTTAATTTGGGGCCATCTTCAGTGTATAAGCTCTGATTGTATCTTATATCTCCAATCGGCGAAATACATAATTAACAAGTTTATGTTTATTATACTGGCAATACAAAGCGTGGAGTTGTACTCCTCGATACAATTGTAGGTAGATATGTGGGATAAAACGTAAAGCTAACATATTAACGAAGAAAAAAAACTTTTACCTCGCTCTAGGTCATATGGGACCTCAAATATCACAATACATAATTTTATAATCTATTTCTCAAATTGGCAAAAAAAATAGTATTTTTTTATTTTTATTTTGTTTGGATAGATCTCTTTCTTATAGAGATTGAAATACCTTACGAGGCACATAATATGAATCTAATAAAAACTAAAAAAGTTAAAAGAATAAAGTTCAATTAAAAGAAAAGGAGATGATATTATTACTAAATATCGATCTTAATTAGCATTGTTAAATATATTCATATAATAAATTAAAGTCATTCATAACTATATTACATGCTATTGTATATAACTTTACTTCAATCATAACCGATCTCCGAAATCCTCTTTTATATTATCTGTATAGGAAACCATTCAAATATTTAGCACTAATTAAGTACATTAAGCTGATTACGTACGGATAATCCAGTAGTTTATTAATGAAGGCACATAATATGTGTGTACATATATGTAGAATCAAATAACGTAATATCTTCTATATATATTGTAAAAAAATTGTTTAATCTAGTTATAAAACTAGATTTAACGTTTTATGTTTTATGTTGAAATATTATTGAAGCTGCTACAACTGATATTAAATATTATATTTAATAATAATTTGACAGAACTTTATTGTTTTTGTATTACAAAAGTTCTAATAAATATTTGATCTTAACACCCTTCCCGATTCAATTTCCAGTTAAAGCTAATATTTGAGCATTCAACATAATATCTACACTTTCTATTCTCTTTTCTCTATAATACTAACTTATAATTGGATTGGCATCTGTGTAATAAAAGGAATTTATGTTAGTAGCTTTCATGAACACATTCATAGGGAAACTATAAATGACCTAATAAATTTTTTAGTGCTTAATCTTCTCGCACGTTCGCTTTAATCTTGGTTATTGACATTGGTTCACTTATGCTGTCTTGTTATTCGTTATGAAATCGCTGATTTGTTTCATTATAGACTTACATGGTAAAACATTTATTTTCAGTTTCTTGTGTTATTTCACTAATACTTGGATATGTAGGGATAATCTAGTGTCAAGACGCTCCGCTCTCCGCTATTCACAATGCGTTGATGAGTGGTGATCACTTTCTGCAATATAATAACTTTAATTATGCATCGATTACAAGACATTTAAACAAAACTATAATATTAATATAGTGACTTAAAAGCTTAATGCACACCTAATGTTTACGATCCCGGTTATAGACTTACATGCCTCTTACGCACGTGTGCTCCAAATATAGCTGCCTCTTATGTTCCGTCCAGCCACACGGAATCATAAGTAATTGCAAACATACCTACTAATTTATTTTCATAACATACCTTATGTATTGTGGCTTCTAGAGGCCATATTGGCGAGGTGAGGTTACACGCACCACTATGACTGTTAGTTTAACTTCCTTAGGGATTGATTAAAAATAAAAATATAACATTAAATGGCTTTACGCTATTTTCCACACATAGCAGGATATGCAGAGGAAACCTAGTGTTAAAACACTACGTTCTCTGCTGTCTCCTTTCGAAACATTGCGTATTGTAGCGGAAATCAACGCAGCACTTCGTCCTGTTACCAGAGCGAAAAAAATTAAAATAATCCATTCACCTTGAGTAATGATTAGTAGTTGAACATACACCTTCGCGTTTAGTCAGACGTTCCGCCACTGCACCTTGACGGCTCTTTTAGACTTATATTATTTTAGTATTCTCTAGTAATTAATTCCATTGAAAAGTGGAACCTTGACACCAAAAATCTTAACATCAGGTTCTCTCCGCCTATCCTGCTTTACGGAAAAAATATTGTTCTCTTTTTGTGCTTTATCTATTCGAAACTGTTAACCGGATAGGCTCAAGCCAATAATAGGTAATAAGTATTTCCTCTATCCGGCTTAACATGTTATATATAAATATCAGGAAGTAGAGCCACATTCTAGCCAACGAGTTCTCAGAAGCATTTAGATTTATTTTAAATGTATATAGCCGGAGAGAATTTGTATCTACAACTGTTGCGTTCAGTCAAACATTCTCTATAAACGTCACAATGACGTCAACAATATTTTACTAATGTACAGATGTGTGCCAATTACTAATGTGTTTTGAATATTTTTCAATTTCAAATTTATCCAAATATTTGAAATTATTTTAGAGAACCTTGTGCTAGTACTTCACTTACCGAACAATTTTCGAGACATTGCATGTTGAGTGGCGGAACTCAACGCCGCGCTTTATCTTATGACCAGGAGAAGAGAGAAAGAAAGAAATTAGTATACCTAACTTATCCCCTAGAATGGGAATTGATCCCACAACCGCCATGTTTACAGTCAAACGATGTGGGGCTGCGCCACGATGGACTCAATAATTTATATTTGTTTATATCCCATCCCAATATTTTACTAAAAACGGAAGAGGAGTAATGTGTATATGTAAATGCTTAAAATATTTGTGTACACAAATAGAAAGTATATCATGTGACGCGCTAATAAGATGACAGACGAAGCTTATGACTTAAATATTATATGTATCTTGATATCTTATAATTTATGACTGTCGGAACGCTATAATTAAACAAACGACCTAAACTAATCTTATGACATATTTAACTGTTACTATTGAATTTATAGTGATTTTTTAGAGAAATTTTTATTGTTTGTTAATATAATATGCATATTTTGATTATTTTTACATCTATGTAACCTACATATTTACACAATAAATAATAAAAAAATACAAATGGCAAATTAAATATATAAAAAATACACCAATTGTCTAAATTTTCATTTTTAAAACATTTTACTATTTCCATACACAAATCAAAAATACCTGAAAGTAAGCGCCACATGACTATCCTATAAAACATAATACGCACTCGAGTCCCCACTAAAGTTTCTAATATAGCAACGGAGATTGAACCCGTCTATAAACTGACGAAAGGCATAGCTCCCTTTTATAACCCTTGATTTTATTATTCATCTTATGTAAGCAAAATATATCGAAAAGGGCAGGGCATAAAAAATCTAATTTGCTCAATTTACATACAAGAAACTTTACTTTCTACAAATTAGCCATTCTGAGCGACTATTAACTTGTTCAAGTACGTGGATTTACCATAAATTTTAAAAAAACTTTTACAAATTACCATAAATTTTGCTTTCAGACAACTTACCGTCGCCGAACAGTTTGAAAATGATTTTTTATACATGACTTAAGTATTTGAAAATATTTATATATCGCCGCTCATATAACATTTATTATTTAAATAATTAACAATATCTATATATGTACACTATATTATTTACAATACAATTTTCTATAATTGTACCATCATAGAGAAGATAAAGCGTGTTATTGTATACTGCTTTGTGTATAACACAACGGAAATGGAATCGATTAATACTCTAATCGATACGAATATATTATAATACTAACAAACGTTTGTATTGCAGAATAAATACATACCAGTGAAGATTAAATTCCAGATAGAATATTGAAACACAATACAAAGCATCCAAGCAAAGTATCAAGAAAGTTATTAATATTTTTTTATGCTTCTCTTGTATCTTCTTTAGAAGATATGTAAGTTGTTCATTGACATCGTAGTTCAGCTGTGTGACTGATAGCGCTATGGTTTAACAATATGCCATATCTTGGATTCGGATTGAAATCGGAGAACAGAGAGTCTTGTCACTAGACACATCTAAATTTCTAAGTCAACGTAATCAAAAGATATGAGCGTATGTGCTTCCACGTTGCTACAATTTGTATGAAATTCGCTGCGTAACAAAAGTAAAAAATTTGGCAAGGTTGGAACTTGTAATACATGTAAAGTAAAAAAAACCGTTAACTCGAACTCACACTTGACTTGACTACATTTATATAATTGAAGTTGAATTTACATTGCGAAATTATATTATTGTCAACAAAAATTTGGTTTCCTGATTGCATGACCCTTCCATTATTGGATTAGTTTGTCGGACCGACGACATTCGTATAGTTCCATATTCCCAGCATTATAAGAAGAGAGAATTGACCTTTGCTTAATACTAATTAATTACTGCCAATCACACGGTAAATAAAGATCGCCTTACTAATTGATATTGTAAATGTTTTATTGAGATTACATAGCTTCACGAATCTTTAGTATAGAAATCTATATAACTTAATTTGTATATCTATAATTAGTCCAGCCATAAATACTGTTACAATTAAAAATAAACAAAATATTACTTTTGAATTTGGAATCTATCATTTTTATATAATTCGTTTAAAAAATGGAGTGTGGTGATAAGGAGAACCGGATCACTGTTATTGCATTTCATAAAGTAGGTAGGAGCCAAATACAAAAAAATTAACAATATTTTTAATCTTCCATATGCTTGGTATTAGTCAAATATTTCTGTACCGGACTATTGATAGGTACAATCTCCTCTGTTTGTAACATAAAAAGATCTCGCTGTCCACGTAGTGTTCGCATGTTCTTAGGGAATAAAGATGGCACCTAGAAGCATGTCGAGTATTGTAAAAGCTAGCTTAGGACTTGAAGCCTATAAGAAAAGCTTGAATTTCGGTACTGATCATTTAACAAAGAATAAGGTGATAAATTCAAAACAACTACTTAAGCGGTACACAAAGGGAGGTCACAGAAAAAATATTTATAATATGGATGAGACGTTTTTTACGACCGAGCAATATTTTATAAAACAAAATGACAGTATGCTGAAAGTCTACGACGTGGGCGCTATCCAACTTCAGTGATGGCTTGGTGGGGTGTTAACAATAAAGGAGTGGCTGAGCAAAATTTTTATGAAAAATAACCTTGATACAAGTGTAACCAAGATATTATTCTTGAGAATCCCTTAACAATGCTATGGATTCAATAACCAAGAATGGTCCTTTCAGCTAGACTTTGTACCGAGTCATAAAGCTCGATCCCCCCAATCTTGGAAACGGACTGGTCATCATCTAGTCCTGATCTTAATCCACTGGATTATGATTTATGATCAGTTTTATTGAGTAGGCAAGGCTTGCGCCATGATAATTTGGAGTCCCTAAAACAATCCATACAATTAGCAGTGAAGAATTTTCCCATAGAAAGAGTGCTGCTATTGATAACTGGCCCAACGTTTAAAGGACTGTAGCCAATGGAGACCACTACAAATAAAATTTATATATTCTTAATTATTTATGTATTAAACTAACACACTGTGTAGTAATAAATGTTACGTACATAAGAAAAATCGATTCATGTGCAGACATGAAAGTTTCAATGTACAAATAATGATGAAACAAGTTGAAAAAAAATACTCAACACATTTATTGTCCCTTTTTAGTTCTATTAGTTTAGTTCGCGAATGACACAAAACTAGAAAACAAAAATGAATGAAGTTTGGTGCCACGTGTAATAGATTCGAGTCTGGAGTTATCATATATGCGCTGTCTTTTGCGCTTTTTGCGCTAGTATTCAAAGCTATAACCGATAAAATCAAGTTACTTGAAATATTTTTTGTAATTAATGTATAGCAAATAGATGAATTTTGGCCTAGCAACAGTTTAAACCGTTAAAAGTGGAAAAATAACAAAATATACGCAGTTAAGTTATATCCGATTGAACCTAAATTGTGTAAATTTAGGTTTGTGGAATTATTATTTAAAAGATTTGATTTTGTATTTAAATGAATTTATTACTAAAAGTTATTACTCGAACAAGCAATAACTTTTAGTAATAAATTAATTTTTTAATTGTTGACAACATCAAAAATGAGGGCAGCCGGCCATATTATTCGGGTTTAGCTGAAAAATGACGATGTTTAAATAAAAAATAAATTGTGTTGGCAATGATTTAGGTAGCAAAACTTGGTAATAAAAGAGGTAAGTGATCTCCTCGGTTGACTTTCGAAAACAGTGTAGAAGATGCTGGAGGACGGTCAAGTAAAAAGCATGAGGGCCCCGCGGACGACATGTTTGAAGAGGTTAGTGATAGTGGATAGGGTGTTCATTTATATAATCATTTCATCGGTTACGCAGATGTAAAGTATTTTAAAATTAAAATCGATCCATTTATTTTAAAGTTACGACGAATGTAACAAAGTTCAAAATGTTGCAATATTGTAAATCACTCTATCCGACTACAGATGTAGCATATAATAACAACCTATCTTATATATACATATGTATTAGATAGGTAAAAAACGTATGTATATATATATAATATATATATATATATATATATATATATCTATATATATATATATATATATATATATATATATATATATATATATATATATATATATATATATATATATATATATATATATATATATATATATATATGTATATGTGTATATATATATATATATATATATATATATATATATATATATATATATATATATATATATATATATATATATATATATATATGTATGTATATATATCAATTGATTATCATATAAATGATTAAAATATAAAATATTATGTTAATAAAAATTCTTCAATTATTCCACTTAACGACCTAGTTAATGTGAGAAAAATACGTCACAAGGTTTTGATTACTCGATGAATTTCATATAATCGTCTCGTATCTATTGCGTTGATTTAGAAATTTGATTTTTTTTCTGTACTCCATATGGTTATAAATATGGATATTTCATATTAATATGAGCTTGACACATCCAGAATATCTAGGATATTTTATATTACTTACAGCTTGACATTTCCACGCGAGAGAAATTTCTTGAGAAAAATTGTCTTAACTGACAGACAAACAGACAGACGGACTAAAAAGTGATCCTATAAGGGTCCCATTCTTCTTGAGTTACGGAACCCTAAAAATGAGGAATAATTTAGGTATTATTAGTAGGTAGTATAGTAAGTACCAATTGAAGTGGGAATAGACTACCTATAATATAATTTTTAATTCACTATTATATTACGGCTAGACAAAGACATTCAAATGTCCCTACTTATTGGGCTGTCCAAACCAATACCGTATGTTACTTTTGTTTCTTTAAAACCGCTAACATACTTGTCGAAGCTTTACTATTGATCTTATTCATTTCATTAATAAGAGCAATGCAACGATTTTAATTATATTTTTTGAATTAATATAAAAAATTATATACAATGATTGAATAATGGCATGAAAAGTGTAGCTTAATAATATTTTATAATTTTCAAGTAGAATTTGTTGTGGTATAAATAGTTTTTATAATAGTTTGCAGTTAATTTGCAGTCGTATGCACTCATTTTGCGTGAAATGAACTACGGTACACGTTGGTAATAGTTTTTTTTCTGGGATATATCTAAAAAAATCCAAATTTCAGATTTATCGCTTTGTATGTACTATAAATTCAACATATAGCCAAATTTCATAACTATAAGTGAACAAGAAGTATCGTGTAGGTTTTGATAACGCGGCGATTTTCATATAAAATGCAAAAAAAAATAAGCTGAGCTGAGCGTTTACGCTCATATCTTTTGATTGTATTGATTTAAAAGTTTGATTTGTTTTGTGCTATATATATATATATATATATATATATATATATATATATATATATATATATATATATATATATATATATATATATATATATATATATATATATATATATTTATTTATTTATTTATCAACCGATCTTAGATAGTTATGCCCAAAATTAAGTATATTAATGTAAATTGTGGCGCTGCAAGCATATATTAGAACACGAACGCAATTCAGTTAATTAAATAAATATTCATACAGTCCAAGCGGGTGAAGCCGCGGTCGGGTTGTTAGTAGATTTATAAAGTGATATATAAGGTGAAATCAAATAGTAATTTTGTTTTTAATAATTTTCGTTTATTATTTCAATTAATATCTAATACTGTAACTTATTATCAAACGGACACCGAGTGCAATTTGTTTCGATAGCGCTACGATGTGAGAGTATTATAATTTTATAATAATAGATTCTTTTTTAACCTAAAACCCAGTAAATAAATTGATGCATTATTTACATTTTTACGTACATACATACATAGCTTCACATTTTATCCCTAGCGGGGAAGCCAGAGAAAACGCTAACGCACACACTGCGGTCCCTACATACCTCTGTCGCCTCGTCCTCTGTCATTATACCCTTCCTCTAGTATCTTAAAGTAGTAGTGGGTATTACAAAAGAAGAATTAAAAGAAAATGAATGCTGTGAAATAATAGTTTTAAATCAAATACATGATTACAAAATTACTGTCATAATCTATATAGTGTATCAGTTTTACGACAGCAATTCCGTTGAAAGGGTCCAGTCAAGACGGCCAATTTCGATATATATTGATTCATCAAAGGCCCCCAAAGGAGCTCTACTAAAATACTAATTAATTACAATCCCAATAAATTTGACAAATACATTGTGTTCAATCTTGTCCCTTTCTATTATGAAGCGTAAACTCTGATTTCGTAATCAAAAGTTGTAACGAAAGTAATTTCAGTATAACATTTTCTCATATATTTCCACTTTGTTAAAACAGTAGTGTTAGCATTTTTTACATAAACCAAACATTATCGCTACACACAAGGGTCTTTTGATTCTAGAGAGAAACGTGACTGAAGTATGTCGTTGGCGCTTTGTATAAGGACGTGTGGTTAATATTAGTAGTACTAATATTTGAACAGGCATAATTTACATATTTATGTGATTACAGAATCTTTCAACATACAAGGAAAAAATATCGTGATAAGCCCATCTATTATCTTTATAAATAAAAGTCTTGCTAATGAGGGACAGACTGACATACAAGGCAAAATTATAACTTTTTGCGCGTAGAAAGCTGAAATTTGCAATGTAGGTTCCTTGGTTAGGGTAGAGGAGGACTCAAAAAGGATGAGAAAAAGGAAATTTTGCATTTTGTAGTACATGAAGTTGTGGACTACCACTCATATTTTATTAAAAATGCCTCGAAAGCGCTCAACGTTTCTAAATATCTCATAGAATATGGAAAAGAATTACTTTTATTGCGACCTGATCCATTCATTTATTTTTTTTAATTATTATTTCACAATTCCGTAAACATAAAACATTCTTATATAAGCATTCCCCTGACACAACCTACGAGTATGCACGCATATGTATCCTTATATATATTGTACGTAATTGGTAACGTACAATTACTAGTTAGAAGTAGAAGTTTAGTGCACTATTTAATTAACTTACAAAATTAAACAAAATCTCATTACTAATAGTATTTGATATGGCGGGTCCGCCTACATGAGACACAGCTATTATCATAGTCGTATCTCTCGGGACAGCCCTACGTTAATTTAATGACGGTCACGAACATACGTTCGTAGAATAATTAATCATGTAGTTATTAAGAGTGTTTGCTTACATTGCTATATAATAAAAAATCCAAAAGGTCTTAAATATACTAAAAAGAAATTACGTCAAGAGTTAAATTTTTTTTCAACTATATAATAATAAAATCCTCCTTTATACAATCTGCCAAATTCAAGCGGTGACAGGAGTGTCTTGACACTAGGCTCTTTTTATATATTCGAGGATGGCCTCGCATATATTAACGTATTCACAAAACTGAACAATAATTTTAGAAAAATCAAAACAATAAATTTCCCTCTGAAAATATCAAATGAATTTTCTTTTCATAATAAGTAGATGATAGTAAAACAGTACTACTTTAAATATTTATTACAGCACGGAGTTATAAATGTTTCCGGTTTGTGCAAACTAGTTTTTAATATGACCGCCGTCTACACTCCAGCCTTAATATCTGGTTGAAAGCCAGTGTAGCTGCACTTGACAACTCTTGTATTATAAATGCATATCCTCAAATACTATTGTCGTACTAGAAGCTAGCCAGGTAGTGGAATACAAATATTCTAGTGGCAGTTTATCATATTACTTTATTAAAATCTATATGAATATTATCTATAATATAAGCATAAAATGTAAAAAAACATAGTAACGATGGTACTGGAGTAATCTAGAATCTGTAATAATCTAGAATCTGCCTGTAAACGCGACAGTTTAAGGATTCGATTCGATGAAATATAATTTTTTTTCGCTCTGGCAATAAGACAAAAACGGAATTCCGCCATTCAACACACATGGCCAAAGGCGGAAAATGGTTTACGGAGTGTCTTAACTCTAGGTTACTACCCTGATATATGCGGGATACAGCGTGAAGCTAAAAAAACAAAAAACTCATGTACAAATTCATTAATTAAACAGTTTAAAGTCTAATGGTTACGCCATTGGATTATGCTTTACAAATTTATAAAATTTTCATTTATTATTTGTATTTTACACATACCACAATTTTATTGCCGCCATTGGTACGTAGTGCATATATATAGCATTTATGTATTTATTTATTTATATTTTTGTGTATGTTTGGCTATATGTCATATTTAATGCATCACCCATATTTATACAACTCCAACATACAAAGGTTGTCTGTAAGAGATCGCTTTAAGCGATAAGGCCGCCTTATTGTACTTCTGTTCTTTTTTTAGCTCTTATGTAATGTATATATATATATATATATATATATATATATATATATATATATATATATATATATATATTTCTGTCATGCAATAAAGTGTATTTGTATCGATCATTGGTCATGTCGATTATTGGTGCCATTACGATACTATAATATAAAGAAACAAGACAGATGGACGATAAATGAAGGCAATCACTTGTAACTGTAGTAAGTAAATAATAAGAAAGTTCTAAAGGCCAATCCAAACAAGATATACAGAGAGGATATTACAAAAACAGACATATTACATTTCCATACTGGATAGAATATTGTTCAAAATAAGCAATTTGCTAGGAGTGTACGTAAAAGGTTGATAGTGACAATTTTGCTGTTCCTTTCGTAATAAATCTTATTCTCTGGAACAATGTCCACAAGCAACGTCACCGTTATCATGATAATTAATTATATTGTAATTTGTATTAGATGTAATCTAAGTCGGTATATGAGTATAATCGTAATGTATTTTGGAACGTGGAAAATGCTTTTTGTAATTTAATTTTTTTTATAGAAAGCGCGGTGTTCTGTGCCACTACCAACTCTCAGCGAATATATTATATATGGCAAGATTGCTAGTTGAGTGGCTTGTCATATAGCTCCTATACTATGCTCAACAAAAAGCTTTCCAGTTTTTTCGAGCAAATAACAAATGTGTAAACAATAGTATTTGAAGGAAATAATAAAAGAAAAATATCTTAATCTTCATATATTAGGAATAATGTGGCAAATTCATAAAAATAAAACATTATTTTTAACCAAGTTTTAATAGCCGTCGTAATATTAACGGACAAGCTTTCCTTGAGCGGTCTAACTTTTGGCTGTAAACTGGGGTTGAATACTAAATCGATATAATCCTCGGTACATAATTTTGTTTCATTGTGGTTTTGTGCTTTACACAAAGTCATTAAAACAGAGTGGAGTTTTCATAAATATAATATGTTTTTTTAATGATATTTTAATATTTACACTAAGAAATGATTAGTTATATTTAGTAAAGTTAAATTTCATGTTAATTCAAGATAAAAATAATATTTAAGTTATATTCTTATTTAATAAACGCGTTTGACAATTTGATGCCCGTTACGTTATCTGGTTAAAAAATGACACTTCTATTTAAATATAAGTAGACTATAATTTGACTTAGCTTTGACAGTAGGCTGAGGCTAAAAAAAATTTACTTTTCCTTTTTTATTTTATCCAGAGGGACTGGATAAAATGTTTAATATTAATTATTATTTTTAATATCTAGTAAATATTATTTGTTACTATATGTATGTAATTTTGTTCACAGAAAAAAAATGCCTCTTAATCAACACTATGTACCCAAATCATATTCTAAATTTTGACGTTAAACATATACACCAAAATTACAAGGCATCTTTTCTGACGTTAATTTATGACTTTGAAGTTAAATTCTGAGCTTGTCAATTTCCACTTCCACATTGGAAAAGTTCAAGAGAATAATGGCATCACGTCATTTGACTTTTAAATTAATTAATTACGTAGAAACATTCTATATACATACGTATAATTGATATATTTTAATTAAAAATAGCGACCTGTTCGCGGCTTCACTTTGCTTGATCGATGTTCTCGCATTTACTTTAATATTATATGCATGTATTGTTATACTTTTTAAATTTTCAGTTCAAATCGCTTTGTCTATACAAACATGATATGCAATATATTATTTGGGCGGTCTTCGGTATTGGTAAAAAAATCCGAGATAAGAAATAGCCTAAGGGCTGATTCACTATCACCTCAAGACTATCTCCTAGCAAAAGTTTCATAAAATCGATTCAGCTGTTCCAGAGATTAAGCCCGGACAAACGGAACAACAAAAACAGACAAAAAGTTAAAAATGTTGTTTTAGGTTTTTTTAACTCGTATACGCACTTGAAAAAGCTCAATATTTTGAAAACACAGACAGACACTCCAATTTTAATTATATATTAGATGTATAGATACATAGATATAAATATTTTCTTTAGAATTTTTTTAAGAACGAATTACTTAACAAAACTTATGGTTCATGTGGTCAGAGCGCTTAGACAATTTCCAATTTCTCTCATTCATATGTTCACTATATAAACATATTTTGAAAGTAATAAAAATAATCTGATGAAATTATGCGAAGCTTTGCAAGCTCAGTTTAATTCATCAAAATATCGCCCGCAGCTTATTTGTTTTCGGTTCTTGACAACACAAAGTCTTAATAAGAATATATTGAAACCAAATTATAAAGAATTGCTTCAAGATTGTTATTTTATGGTTAATCCAATTAAAAAATTAAGCTTATACACAAAATCAAATTAACATAATTTTTGGGTTTTAGTTAGTTAAAAATATATTTTAAACGAAGTTTATTGTAAAAGTTTTAATTTCAACTCTAATATGTAGACATCTTAAAGTTACATTTCAAGCGTGAGTAAACTGGTGAATAAAATACTTCAACCAAGACTGGTCACGAGTTACGAGCACATGAATTTGAGCTTTAAATTTGTAATTCAACTTACAAAGTTGTGGTTAACACCATTTTACATGACTTATTAACATAAAAGTTTAATCAATATTTACTTTTAAAATTTTAACATGCCATTTATATAACATTCGTTTATTTAAAACTTTTAATAGCTTTAGATAAATGTTGATAATATAAATTTTGGAATCAATTGATTGCTTTATACCTAGCTAAGTCTTTTTGCTGCATTGTCAACAGCAGCTGGCTGGTCGTTTAGTAATTACGCTAAAAACTTGTGAAACATATAATTACTTTAACAATTAGTCATACTTTAACTACTGTCTAGCTAGTTGCAATCTTAGTATTAAAATATACGTATATATATATATATATATATATATATATATATATTATATATATATATATATATATATATATATATATATATATATATATATATATATATATATATATATATATATATATATATATATATATATATAGATATATATATATAATACTTGTACATAATATGTATAAGTGGCAAAAAGTAAAAAAATATTAAGTTTGTTTACAATTATTGATGCTAATAAATTCGTCTTAGTTTTTTACTTTGTGCCTTAATATTAATGATTTTAAAATTTGTAGTGAATTCTATTAGTGATAACTGAACAACACCTCTATGGGTTCACCATATGGTAGCTCAGACAGCAATCAAAGCTCATGCATCACATTGAAAAATTTCAGTTAAGTGCGAGTAATAGTCACATACCGAGGGCTCCGTACTTATTTCAGGATAGTAGGTCAGCTGAAAGTATGCTTTCCAGAAAATTTTAATACGAAAAATATGTTAAACAAAAAAAAAATAACATAATGCAATAAAAAAAATGAAATAACAATAACCAACAATAAATTTAGAATAAATATTTTATTCTAAAGTAATTAAAATATATTTTTTTTTTACTTTTCATTTCGCGTTTAAATTTGTACAATTTTGAAGTTGGTTTAGTATTTTGTCAAAAATAATTTTATTTTGTACTTTTTAACTCTAAAACCATACAAAAAAGAATATAATATATATAGATCAGATTGGAGTACCTCCTTTCAAACAAAAAATAATGACTCAAATCGGTTCACAAATTGTTGAGCCATACATAAAAAAATATACATGTCGAATATAAAACTTAAAAAATATTTTTATATATATAAAAATTATTAATTTATTTTAAGTGAAATTAAATAGTAAAGGACAATAGCGTGTCCGTCCAACTGTCTGTAACCAAAACATAGCGTAGCCGCAAATCGTGACCGCAATAAATTGCTTTTCCACAGTGACATATTGATAATCCACCCGTTGCTTCGAGCCGTTTGACTTTACCCTGCTTAATATAGCGAAATCCTACTTACTCGAGCTAATGTAACCTTTAGTCGACAATGACACAGTGGTACTGAATGTAGGGGGTTCAAGTTTCTAATTGAAATTCACGAATGCATAAAACTTCTATTTTACTATACATACACTTAATGCTATTTAGTAACTAAATGAAATTACAACTCAATATACTACAATATATATTTTTTCAGATAATTTGTACAGTTCAGGTACATGAGAATTCTTTACTTCTTTACATTTCTTAATTGGCAACGACGAAAAAAAGTCATAGACATCTAATACTTCACGAGCTCGTACTTAACATTACGATAAAATTAAAAAATTCCACCATGTTATGATATATTCATAAAAATATTTCATTAAGAAATAACCTTTGTATATTTATCTACACCTTCTCCTTGATATACATATATAGTATATCATATGAGCAAAAGGAATTCGACGAAGATAATGATACTATCTAATTGTTTGTTTTGTAAGGATACTTAATTGATATCCAGTAATTGAAATGTTGCAGATCCACAAATCGTGACCGCAACAAATCGTTCCGGCTAGCACATAGCCAGTGGTCGAGCTCTACGTTCTAAATATATGAGTTTGTACAAGAGCGATGTGAAGTTAGGTTGGACTAACGGTTGGCAGTATATTTATATAAAAATATATAAATACTTTGCTTGTTTTTTTCAGAGATTTTACAACATATAATTATTTATAATTATAATTTAAATAATAATAAACATATTATATACATTTATATATATTATACAAATACTTATATGTAATATAATTAATTATATTAACAGCTATAAAATTCAGCACATATATTCAACGTAAGCCATATTTATCATTACAAGTTAAAAAAAAATTGCTTGCAATTGACTAGATCAACATAGTAGGTAAACAAAAAATCTCACGTACAGGATAAGGGTAAGCGTATAATAAGGTTTGACGGTAAAAGTTGCATCATCATGTTTTAATGGAAAAATTCCTGCAATTTCACAAACGCTTGCATGTGTAGAGAATGTGCAAACTATGTTCTACGCCTCACCTTACCAAGTTCAACGTTAAAGTTTAATAAGAATTAAAGCTTAAGTAAGAAGTAATAGAAGCTTTTCATCGGTTTCGTCTAAAAATTCGTCTGATTTGAACTCTTAATCATGTATAAAAACCAATATTATTAAAGGCATTATTATTAAGTATAACTTGGTTATATATATATATATATATATATATATATATATATATATATATATATATATATATATATATATATATATATATATATATATATATATATATATATATATATATATATTTGTCATTCCACTCCAAAAACACTTAACATCGATGACAATGAATACAATGAATAGTGCTCGAACGCCGTATATATAAAAATCCATACACAACATATTCCGCGAAGAAGAGCTCAAAATATATAAATAAAAATTGCTAATTTTAATATTATAAAACAAAAGGGTATTCAAAAACACTTTAACTACGAATGCATATAATATACGCATTCAGCTCTCCTTGATGTTTTCGCATACCAATATTCTTATATACGTCTTCGCAATGTTAGTGTACGGACAAAAAAACGTTTCTGTTGGAAATGTTCATTTCAATTCACCTGCCATTCCTTACAACAAAGAATGAATTCCCTCATTGCTGAATGCTTTGTGTGGAGCTGTAAATATCATCCCTTATCTCTCCATGGTCTGAATATAAAATGATCCGATATCGTTCGAGGAAATAAAAAATTACGCTCGGTCGGTTTCTACATTGATTTTTATGTGTATTTTTACGAGATAAAGCACTGTTTCATTTTAGGACTAAAATTTGAAATTGGTATTTTGTGCTTTATATATTTTGCTTTTGCTTACATACAAAATTTTATCGGTTATTAACTTATCAAGCCATTGGCGACATCGTGGAGCCAAACAAAATATTGAAATACTATAAATATTTATATTGCACGAATAAAGATATGGCGATTATCTTGTTCAATCAAGCGAAAGTGAAAAATTAAATTTTTATAATTAGATTATTCATTTTATGATAGAGGAAAGTTAAAAAAAGTTACAAAAAGGCAGTACTTGCAAAATGGTGTAACTACTTCTTCTCTTCTTCTTCTTCTTCTTGGCATTAGTCCCGGCTTTTACCAGGGTCTGCCTTCCGACTAAGCCTACTCCACTTTGCACGGTCTTTAACATCCTCAGTGGACAATCTATTGGCTCTCATGTCTTGTGTCACGACATCCAGCCATCGCTTCCTTGGGCGTCCGGGTGGTCTAACTCCAGGGACAGACATGTCAAGGCACTTCCTTCCGACATAGTTCTTAGATCGGCGCATAACATGGCCATACCATCTCAGGCGACGCTCTTGGAGCTTATCCGCTACGTCACGGACCCCAAGACTACCTCGAATGAATGTGTTGCGTATGCGGTCAGACCACGTCACGCCACACATCCATCTCAGCATCTTCATCAGGTGTAACAACATCTCTACGATAAAAAAAAAATCTTTTACTTAAATATGATACTGGGAAAATAATTACATAAGCCTTTTTAGAAAACAAACTACAAATCAGCATAATCGGCTTAAATTTTAATATTTAATTACGTTATTTCGACGAAAATTGCTCTTCTTTTTAGGGTCGTACCTCAAAAAAAATTAAACGCCTATAGGAAATAAGGGCCAAGGATGTCCAGGCCATTTTCTCTAAATCATGTGAAAGAATCAAGCTGAAATTGATATCAAATATCCAAGTTAATGATATCTTGAAGCACAGAAAACATCAAACTTCTTAGCTAACGCAATCAAAAGATATGAGCGCATATGCTTATATTTTTTGAAAATTTGAATGAAAATCGCAGCGTAATCAAAACCTACAGAGTACTTCCCGTTGACCTAGGGTTATGAAATTTGGCAATAAGTTAGAGTAAATACAACCAAAAAGTTGAATAAAAAAGAATACAACCAAAGGAAAATATTTTAAATTTATGTATCTCAGAAAAAAACCATTACAAGCTTATACTATAGCACATTTCATACAAAATGAGTGACCGTCGACTCTTAATAGTTGTATTTCATTCTTAGACTTATGAAATTTGGTGGAAAGTAAGAATTTACAGTATATGTAAAGCATAATAAGATCTTATCACTAGGATAATGAGGTTAATTTGATTATTTATAAGTTTAACGCAGAAAGAAACCATTACAAATTTGTATTTGTTGTTAATTTTATACAAAGTTAGTGGATACGACTGCAATTTTAAGTTTGTCAATTTTTTATTAGTAGTATTTTCCTCAGCGGAATACGTACAATCTTGAATTAGGTACAAAGCCCTCGGTGCGCAAGTACTACTTGCACTTGTCCGATATTTTTGGTTCATTTCATAGATTTCTAAAGTAAAAATAAATTTCCAGATGTTGGAGTTATGAATTCGATGTCCTCTCAGGGAATGATTATTATTTTTAATTTACCGCTCTCATAAGATTGCCCGTCGTCTGACGTCTCGAATTTAAGCAAGATGTACTGGAAGCTCTGATGTGCTGGAAAAAACGTAAACGTAAAAAAAAATAAGCTAAAAATAGCTTATGCAAATTTGTTTCGAACTCGATAATAGTTCGCGGTTCCGTAACTCCATCATACCATTAAGCAGATAACCTGCATCTAGAATGCTAAGAGCCGGATACTGGCAAGTTTTAATGAAATTACTTTTAACCTACCAATGTTTTAAAATTTATTAATGTTTTTAAATCTACTCTTGATGTTAGCCGCTGTAACTTTTATCTTAATATTGAAACACAATATTGTAATTTCATTTAATTTTGTATTGATAGAAAAAAAAACTATACATTTTTTATACTCTAAGATTCCTAAGATTTTAGAGCTATTAAATATATACAAATACTTTTCACATGTGCGTATGTCTAAATACTTATAATTAATTAACTTGAATTTGTAACTTAATATTTCATAACAAGCACCACTATAATAAAATTCATTTAATGAGCTCATCTACCATTATATTTTTGCTCAAGAATCCAGGAGAAAGACTTCTTAGTTGAATTTAAAAAAAAAAAACCCTTTGTACTAAGTAATATAGTTACAAATCAGATTATATTATTTAGTAGAACAATTTAGAGAAAGTTAAGTTACCCTTATATTAGATTTACGACCTGAAACTTAACCTCAGCGTCAGGTAAATACAAAAGTAGCAAACTTTAATTAGTTTATAAAATGTGACTCAACATCTTTGACGATACACTTTTTTAACAAAAGTTGCAAGAAATTGGATATTTAAAGAGCGTAATGTGCCTGCCTGAGCCTGATTTATGTGCTAAATTCCTTATACAAGTTAAACTTAATTTTCCACTTAAATGATCTACAAATCACATTCAATTTACTTGCGAAGTAAATTATCTAGAAACTCTTTCGTTTACGTTTGTTTTGTAACGAAATATTGCTAAAGAGAAACTAAACGCCAGTTTTTTTTGTAAAGATGGCCAAAATCCATAAGTCTAGTATTACTGAGCGTCAGCGTTCCAAATGCAAAACCCTTTCATAAAAGTAGGCTTTTTAAAATAGGTCATATAGAAAGCATTTGGATAGGAATTTGGTTGAAAGATTATCTGGTTTATAGGCAATTATACTTGCATTTTAAATGTATGTAGTCATTCAATTTTGCTGATTCTTTGAGAATATTTGGTTATCAGAATCAGAAATGACTCAGAATGGGGCGGGAAGTGGGGAACTGAGTGCCTAAACACTAGCACTCTGTCTCTGTTATTTTTTTTAATATTTTTCTTAAAAGATTGTTTTATATGACCACAAATATGATCTTAATATAACTACCAACTACACTGTAAGAGGAACACGTTCAAATAAAATGAGCACGTGCGTTTAAAATAAAACAAGGAGCAAAAGGCACTTTACATTAGACGTAATCTCACATTTCAGTATGAGATTTTCAAGGAATGACGTTGAAATGACAAGACATTGTAGAATTAATTGTTACTCGTTTCAAAAGTTTTCGGAAACAAACGGATATTCATCGCTAAATTTTATTAAGTACTGAAGTATATGTATAAAAAATATGTATGGAAAATTATGAAATTTTCTCATAAAATATCGATATTCATTTTGACAGCGGTCTTAGCACAGTGTCTAATTTTGATTTGATTTTGATTCAATGATTTAATACTTCTAAGCTTGACATATAAAGGAAGAAAATTGCTGCATATTTAGATAATAAAAAGCGTAATGAACGGATCTATTCAGGAATCTAGATTATCCCAACATAAAAAATAAAGCAAACGTCTTAACTATAGAACTTATCTGAACTTTACATATACAGGACATACAGTTAAATTATTATTATATAAGAGACTTCTGATTTGAAACAAACAAAAATTAAATACTATATACATAATTTAAATATTATGAACAAGTATCAAATAAACTGGGCAACTGGTAAGTTATATCGTCGATGGTTTAATTAAAGCATAAAATTAATTGTGCTTACAACAACCCGGTGCTCACGATAGGAAATTAAAATTTTACGATGTAATTAAAATTTTGTTTATTTAACCATTATTCTATAAGCTCCTTGGTACCGAATTTTTCTTTGTTAATTTATTAAAATATTTTTTACCAAGATCAACCAAATTTGTAGAATATTTTTTAATTATGATATTTTAAGCATATAATTTTTTATTAATTAGTAAATTGAAGCCACTGTGGCGCAGCGACACAGCATCTGACTGTAAATGGATCGGCACAACCGTTCGATTCTCACTAAGGGACAATGAATTACAACTTACTCTAGTGACAAGACTAAGTGCGGCGTTGAGTTACGCCACTCAACACACAATTTTTCAAAATTGGGCGGAAAATGGGGAACAGGATGTATTTAGAGTAGGTTTCCTCTGTTTAAAAAAATAACACTCTTCACTGTTATGGCAGGGTATAAGAGGGAAAAGCGCAATTTTTTTTACATGTGCTTTTATTGTATTATTTGTATTTTTTATTTCTTTTGTGTATTTTATTATTATTAATGTGTATTAAATATTGTTTAAAAGTAGACTAATTTTGTTTTAAAGATAGATGGTAAAACATTTTACAATATAAATATTGGCTGAAATATATATATTATTAACAGAAAAATTAACAGTTTAAATTGGCATGTTCAGTGATTTAATACTTCTAAGCTTGACATATCCTTATCAAAGAAAAAGAAATTGCTATATATTTACAAAACAAAAAGCACATTGAACGGATCCGTTCAGGAATCTATCCTCCATTAGAATATCCCAACATAATTTTCAATAAATTCATTTAAAATGAAACTATCCAAATATTTCATTAAAAATGATCCACTCTGAATATAAGTAATATAAAAACAATAAATGACTAAACAGATGAATATTAAACATATGCATGATCGACACATGATATGTATACATCATAATTTACCTTTATTGTTTCCATGCAATTGGCTTATAACGGTTATAAAATATTTTCAACTAAAGTACTCATGGCATAAGAACCCAGTACCTTCTCAGTATATTATGAAAATATTCTGCATTTTTTTTAATATTTAGCAGCAAAATAAATGATGTAATGATAGTGACAACGTGATACGATGTTTTTGAGTTTAAGTGTTAGCTAAGATATATATGGATAAATGTGCCTGCACATACAGACAAACAGACAAACAACATTTTTTAACTCTATTATTTTATCAATGGATTATACTCCAATACAGGAGCATATGTGTTTCTTCCCTTAAAACTATTAACGGATTCCTCTGTATTAGTAGGATAACTTGCTTAAATAGCACCATACAGGATATATGATGATATGATATTGCCTCAGAGGGTGTCTTGCCTCAGAGGGTGTCTTGCCTCAGAGGGTGTCCAGGCCAATTATCTGTCCGATATTTGGTTTTCGGCATACGGGTGCGCGACCCCGGGGCCTCGAGCCACCACTTTCATAACCCTATCCAATCCATGTAAGTGGTGTCCCTCCCCTATACTCCAAGTCTTTCTGCCTCTTATTCCCTTTCCTTTCTTGGTTTCTCCCAGTAATGGGTTTGGAGGTCAGATGGCAATCGCTCCACTAAAAACCACTTCGCCACTCATATGGACCGATTGGACAAAAAGCTGGGTATGGCTAGGGCGTCGCCGTTAAACGACGCGCAGGCACATCGCCCTACACCTGCGATAAGTGGGCAAGGGCTACCGTGTCAAGTACGGGCACGGCTAACGACGTCAGTACCCAGACGGAAACTCCGCTTTGCAACATGGAATATTGGCTCTCGAACCGGACGATGTAGAGAACTCGCAGATGTACTCATAAGACGTCGGGTCCAGTGTGCTTCCTTCAGGAAACTCGCTGGAAGGGCAATAAGTCTCGTAACATCGGGCAGGGTTACCGCTTATATACACTGGGTCACCTACAGGCAAAAACGGTGTAGCGGTAGCGCTTTCTGAAGAGCTTCAGAATGGGCTTCTTGAAGTTGACCGTCGCTGCGACCGCTTGATGCGGATAAAGGTACTGATCGAGGGCGTTATCACAAACTTAATCAGTGCTTATACTCCCCAGGCAGGTTGTAGCGCGGCTGAAAAGGAGAACTTCTGGGAGCAGTATGAAGAGGTACTACTCGCTATACCGTCTACCGAATCAGTCTTAGTTGGGGGGGACTTGAACGCCACGTGGGTAGGGTCGCTGAGGTGTATGAACGTGTTCACGGGGGTTTTGGATATGGTCTTCGCAATGCAGAGGGAGAAAATATTCTAAGAACCTGCATTGCATCTGATCTGGCTATCGTGAACACTTCTTCCAGAAGAAACCTCAGCACCTTATAACGTATAAGAACGGGTCCCACTTAACTCAAATTGATTATTTGCTGACTAGACGGTGTCATATAGGCAGGGTGACCAACTGTAAGGTCATTCCCGGCGAAAGCCTGACGGCCCAACATCGTCTCCTTGTCATGGACTATAATGTTACTCCGAAAATGAAAGTAGCCGAGAAACGCAAGCCTAGAATTAAGTGATGGTTTTTGAATGGGCCGATGCAGACCGACTTCTTGGCGGAGGTGGAGAGTCAAAATCTACTGACTAACACCGAGACCGCTCAGACTGCATGGGATCGAGCTCATTCAGCAATCATTGCGGCGGGCAAGCGAGTTCTTGGTGTTACTAAGGGTGGGCGTGTCATCGACAGGGAGACATGGTGGTGGAATGACCAGGTGCGGGGGGTGATTCAGGAAAAGAAGGCTGCGTTTAAAGAGTGGCAGCATTCCAACTCTCCTGAAGACAGACTGGAGTACATAGCAGCGAAACGGGCCAGCAAAAGAGCTGTAGCCAGAGCCCGCAGAGAAAGTTTGTCGCCATTGTACGATAAACTTGAAACTGTGGAGGGGCAGAAGCTCATATACAAACTGGCTCGTGCTCGAGATAAAGCGACGCAGGATATTACAAAATGTCTTTGCGTCAGAGATTCTCGGGGCACGTTGCTTTGTAGTCATGCCTCTGTGAAGGAGAGATGGAGAAGCTACTTTAAGGAGCTGCTGAACACTCAGCAGTCTTGTAGTCTTCCTCCTGAATTATCTCCTAACCTCGGACTTGTTGCTCCAATAAC
The DNA here is from genome assembly GCA_037127375.1 of Dione juno. NCBI lineage: Eukaryota > Metazoa > Arthropoda > Insecta > Lepidoptera > Nymphalidae > Dione > Dione juno. The sequence goes on along the minus strand of JAXRJS010000059.1, from coordinate 3,265,651 downwards.
CCGTGACGAAACTCGTAATTGTCTTCGACGCATGAAGAACGGAAAAGCGGTAGGACCTGACGACATCCCAATCGAGGCGTGGAAATCGTTGGGCTCTCTTGGTGTGCTTATACTTACTGACCTGTTTAACCGTATCTTGAATACTGGAAAGATGCCACATCAGTGGCGGCAGAGCTTTATTATCCCTATTTACAAAGGAAGGGGCAGTGTTCAAGATTGCGGTAGGTATAGGGGCATTAAGATTATGAGCCACACCATGAAGCTCTTCGAGCGCATGATCGGCCTCAGGCTCCGCCAAGAATGTACTGTCTCTGAGTCTCAGTATGGGTTTCAACCAGGATCAGGCACTATGGATGCCATTTTTGCCCTCAGAACTTTGATGGAGGCTTACAGGGAAAAAAGGAGAGCTCTGCATGTGGCCTTTTTGGACCTGCAGAAGGCCTTTGACTGTGTGCCACGTCAGTGTATCTGGTGGGCATTGCGATCCAAGGGGATCCCTGAAGCCTATATTGAGGTTATCAGAGATATGTACAACGACTCCGCTTCAGTGGTTAGGACCGCTGTTGGCGACACCAAGCCCTTCCCGATTACAGTAGGGGTTCACCAGGGCTCAGCTCTTAGTCCGTTCTTATTCAATGTAGTGCTGGATACTGTCTCGGCTAACATCCATGCCAGCCTCCGTGGCTGATGATGTATGCCGATGACATAGTACTCATCGATGAGAACCGACTGATGCTGGAGCGTAAAGTGAACGCCTGGAAGGGTGCGCTTGAGAACGGTGGTCTCAAACTGAATGTGTCGAAGACCGAGTACATGGCTTGTGGGAACCAGGACTCGAGCACCATCCATATCGGGCCTGAGCCAGCCGTTAAGTCGGAGAAGTTCAGGTACCTTGGAGCCGATATGCATGAGTCTGGAGGCATCGACCACGACATCCATGCCCGTATAAACGCTGCCTGGGCCAAATGGCGGGAGGTCACTGGTGTGGTCTGCGATAGCAGAATACCGCCCAAGCTCAAGGGACTGATATACAAGAGCATTATCCGACCTGTTCTTATATACGGCAGCGAATGTTGGCCAACATTATCTCGGCACACTCAGGAGCTTCACGTCACGGAGATGAAGATGCTGAGATGGATGTGTGGCGTGACGCGGTCCGACCGCATACGCAACACATTCATTCGAGGTAGTCTTGGGGTCCGTGACGTAGCGGATAAGCTCCAAGAGCGTCGCCTGAGATGGTATGGCCATGTTATGCGCCGATCTGAGAACTATGTCGGAAGGAAGTGCCTTGACATGTCTGTCCCTGGAGTTAGACCACCCGGACGCCCAAGGAAGCGATGGCTGGATGTCGTGACACAAGACATGAGAGCCAATAAATTATCCACTGAGGATGTTAAAGACCGTGCAAAGTGGAGTAGGCTCAGTCGGAAGGCAGACCCTGGCAAAAGCCGGGACTAATGCCAAGAAGAAGAAGAAGAAGAAGGATATATGATGATATGATGGAAAATTATATAAAATTTCCAAAAATTTTTTTAATTATTTCACATAAGTGTATATATAAATTTGTATTACTCATTGTATCAGATATTTAAGAATTTGGAACATATTAAAATGTATATAAAATATTTAGAGCGTCTAGCATTGATAAAATATATAATTGACAAATTATATCTATACTATATTAAAACAATAACTAATTTTGTCTGTGCACTGAATATTTTTACGAAAAAATTTAGCACTGATATTTCAAAACAATAATGTGAATAATATCAATTTATGACTTAAAAAATATTGATTGTCTGTTTGTCTATTTGTGTACGCACATCTTTGGATCTACTTGACGAATTTGAATAGAACTTTTTTATTGTATAGCTGGCTATAAGAACTCAATCAGTCCAGCAGTTTATAATTAATGTAATAAATTTGTAAATGCTGGTATAACAAACATGATCGAAAATAAAAGCACTTATGTATAAATAAGAAAATGGCAATTTAGTAAGACAGTTTCTTTTTGCTATATCCAAAAAAATTCAAGATTTGATACATGAAGAACCATAGAGTCAAGCTAAAAAATAACTTCATAAGAAAATGGCATCCTGTAATTAAAAATCAAGGATCAGGAACACGTGATGTTGAAGACAAAAAAGATGGCTATCTTTTTTGTATAAACTATATAAAAGAATAAAAAATACAATAAATCGGTAAATGAAAATTGGGTAACAAGTTGCAAATTTGGGCATCTACTAGTTTTTCAATAAATATTTTTATTAAATAATGTATGGGCATTACCCATCTGACCTACCAACCTGCTTCCATTACTTGCCCCTTTTAATAAACAACGATAACCCTATGTGACCGACATTGATAAAATGTCAAAATACAAAATATACCAATGATAATTACAGGGAAAGTATTAATTTTATTAAAATATATCTCCATGTCAATGATCTAGAAACTCTTGACCCTGACCTATTCTTTGCACTTGATTATAAGTTTTATTTCTTAATTATCAATTAATCAAAGTTTTATTTACCAATTTCGTTCAGTAGACGGAATAATTTAAGTATTTACTTTAAATCGTATTACTTTACTTACAAAAAGTAGGTGTCTACATATGTATTCATATATAGTCATATTAAACGTCCCTGTTCAGTTATCCAGACACGTACATCGTACATTGGAAACACAAAATGTGTTCTAAGATATTTATTACAAGCCGTTATTGCCAGAAGGATCGTCTGGAAAGCCACACTAATTGTCAGATGTCATAATATCAGGTAATTTAGACTCGCCGAGGGAAAGAGTGATGAAAGAATGTTAAAAATATATATGATGCAAGAATCAGTGGTAAGAGAAGTACAGGGAGACCTCTATTGACCTTCAAAAACACTATTGTATTGAAAGTGCTGAAGGAAGGTCTGGGAAAAAAATGAGACAATTAAAACGTAGCGGGATTAAGCAAATTTTATGTTACGTTAAAATATTTTTATTTCCCTAGTATGGAATAACACCTTAAAGCGTGGACGAGGTGAAAGAGGTATGTTATGATAGTAGAGTTTGGTGCTATCCCGCTAGTGATAAAACGTGAAACGTGAAAAATGAATAATAATAGAAAAAAGTACAAAATCATCATTAGGTTAGGCAAAGAAACAAGAACAGAGCTTATAAAAATAATATTTACTTTATTTTTTTTTAACTTTTAAACACTTATCACGTATAAAATAATAGTACAAATTTGAATGAATTCAAAATTGAAATATAAATTGAAATCTTTCTATGTCAGTTTGTTGTCAGATTTATTTTATTTCAGAGAAGCCTCATTAATTACCATGCAACGCGTGTTGCATGTTTATTTTTTGGTTTTACGTGTGCTTAATTTATAGCTGTAACATTCATTGTATTGTAGAATATAAATTCTAATTTAATTATTTAAATTATATAAAATGTATTTGCCGAAAGAAAATTTTATTATCATTTACATTTATCCTACTAATATAAAATATGTGAAAGTTTGTGAGGATTGATGCTTGTTCCGGTTTCGCACAAAAACACTAAGCGGATTTAGATGAAATTTATGATAAACTAATGCAGTTCACTTTACTACTAAATATATGATAATGTTGTTCAAAAGGACGAACCCGCGGGTGGGCTAGTACTATAATATTTGTGTTTAACATTTTATTTTTCACCAATATTAAAGACAGGTAATATAGAATTTTAAATAATTATTATGTTTAAAAGATGTAAATATCTATATACCGTAAAAAAATCGTTGCTTTTAAGTAAAATCTCTCTCTAATCTTATACTATAGAGAGTATAAGATTAGAGAGATCGTGTGATCCAAAAGATTTACTAAAAAATCTTCGGATTTGGAACGCTGACACTCAGTAATACTGGTCCATGGATTTCGGAAGCTGTACACGTGTTACGTTAGGAGAAAACTACTTTTAGTTTATCTTTGCAAAAAACTTTTCGGCTAAATGGATTTGGGGATCATCGACCCATTTTCTCTTTAAATAAATTAGCCGTGATTAGTTTGTTCAGACTTTTAAAGTTAATTTGTATTTTCTTTGGGCTTTTTAAGCTATTTTATTTCTTAGCTTAACTTAGTAAATATAATATATAAATATATTATATTACAAGTCCGGTGAAACCTTGTTGGTTTAAAAAAAAGAATTATATAGCTTTCATATACTTTCTGACACTGGTCATCACATAGTCATCTTCATTATTACAGGTGCAATTATTTTAATGCTAGAATTTACGAGCGGCATCTCCCGCGTGTTAAAATGGAAATAGCTAAGAATTGTGTATTTCAAACAGCACATTTAAGGTAAGGCCCTGTTTGCCGCTACTGTGGATTACATCAAAAGCTTTATCCTGATTATTTGTATTAAAACGCTTCTCAATAAAAATACTATATAAAATAATACAGTAATTTTTTTTTTATTTGTCGATTCAGTAGTTTCTGAGATAAGCGCAATCGATCACACAAACTTTATCTTTATTATATTACAGTATAGAAATACGGTGTAAAAGTATGAAGGGAGAAAAGTATTTCTCAGAATATATTGAATTTATTCGATATTTTTCAATATTGTCACATTCACCGAAGTCATCATCCGACGTTCAAACTCGATTAGCGGTAGGCGATATGGCGAAGAGCCAACTCCTTAAAGACATTTGTAATCTTATCAGCCTAGTTCACGTTTACGCCACATTATTCATTAAATATGAGTCTGGTCTGGAGTATTATCAAAAATTGAGAACATACTAAGATATTAAGTAGGTTAACTTTATACGTAATAGCCATTTATCTTTTGAAAAAATAATAGAAATAATCAAAAATATACAGAAATAATTTTAATTTTCTTAATTTGTACATAGCATTAACACCATTCTATGTAACTTGGTAAAACAAAAGATGGTATGTATGGCAGCATAAAACATATAGGAGTCAATAAGTATATATAATAAGAGCAAAATCAATCAATGTACTAATCAATGTAATCAACATTGAGTTCCGTCTCTCAAAACACAGCTTATCCAAAATTGGGTGGAAAGTAGAAAACTGAGTGTCTTTTCTTAACTAGATTTTCTCTACCTACTATGCTGTATGCGGGAAAACGTTAAAAAAATAAACGGCGAATCGATATTCGATTTAAAATGACTACGACCGACATAGAATATATTACGCAGCTTATTTTGTACATTTTCCTTCTGGTAAATAGATTTTACTGAAGCTGCGAATATTGTACAATTTACGTAATTGATTAATTTATTAAATTACATAAGTTTTCTTAAACTAGACTTTTTAATAAGCTTTTATTATAAGCTGCGGTAGCTTCTATCTATGTAACAGAAACTTTGAATATATTTTTAATCTAATTTGAAATGTCGGATTAATTTGAATTTGCATACATATAAAAACTAAAAAACACGCTTTCATGAAAAATTTACTAAAACGCAAGAACTAAATTATATATATATATATATATATATATATATATATATATATATATATATATATATATATATATATATATATATATATATATATATATATATATATATATATATATATATATATATATATATATATATATATACTTATTTTATATAAAGTATATTCTGTTTTTTATAAATACCATTTTTGTTGTAATGAGGGAGAGATTAAACAGCTTTTTTGTAATTCAAAAATTTTTCCACCTACAAAATTCGGTAGCGAGGCCAAGAGCGAACAAAGAAAGTTCACTTCGTGCTTTAATATTCAAATAAACACATTGCATGTAACGTGTGTGAACGATGTGTGAACGTCACACCAGGAGAATTTTAACCCACATCCTGAATACAATAGATATATATTCGAGCAAAAGCCAAACTGCAACTGTAGCGGTTGCAGTTTTAATTTAAGAATCAGTCAATGAACTTACAATTTAAATGTCTATTTGGAATTACAATATAATTGTCTTTTTTCCAAGTGCATATAGTTATTATTAAACTATATGCACTATTAACAGTACTAAAATACAAACAAATGTTTTAAAAACTTTGACTGTCTGTCTTTCCATTTGTCCGGGTTAATCTCCGGAACAGCTGAACCGACATACACAACATATATGTAACTTTTTTATACCGAGATTCTCGTCGGATCCGGACATGGGAAAAACAACACGTTTACCGCACCTAAGTATCTATACTGATGATTTTCACATACATCTTTCTTAATTTTTAAAAGACTTATATGTACAAATTATGCTATCATTTATATTGTATTTGCTGCGAAGCTGCGAACGAGTCGCCAGTTTAAAATCTTTAAAAAATATATATAAAATACAAGAGATTATTCTCATCCATCAATGCTTCTACTGAAATAAAACGAGCCTTACTTCCACCTACTTCAGCTCCAAGCCATTAAACTAAGTAACAGTATCGTATAATCAAAAGATTGGCTCTTGAATCGTGTTAAAACAACCTACAGAAGATTGATCTCGCAAAGGCTCCACTCAAAAAGCAATCAACATATTAAATCTTTCAAAGCCTTTCGATCACAGCGTCCACGTCAGTTTTTACTATCGACATCAGATTTTCAGTGAGAAATGGTTAAAGTATGAATATGATAGTCAATGTTGTTGGCTTCATTGTATTTTTGAAAAATGCCACATATATATATATATATATATATATATATATATATATATATATATATATATATATATATATATATATATATATATATAAATATATATATATATATATATATATATATATATATAATATATATATATATATATATATATATATATATATATATATATATATATATATATATATATATATATATATATATATATATATATATTAATAGGTATTCATATGTAAAGTTTTGGTTGGAATTAATGAAATGTTTTCTTTAACACTTAAATTTTAAATCTCGTCTGATATTGTAGGCAATCGCATAATGCAGCAACTTTATTATATAGTAATTTATCTATAACATCATCACAACATCTATAACAATTTACATATTTTATACCATAATAGTTACGAAGTGTACCAGATTTATTTCCTACAAAAACACAACTTATTAGATGCTCAGCTTCGATGTATTGGCGCGTACTTGAATATACATACGGCCATATAATCACGAACTTAAAACGGTTGGCACTTGGAACATTGCCCGTGAACAAACTAGTAAGTAGGTATTGGAATTCATTTTCATCGTCACCCTGTATACAAAATCTCAATTGGAAACTTACTTCAAGTGCGCCACAGTGGTATCGTTTAAGCGAAAACTATTGAACAATATATTGTATTGCCTGCTACAGAGGTTCAACTTTTACACGGCGCGACAAACTCACGGCAAAGTTAAGTATTAAATTCACGTCGTTTGGGAAAGCCAGTACAATACCTTTATACAATTTCTATAACATAATACTCTGTTGTAAAGCTATTCTACTGCTATTATTATATACCACACATTTAACATTAGTTAATTGAATTTCAACATACTATAAACGTTTCTATTTACCGTTCACTACATTATTAAGATCAAGCAAGCGTGTTTGTGTAATCAATTAGAGCAATTTATTTACATAAAACTGAAGCTTACTATATGATTCTGTAGTTTCAATCCTCACGGGACATTGTGTTGAATTAATTTTGATTTTCTGGTTACCAGAGCGAGGAACAGGTACAGGAAGTGCCGCCACGTAAGTTTCGCCACTCAACGTTGATCTCTTCGGACGGAAAACAGAGAACAAGTTATCTGAGCACTAACTTATCTCTGCCTAACATGTGTTAAACAACGTGAAGTTCACAATAATATTATAATACTCTAAATTAATAGATACCGTGATAAAATTACTTTGAATTTATTAAGGGTATTTTACAGACTGTCTTGACACTAGGTACACATACTATACTCTGCCTTCGTTGGTATTTAGGTAAAAGCTGTTTATATGAAACATAAGACATATAAGACACAGTACAAGCAAAAAAAAAGTTCAGTTACAAATGAAAAATTGTAAAATAAATTTATATTTTTGTAAAAAATTTAAATAGGGAAATAAAATTTCACATTTTCCTTCATTACTAAGAAATATCTACATACATTTTTTCAACATTTTAAGCCAAGAAAGAACCAAGGTAAACTCGGTGTAAGGACAGCGTAAACAGAAAAAAATATTACAAAACACAAACACTACTAGAATATATTGTATGAAATCCGTATAAAGCTAAAAGCAGTTAGACCTAGACCTTTAGAGCTGCTGTTAATATGGTATTGTACCTTAATAGACATCCAAATTATATATATGAGAAAGAGAAATGTCCCAGGTATCATATACAAAAAAATCTTAAAGACTTGACCAGCAAAATGCAAAGCTGATCGACAATAAATAAAGTCCACGCGAACAAAGTCGCAGGCAGTACCCCAAGCTCGTATTAATTAAATGGAATATAATTATGTACATACATTTAAATTACTTTTGACATTTAATATACATTTATCGATAATAATAGTCTTCATCAATTACTGGCGATCAAATAATCCCTCTAATATGAGAGAAAATTGTATGGAAAATGTTAATTCAATGCAAACGCAATGCGAGGGACAGATTCCTAATTGTAATTGTAATTATCCGATATAATAAAGTAAATAACTGACTAATAAGTAAAATAACTGATCAACATAAGTTATCACTATCAGTTATCTATCCATAATTATATATATATATATATATATATATATATATATATATATATATATATATATATATATATATATATATATATATATATATATATATATATATATATGTGTGTATATATGTACAACATTAACATTATACATATTTTTGCAGAAAGCACTTTGTGTATTTTAGTTAGGCATGGAAACGATTTTGTCCGATTAATAGACGAGAGAGAGAGAAGGAGCCTCCTTTAAAACGCTTGCTCCTAGGGTTAAGGTTAAGCCGACATTACGGTTGCATCTCTCCGTACAACACAAACACATAGCACCTACCAACGGTGAATCCATGATACAAAAGTCATTAAGATCTCCATTTTTTGTTCATAAGTCATTATGTTAGAAACATAGTGTATAGAAGCACAGACGTCGAGTTGCTAAAATCAGCCCGCCCTACTAATACCAATAACAAAATACATAACGTAATCAATATTATTATTTGTTGAAAAATAATGAATTATATATTTTTCACACATAATTTGAGCAGCGCTTTGTTTTATGAAAAAAAAATCATAATCAAAATTGTAATTACTTAAATCCAAATGTGCTGCGCCGTGATATCGGTCGCGTACCCAGCTGGCACCTGTCAAGAGAAATTAATACCATACACATGTATAAAATAGACGCCACGTATTTACACCATACAGTATTTTTAATTTGAGTATTTTTAAATGTGAAGTTTCATTTCAGTAGATGAATGATTTTATAATATATTAATATGTTCAAACATGTTCTATATTTTTCGTGCAATCTGGGAGAACATAGTGATCACTACTTTCTAATTTTATACACCCGTGCAGCGTTTTATCTAGCCAGACCGATGAAAAAAAAGTATAAAGGTCTAAATGTAACAAGTTATGAATATGACAAATTATAAAAATAACTATGTGAGGCCGTCGTGGCGTAATGGGACTACGAGTGACGTAACTGTATACGCGACAGTCGTGGGTAATGTATTATTTTCATTGCCCTAGGTTCCCCCCCATTAATCTACTTTATACGGGTTATAGTGTTACGCTATAATGAAAAATAAAACAAAATAGAGATCTTCTTTAGTTGAAGTAACGATAAAATTGATATTATTAACCTCAAAATTTGAATTTGTATTGTGCTACGTACATATGTACATGTTAAAGTAGCTAATATTAATATAATACGTAAGTTTTGAGGCATTGCGAATGAAATTTTATATATGAAAATTCGGTTACGTTCTGGCTCACTAGAAATAACTCAGAAAGAGCTTTATCAGTGCTAGCATTGCAAAGACGCTGAACACTTTGACATTTACTTTATCATATAATTTTCGATATCGCTTTTGGAATGGCCCAAAATACAGACGATATTGACAGTAGGAATTTATATTTTTTACTTGAAACTGTTTGCAAAAATTTAAATATCTAGATATTTTAACTACTATTAAATTTGACCTAGCATATTTGGTGGTATAGTGGTAATTGGTTGTGGATTCGATTTCCACTCGGGGTAATTTTTATATTTAAATTATCTTAAGTTTTGATAATAAAATTGGAATACATTTCCAATTTTGTTTTCAAAACATTACCTGATATCCGGCTACGTGCAGGTCGGGCTGAGAGCATAGTTAGAGTTCTGGAATACTGGGGCACTGTGTGGCCAATGTTGAATGGACTTTCGCACTAAGACTGAGGATTACGAACCCCTCAGAAAAGTTCAGAGAGTGAAAGTTCACTAACGAGGAGCTCACCAGGATAGGATGGAACTGTTTACTTATGTACTTTATCATTAGGTATTTTAATACGGCATTAAAAAATATCATCGTTATTTTAAAATCCTGGCCTAAGCAAATCCTTTAATTGAAATTAAAATTTTAAGCTTTCCACGCAATGTACTTTCGGCAAATATTATCTCCTTTACCGCAGCTCGTGATGATCTCACTGGTTACTATACGTGGTGCGGCATATTTGCCGATCTTATCGTATAATTAACGTTGCGGGCTTAGTTGAAAGGGTTAAACAAACCACCCACATTTCCCTTCCATTATAAAAATAAGCACATTTTACATATAGTTAGTAGCTATATAATTATCTAGCTTTATTTTGGAAATTTTATTTTAAACGCAAGGTCTGTATAATTATGATAAAAAACATTATTTTTGACTTTCACATTTGTTCAATAATTGTGAAATAGATGAGGGTATGAATTATTTTCAAAAGGGAGTCTTGTAAACTCCCTACAAGACTAAGCACAGCGTTAAGTTTCGTCACTTAACTAGCAATGTCAGAAATTATCTGAAAAACAAAAAAAATGGATTAAAATATTGTGATAATCTAAGAATTAAGCTTATTTCGTATATTAGTACATTACGTTTTCTTTATAAGGATTTCATATGTATTAAATATTATTTTTCGTATTTTTCATCTGTCATCGGATGAAAAGGATACTTGTATAAAATAAGTCGATTGTGCACGAAATAATGAGGTCTGGCTTTACAATAGTCTTTATATGACCAATACGAATCAAACAGGGATTCGTTCGAGATTATTTTTGTAACGTAAGCTTGATTTTTCAATAACCCTTATATTTGGGTAGTCATGACATGTTAGCTGTTTATTATTATTATTATATTAATAATACTAAAGTCGATGCCATAGTGGCGCAGTGGGACAGCGTACTAACTGAAAGCGTGACGGTTGGGTGTTCGATTTCCTTTCGAAGAATTACTTATTTTCGTTTCCCTGCTATTGGCCAAGACAAAATGTGGTGTTGAGTTCCGATTCCGTATCTCCGGGATTCAAATGGAAAGCTGTGCACGGAGTGTCCTCATTCTAGGATCTCTCTGCCTATCATGCTATATGCTGCTGGATACTGCGTGGAGCTAAAAAAATTTACATATTATTTTTCCATTTTATGACTTCTTCATCGCTTTATATATGGCGTTTAAAGTTTTTATACAATACTGTATTTTTTTTTTATTTAAGTAAATAAAGACAATAAAATAATATTATATTTATAACTAAATACTTATTTGTCTTATATTCTACCAAAAAGTCTGGATATAAATAATAACTTAATATTTTTCATTAAAAAAGTATTTTAAGTGCACTGCTCTCAACGAATGACCCTCTTGAAACACTAATTTATTAATATTATAGTACACATATTTATAAAATGAATGTGAAATTTTTCAAAGTAGAATAATGTGATTATCAAAACTATAATATATATATATATATATATATATATATATATATATATATATATATATATATATATATATATTTGTATATGTATACGTTTATATATATATGTATATGTATATGTATATGTATATATATATATATATATATATATATATATATATATATATATATATATATATATATATATATATATATATATATATATATACATATATCTCTTATTGAAAAGCTAGGAATACAAATGTTATTTTTATTTATTTCGGCAATGACATATGTATGTATTGCGGCGTGTTGGTTGCTTAAAAGACAAACTTGGCGCGTTGCCGACTAACAAAGTAGCAGAGATTGACAAAAGTGACTTTAATTTCGACAATGTTACGACAGAATATTCAATTATAAAGCCATTTTATTTTACATTTATATATGTTTACAGTATTTTTTTTTAATATATTTACGCATATACACAATATTGTGATTTCCCCCATTTAAGATGTTACATAACGTCGGTCTCATGATATCAGATGAACCACTTTATCGAAACTCCAGCACTGAACGTTTATAGTTGGAAAGAAAGCCGAAATGTTACGTACTTATAGAACTCTGGGTTCTCTTTGAGATTTAAAACATTCAATAGCTTATGTTTATATCAGATTGAAAATCTTAACGACTGTTTGTGTGAATTTTTTAATAATAATAGCGTTTTACATCGCACCGAGATGATTTAAGATGATGATAACAGAGACCACTATATGTTCCTCACCGAACAATAACTTTATGTCGGTACTGATCTTTCTAGTGCGACAGAGACAGAAACGTATCCCGATAACCCGATAACATATCAAAAATATCCTTTGAAAAATATTATTTCGCAGCTTATACGTACATGTCCCTCTTAATGCCGAAACTTTTTAAAAATATATTTTAAAAGTGAGTTCTAATAACTGTGGAAAAATATTTTTTTAACTATAGAAACCAGGTTAAGTCTCTCGCTGCGTCATCATTACCCACACCATCACACGAAATATTAAAAAAAAGTGTTTCTCAGTTCGATACAAAAAAGCCAAATGTTTGAAAAGGTATCTGCTAACCTACTTTAATTGGTAGAATTTTTTTTATTAGTATTGCATTCATAGATGTTTTTGTTTTTTTTCATTTGTATTTATGGTAGTATCTTGTACAAATAAAGAAAAATAATAATATACGCTACTACAGATATTTTATTTTATTTACAATTTTCTCTTAACAGCAAAGTCAAGAAATACTTAAGACAGGAATTTACTTCTGGAATACGGTGTGACAAACTTTTGAATGCCAGAGAGATTGTATGGAATATTTCATAAGTATTCGGCAGAGTTTGGACTCGCTACAAATATCTTGGCGACTGTCCACTGTTTTGACAGCGAAAATATTTTGGTCTATAATTTTGTGTAATAACACACAAATCTATATATATATATATATATATATATATATATATATATATATATATATATATATATATATATATATATATATATATATATATATATATATATATATATATATATATATATATATATATATATATATATAAATCTATAAAAAGTAGCAGTACTTCATTTTTATATTTCAAGCGCCTCTTTAAGTTTCATTTATTTTTTTCAGAAGTTTTGTTTAATAATAGTGGTAATTTTCATACACAAAATGTGAATCTAAGCTTAACAATTATAATCGTTTACAATTCTGAAATATCCTTATACTTTAAATAACGAGGTCCAGTCTTACAATAGCCCATTGTGAAACTGGAGCAGGCAGTTTGAGCTCACTTTAATAAGATGTACTTCAACTCAAGTCTATTTTCGTTTTATTCAGTAGATTACGTTTTACAACAGCTTAATTAGTTAAATTTGTAGTGCATCAGTGCTCCGAAAATATAAAATTTAAATTTAATTCCTAAACATATAGTATATAAAAATTATTGAAGACCATCGTGGCGCAAAGGAAACAGCATCTGCCTGTAAACGCAATGGTTTGTGGGTTCGATTCCCACTCACGGAGAGTGAATTATTTTCATTTTCTGGTAACAAGGCAAAAGCGCGGCGTTCAGTTCCGCCAATCAACACGCAATGTCTCGAAAGGCGGAAAGAGGGGAACAAGGTATCTTAACACAAAATTCAAAAATAGTGTAGTAGAAAACCTATAATAAATGGACAAAAACAACAAATCTGCTCAAAAAGGAACGTGCAAATTCAGGAAATTACGTAAAATAGTTTTAAAATATACGTAAACTAAATTATCCAAAAATCTACATATAAATCAAAATGTCTCAAATGTTGAGCGGCTCTCACTACTACGCCAAGCACAATTTAGTGTTCATTCGTTTCGTACACAGCTCAACTTTTACATGCTTCGAACTTGCCCGACACCAGCTGTCTGCAGTCTTCGGATTTCCCACAACAAATTTGTGCAATTTCACGCTATAAAGCAGTAGACTCTTCAAAGGAGATAAATTTGAACCTTCTTTGTAGTAATCAGTTTAAAACCTATATATTTTTAACTTACCTGTTTCAAGTTCTAATGCTTAGTAGATTATAAAGGTAGGATCAGTGATGACACTTACGACTGCGTGAAGAATGAATGAAAGAATGTGAACTGGCTATTAGTTTTCAGAATCTAGGGTAACATAACATAACTGGTGAAGAAGATGGCTGGATGATACTCGTATATTTTTATCAAAGTTTAAATGTTAAAGTTATTCTGAACATATATTTGTAATATGTATATTTTTAATGTAGGCACTCTTTCAAATTGGATAAAGCCAGTCATAGATGGACGTGTAGCTGTATAATAGTCACCACTCACTCTACAGTACTATCAACAATAATTTAAATATAATATATAGAAGAGCTTAGTACTTATAGTAACTATGTAAATAACATGTTATTCTATTCTGCTTACATGAAAGTATCCTTTCAATGAGTCAAAGTTTTAAATAGAAACCTTCGATCATTTCCAGAATGAAAATCATGAAACACCTTTGACCCTAGCAGAAGTATTCGAAATGACCATAGATAAAGTGTCATACATGTGCTATCTTTTAAAAGGTAACTTACATTTGTTAACTTTGAAAATTTATATTAAAAATCAAAACATCAGATCAAAATAATGTTATGTTTCAGTAAATAATTCACTGGGAAATTAGCTTATTTACTGGTCTTAGGTATAACCATAGCGATTTTGCTACTTTACAAGGCTTATATCTGGAAAATTTACATTAATATGATGTATAAAGTGTAATTAAACACATTTAGTGTTAAAAGTCCTATTCAATTCATTTAACATTTCCGGAAACTATCATGATATTTTATTTCATAATTTTTACTTCTTCTGCTACTACTACTAGCTTTACTTTTATAAAGAAATTTCTAAATATGTATTATTCATTTGTACTAGGATTCAAATTGTTGAAAGCTCCATTTGCATGAGGGGAAAATAATGTTTAACGAAAAAACAACATTATATGTAAAGAATTGAATTGAATTGAACTGATTTTGTGTAATGTCCTACACAAAATGAATTCATCATAAAATTTTGTACATCTGTGAAACACAAATTGGCAAGCAGTGCAGCTAGTAGCTTCACAGTAAAGCTTGAAAAATATCTCTACGGAGCTAAAGAGCCTCTCGATACCGTCCACTTCATATGTACTCGTACATATAGCGTTATGTAAGATATAAATCATATGTATGGATAAATTTGCATAATATAGTAAAATTGTATGAATGGAATCGAACACTGATAAAATTATGTTATAATTTAATTTCAAATAGTTAATATGATATTTAGTTTTCTTTACTCTTTATAAAGTTATTAGGTAAGATCGTTATACTATTTTTCTTAAGCTTTAAAAATAATAAATTAAGCTAATAAATAATTTTATATATTTTAGAAGTTATTTAAGAACAATACTTTCTAATAATTTCTATTTTTCTGTAGCTACAAATACACAAGTGGTTTAGGGGTACTTATAGTTTTATAAGATCAGCAATGTATGACGGTGGTCGAGTAATAAGTTTAAACTGCACTTCGGTACAAGTGCTACACGTTTGTGTACTTTGTTTTATTGCCCGCTTAAGTTCTATACATTTTTGTGCTTCAGAAATCTTATATTTGATTCAATATTTACTTGTTTATTTTGTGTTATTATTCCAGTTTAAAATGTATGGTATTAAATGTGGCCTATTTAATAATTTCTTTAAAATTATAGAATTCATAGTGTTTTGAACACCGTTTTAAGTCTACCTTAAAAAAATGTTTTTATAACATTTATATATTTAGTTTTTTTAACAGCTTTAATTTTATTATTTTTAAAATTGATATGTGATAAGATTAAAGATATTGAAATTATTACAAAAAATATGAATATGCGGACTTGTATTATACTTATTCGAAAGATAGAAAAATTACTTTGTGCAATTAAATAAAAAGCACAAAGCAAAAAATACACATTAGTTACATTTGAATCCCTGCAATTTCCCAGAAAATGTGATCTCGAGGCATTAAGATCCCTCTTAACGAAATTCTTTCAAGATTTAGGGCGGATAACAGCATCCCTCCTTATCTAATTTTAGATTCACACAAAGGTCAGCTGAAAATTAATTTTCTTGAAAAGTGTTATTCAAATTAATATCCCATTTACCTTCTTATAAGCTTTTTTAATGGGAGGCCCAAAAACAGAGTGTAACTTTATTATAGGCTGTCTGCCTACCAAATATAACGACAAAGATAAAATTGTTCAAACATTAATATGAAACAATATAATATAAATAATTTAATATAAAGCTTATAAAAAGCTTAAAAGCCAATTTATAACAGTTCAAAGATCTTGGCCTTAATCGTGTAAAGATAACATCTTCAAATAGACTTGCTCTTGAAATCTGTTTCTGGCAATCGCTATCACTTGAATGCGCCCACGTCTATATTACTCAAAACCTATTTATAAATAGAGTTAATACGTCTAAAAATATATAAATAAATATAAGCATCTACCTATAAAAGTTTTATATATTTTTGAAAAAAAATAATATCTTTTCATTTTACATTTTTACCTATATATATTAAATTAGCGAATTTAGAGTTATGCATCACACGGGTCACTTAGGTGTCCGAGGTAATTTTTAACGCTGATACAGATCTTTATATCTAACTATTAACCTAAAGCTAAACTCTATAGCTTTCCTAACAAAATATTCAATATAAAAATATTTTTTCTAATAGAACAAACTCTACAGATTGAAAATAGTACTATTTATAGTAGATATATGATGTCGTCATGCTTAGTTGGCATAGCTAACTGGATTTTTTTTATATTTCAACTATAACAGTTCGTTCGTTCATTTTGACAAATAATTTAATATTTTACCATTTAATTTGCAATCAAAATTGACAAGCAGTTCATACATTCAGGAGGTCACAGAGAAGTGAAGGTCTGGTTATTTTGTCATTGGTTTTTTTTTTCGTTAAACATATTTTTTGCTTATATAAATTGAAAATAACACATAACCTTGAACTTTTACAATGCTCTATGATTCGGAGAATTTGTAAATTTTGAATCTAAATATAATGTACGAGTATATTTATACATATCTATAAAGTTACTTATTATAATCTGTTGTAAAAAAAACAATCAATTTTAGTACTTAAATTAATAATAAATTAAAATCATTAATTTATTTACGAATACGACTTTAATTACGCATTATATGTTAGCGATTTTATTTTCAATGCAATAAAACTTTGACTATAGTTACAACACTACTACTGTCATTAAGTATAATTAAATTCACATTCAGATCCATATATCGCTTAGCATTCAATCAAAAACCTGCGAATACAACTACGTAATACTATTTACTTGCTAATGTAGTCATAGTCAGTGTGTTAGTAACATTTGAAGCGTAATGGCGTACCTTAGCCGATATTAAATTCGCGTTTCCCGCCTAATATCGTGAACGTTTAGAAAAGTATATGAAATATTATATGTGATTTAGTGTTTCTGTGAATAGTGAGTTTTGATCTTTGTAATATTCATATGTAAGTTTTTATTTTAACGTCGATTATAAATGACTGGCACATTTATTTTTTTTTTATTTCATTTTTAACAAATTGTACAATGGAAATTGTATTTATATTCATATTTTATCTGCTTTGACTTAAATTTATTTAGATTTTTAAGTTTTTGAAATTGCCAACTTAGTTGTTACCTTGACATTTATTGATAATTAATAAATATAAACGGTACTAGCTTCATTTAAGATTTAAATATTAGTGATTAGGTACGGATTATATTTAGCTGTGAAATTGAATTCTTTTTTATTTCTTTACCTAAAATTCAAATTAATTTACACAGCATTGTCATAAATTAAGCCTATCTTAAACATATACATATACGTACATGCAAGGCTTATCAAAAGTAAATAATACTATTATTAAAAGTATCGAACTGAAATAAGCTTTAACATATAGTTGTTAAGTACTAAATTGCTTATATAATATGTAACACATGGCAGAGCATTGTGTATTGATGTTGGCCTTGTATACAAAAGTCACGCTACTCATACGTCATCGTACAAAACATAATAAGAATATTTGTTTGATTTAAAAAGCACTTATACAACTAACTAATATAAAATACAAATAAACACCATGTCAAGTAACAGTAGGTAAATTTTTTTGATCAAGTATTGTCATTTATTATCATATCATCATCATAATTTACTATAAAGCCCTTTATGGGCTCGAGCCTCCAAAAAAGCTCGGTTCCAGCCCTCTTTGTCGTGAGCCACACTCTTCCAATAGCTTAGGCCAAAAGTCTTAAGGTCTTTGGTTACTCCATCTAACCATCTGAGTTTGGGTCTTCCAATTTTACGCTTGCCATCTGGAATGGAGTCGAGCATTCGCTTCGGTACTCTGCTACTTTCTATGCGTTCAATGTGACCAAGCATTTATCATCATATACTTCTTTCTATCTCTCAAAAGCACTAGATGCAATTGAAAAGAAACAAATTACATAAATTAATAAATATAATAAGTCCATACAGAATCAGCACGTTAGTTAAAAAGTTATTAAATATATATGAACAATTTTTATATTCTTATTTTTTTTTAAATGTACTACTAGTCGGTGACTAGTCGGTAAAGCCGACTATCCGGCCACTATTGTAGTCGGCGACTAGTCACCCGACTAATCGGCCAAACCGATTATTTGTAATGTGTGTGTTCTTTACAACCAACTAGTCGGCTAGTCGGCCAAGCTCATAATCGGTAGTCACATCTCTACTGATTATCATATTGTAAGAATACTAGAATACGATTGTAGAATACAAAATACTTCGACCTTCAACCACCTACTAAGTGGTCAATTATCATCTATTAATTATTAATAGGTTTCTTTTTTGCGTATAAACAAGAGCTTTGGTTTCATTAAATCCTGCCACATGATTTAAGAAAAATGACGATTTTTAAGTCTATGTAAGTCATTATACTTATTAGCAATTTATTATTAACATTATCAATTTAAATTAAATTTTGAAAACAGTATAAAGTGTAAATTTCTTAAATTGTATCATACTCATAAATCTACCACATTGACCCTCCCACATCAATATATCCGATATCTTTTTAGACCCTTCCACTTTTGATCTGAAGTGCCCTTGCGATTTGATACGGGCGACATAACATTTTGCCAATTAATTGCTTTCTTAAAGTTTCTGATTATGTTGATATTCTAAGACATATGAGCACTGAATTCAATTTATTTATTAAAAGTATTGGCACTAAGAGACTGATGAGTAATTTAGCCTATAGCCTGCCTCGATAACTGGACTATCTGATACAAAAAACTTTTTAAATTTCAACCTCTTGTTTCAGACATATACGCATACGTCCAGCAAACCAGACTTTTTAACTTTATAATATTAGTATAGATATATCTTGTTATATTATCATTATATGCTTATTTCACTGTTTCATTAACATCGCTGTTTTCGATATTAGATCGATTACATACGTGTTTACGTAACGTATTGGACCAAATGGATGATGTAGTTAATCACTGTCTTATTGAAGCGAAGTGAACGTTGTAAACTTTGCTTTGTAAGTTTAAGGAGAATGAATTGATACATTACGGGGTTTATTTCATCTATAAGTTTTTTATCAACGTTATACGATGAAATCTTTTCTTAATCTGTTTTGAAAATATTTTTACGCTGTATCCGACAAAAGCAGGGTAGGTAGGGGTAACTTTGTATAACACTCTCACATCCACTAGTACGAATGTATTGTTTCACCCCTTGTTACGCCCCTTCCCTTTTCGTTATAACTTCTCCTCTGCCCAAAGGTTGCCTGGAAGAGATCGCTCATTTAGCGATAAGGCCGCCTGTTGTACCGTTTCTTTAACTAAGAGCAGATTGTATCTTTTATATATTTACTTTACTTTACGAGACACTGAAAATAATTCATATCCCAAGTAGGCATCAAACCCACAACCATGGCGTTTACCATCAGACGCTGTGCCGCTGAGCCACAGTGGACTCCACTGTCACTTAAAAAATCTAAATTGAATAGAGCCACGCTTTAAACAATTTAAATCAATGAAATGCTTAGCCTTTATACATTTTTTTAGTAAACTATGAAAAAAGGAGCAAAGACCTATTTATAAATAGATTAGGTAGTCACGGCCGTGACTGTATCGATATTAGCATGGGAATGTAGCCTTGAGGTTTTATCATCTTAGTCATATAAAAATTCTAATGAACGAATCGTGTTATGATGACTGTTTATGTGTTGAATTGCCTTGACCTCATTATACATAATGGAGAAGATTGCATACATTATTATGCATTTTAACAAGAACGTAAGGAGCTTAACAACAGTAAATTATGAAACTATAAACCATTAATTTATACAAATTTCTATAACTCAGATATATTGTGTAATTTTTTCTTGTCTTTATTATGATAATATATGTACTTTGAGCTAGAAATTAATCTGCGAGCTTCGCCACATTATTGTCACCTTTTGTAATTTTATTCTAAAGGTTCGCGGTCCTCTTTACAATTTATTAATATTCAATAATCAAATATAATCTAAACATGTTACGCCTTCAATACAAATTACTTATTAAAAATATAACGTGCTTCCGTTATCGATACTTTGCACAACGGTATCAAGTCCTATTATAGTGCTGCGAAAGCAAATCAATATAGATTTTATAACTATCAGCATATATATATATATATATATATATATATATATAATATATATATATATATTATATATATATTATATATATATATATATATATATATATATATATATAGATATATATATATAACAAGTTATCATCTATATATTAGATAGTAGATAGCCACCTCATTTACCTTATTATATAACAGAATAGAAAATCTGAAGTATCGGAAACTGAAATGTAATTTAAGTCCTATTTAAAAACAAGTCACGTACTCTTTGATTTTCCGAGGTATATGAACTCATTTAGCCAAGATTGAGACCAATATCTCAAGATATACGATCTGACAGCGACCACTAGGGAATTGCCTGCAGTATATTGCCTTGTCGAGTCTCACTCTGTAAAACATCTTCGTGTTAATAAAAATTCTTTTACAAGTTTCCATGGCCCTGATTCTTTAATTAAAAATGTAGAATAAAAAAATTACAATTTTTCTTATGTCTATTTGGTAAGTAGTTATAATTTAAACTTTTTGAAATGAATTTTAAATATCACTTTGTTAACAACCTAACTATAATAATTAATCACTATATCTCTTAAGATAAAGAAAAATAAATATAATTTTTCTGTAAAACAACTTTTTTTGTGATTAAAATATATTATAATGATAAACACTTACCCTCAGTCCGTTTTAACTTAAACAGCATAATTATAAGTTAAAACGGACGGACGATAATTATCTGTAATATTAATTATTAATGAAAAAATAATTTATGTATTTATTTATTTAAATAATTTTTTATAATTTTTTGTTTAGAACTATCGCTACGACTAAGCGAATTTTCTATTATTACACTACATACCTAAGTATAAATATATATACGCAATAATAGCAAGTACGTGGTTATTTTAGGCTCATACAATTACATTTCAATTAATTATATACGTATATCTTAATCTAGAACTATGATAGGTATAATTATACATACACACACGAACATACACACTTTCATATATCAATTATTAATATAATAATTTAATAATATGCTAGAGTGTGGCGGACTTAGTGTTAGGATTAGGATATAACCGCTGTGGTGGGTGTTATATCTACACTGTACAATGTTTTACACTAATAACAACGGGTTTGTACATTTTATTTCTTGCTACAAATCTCCTCATTGTTCGTTCCAACCTTGAAACATGACACTCAATGTTGAGGAAAAAACTAGAGTGATTCTTATGTCACACTCTAGTTGACGCCTGAAACTGATGCCACTGTAATAAAAACTGAAACAATATACTTTATTAACTCGTCTGAAAGGACAAAATTCAGGATAAATTCGATTTTTATTTCTTTTTATTTATAAATTAGATGTTATAAGTATTTAGAATATGTGTAAGCGCATACGTATACATTTTGAGGGTTCCGCAGCCAAATGGCAAAAACGGAACCCTTATAGCTTTGTCACGTCAGTCTGTCTGTCTGTCACTCCGATATCACTTTTTTATATTTCAGTTCAGTTTTCGTAAAAATATTCAGAAACAATTTTTAACTGTTTTATTATAGTATATATAGATATATCGTGGCGCATAAGCGTAACGCTATTTGATAATGCAATACTAATGAGTTCGGTTCCATCTTTTTTGTGCGGTAAGCGGAGAACGAGTAGTTTTTTCTACCTGCAGTGTAAAGTATTAAACAATTACGTTACCATAATAAATTTCAATATTTTGTAACAAGAATTTGTAGACTTTTTTAATAGATATTACGAAATGTTACTATTTTGTTGAAAATCGTGTTAGTTTTCTAATCTTATCTAAAGTAGTTTGTGCAACGTGCTTCTATATTCGTAGCGAATGTTATAAAAGTAATAATGTTCCGCCGCACCGCGTTGTGCGAGGCGTGCGATACTTGTAAATATTTACAAAGAAAGCCGTACTGAACCAAGTGAGCTTACACTATAGCAGTGGTTTCATTTTACTAAAATATAAATACTGTTGTAAAATGGCGTTTGGAAAAATAAGTATTAACGTTGCTGGAAAGTTAAATTTGAAGCGAAAATATTGTATCCGACTATATAGTTATTTCTTTATAAATTATTAAAAGAGCATATACAATATAAGTCCATATTGCTTTAATATAAAAAATGCCCTCACTTTGTTTTCGCTTCGTAACCAGACCTAAGAAATAAAAATAAATACTTAAAAAGACATTGCTCTAAGTTGAAATGAAAGAAGGCATATCTACTGTTTTCAAATAGCGATAGAATAATATAACACGAAGGTGAAGAAAACATACGTAGATTTTAACATTATCAAAACAAAGAATATCCTTGTTATTGTCATTTAAGCTTGGGATTGTGCAATCACTCTTAAGCTCTAAGACTACAGCAGCTTTCATATGCCATTTCAACTTTTTGTATAGTGTCGTAATAAGGCACAAGGCTCGCTTGGCTCATCGCCCACAAGTTTTACTTTAATCTGTTTAATCCTTTAAATCAAAGCAGTTGTTACCTAAATTTACATTTGATAATACCGTTTTAGTTTAAACCAAATCTATAATAATTGAGAGAATTCACTAGCCTGTAATTTAACTTTATATTGAAATTAATAGAAGATTATTCCATCCAATAGCCGACCATGGAATATTATAATAGAATAGTTCAGTGACTCGTGAAAGCGCCTGAAACTCCCACCCTTATTGGTAAGGAGAAATCCTAACTTAATAATTAAAACGAGTAAATCAATAATTTTGCTTAATAAAAACGTCATAGTAGAAACTTTAAAGTAAAAGATTTTTTTGAAAAACAAATATTGAAGCTATTGTAGCGCAATTTAAGGTATTACTGTTAATGCTATGGTGGTGAGTTCGATTCTATCTCCGATTTTATTCTATCTAGCGATTATATATAAAATAATTATTTCCTAGCTCCGGAAAGATTATTTTACCATTGAAGTACATGCAATGCGTGATGGATTGCCAGTTGTCACCACTGTGTCGTGGCGCAGCGACACAGCGTCTGACTACAACCGTGACGGTCATGGGTTCGATATTCACTTGAGAAAATCTAGTTATTTTCATTTTGTCCGCTCTGGCAACAAGACAAAGCGTGGCTTTGAGTTACACCACTCAATACGCAAGTCTCCAAGGGCAGGAAGTGGGAAAGGACTCTCTAAACAGTAGGTCTACCTAACCTGCTATGTGCGAGATACAACGTGAAGCTTAAAAAAATCCTCGAAATTAAAGTTGCGGGAAACTAACTACTATAAAATAAAACTACTATAAATAAAACTAACTACTATAAATAAAACTAAAAGAACAACCTACAATACATTTTCTTAAAATTTTTACAATACTTATTCAACCATGTAAACATTTTTGTTATATTTTAAAACTTGAAACGGTTGTTATACAATTGTTTTAGTAAAGAGAAATATTGTATTCAACCCTATCGTGTTCTGCAAAACAATATATTTTAAAAATATTATTCGGAAACGTGAATCTGGAAACTAGATAAAAATATAACATTGATCCAACATTGGCACAACAATTACGTGATAGTTGTGTGTTCAACTCCCAATTAGAAGAATATATATGTATAATAAATTGTATATCTTAATCTATAATTATTTTAGGTATACTTTAATTATTAATTATTGATATTTTAATTATTAATATACAATAATAGTAGGCTTAGGTATGAGGGATTAAGTTCTACGATAAAGACATAACCACTGCGTTTCTTTCTTTCAAGACCATCTTTGAATTATATTCTACAATGCTTTTAGTCGTTGCTCCGGTCACGTTCCAAATGAGCCTTATAACCGACTTGCTATTTACCACAACATGTGTCGCGCAGATCCTGAGCCTTCAACGCATTTGAACCTGTTTCTCTTCCCCATCCTTGGCTGATTAAAGATACTCCTTCTGAGTAAAAGTGAGGTTAAGGGTGTTTTTATGATCTCTCGGCACCTGCGTCAAGTTGATGTTTTTTATAAAAAGGGAGAATACTGCCCATTTCGGAGAGCATAAGCGACGTCCATGAGATATCATTGTTCTCATTATTGTTGAGGAATCGTGATGATATGTGATACAGGGTAGCTGATTAAATCTCCGATTAAAAGAATTTCCTCTGCCCTGGAGATTTTGCCTGCCAACACTATGGCACCAAAGTGGTTCATCAGGGCGTCAACAGGTATGAGGCGGTTACGCTTATCTGGTTCTCCCCGGGCCCCCTTTTACCAGAATTTAACTGTTTTAAAGAAAATTAAAATAGAAGCGGTACTTTAATCACTTTCAAGCCGTAGTTAAAATGTCAAAATAGTTCACAGAATTAAAAATATCACGCTGTTCTATCTTTCCCTTGTTAAAAGGACACTCAACTCATCAAATGATCGAGAGAAGACACGTGCAAATTTTTTAGTAAATTTGACGGCAAAAAGCTTTTTATTTCTAAAAATGTAACTAATCGTTGTCTATACATGAAAGATATGTGAAAAATACGATTATTAGGAGCACTACAATAACTTATCATTACAAAAGAATCTAACAATAAATAAAAAAAATAAATGTGTGCTTATCTGTGTACCCTAATTTTTAAAAACGGAATAGCCGATTTGAATGTAATTTTCCCTAACAAGTTCACTTAGTAATTACACAGACAAAATTTTAAATGAATTCAAAAAGACACATACAAATTTGATTGATAAATTAATAGACAAGTGAAACGATAAACGTGTATTGCTTTTCCAAATTGACAAAGCGTATACTCGTTACGGTATACATGAAAAATTGGCCACTGATGCATGATATATTTAACTATTTTACGTCAGTTCTATGATTATGCCTTATTAGTTACAATAGTCACATACTAAAATATTACTCTATAGTATTTAAACAAATATAATAACATAAAAACAATTGTAGATAGTAGAGTTTATATATATATATATATATATATATATATATATATATATATATATATATATATATATATATATATATATATATATATATATATATATATATATATTGTTAGAAGTTGTGTTCACCCTTGTTCGGTTCGTTTCCCACTATAATTTTTCCGTTACGCTTCTTTTATTTTATATAAGATTTCATTTTCTATTGATTTAGAAAGTAAGTGATTCAATTTTTTCAAAGAAATATATTGCTTTCCAGTTTGGTTTATTGAATATTAATAATACTTATATATAATAATAATATAATATAATGTTAATTATACTTTCAAAAACAAAATAAAATTGCTTTTTAGTACTGTGTTAGTGAGTTTCGCCATTTCTTTTGTTTCGAAAGGAGTAGAAGGTGATAAAATTGTTGATTTTATAATGTACTAAAAAGTGTGTTTATGTACTAAAAGAGAATTTCTGTAAATTAAACTTTAATTAAAGAAATAATATTGATCAAGTGAAACTCGAATAATAGGATAGGCACCGTACCAATTTAATAATTGTCGCCAACGGTAACTAATATTTAAAAATTAAAATTTGCTGGCACTAATGTAACTACAAATACAAGTTTGTAATAGGTACTTAACAATTTTCAATTTAGTTCTTTTTTTTTTCATCTGTACTATAATTTCTAACTCCTTGTCAAATTTTATTATCATAAGTCAACGGAAAGGTTTTGTTATGTTGTTAGGAAATTATTACTCCTCGTTTCCTTAGTACATTTTTATTACCAAAATAAATATTTTAAATATTAAAATATTTTTAAATTTAAAAATATTTTAAAATTTTTAAAATTTGAGGCATTAATAATTAAATTATATCAATAACACGTTTATTTTATAACCTTTCCAATTAACGTACCTAATATAGTATAAAATAGTAATGAATTAACATATATATATATATATATATATATATATATATATATATATATATATATATATATATATATATATATATATATATATATATATATATATATATATATATATCACTTGATTATCATTATAAATGATTAAAATATAAAATATTATATTAATAAAAATTCTTCAATTATTCCACTTAACGACCTAGTTAATGTGAGAAAAATACGTCACAAGGTTTTGATTACTCGATGAATTTCATATAATCGTCTCGTATCTATTGCGTTGATTTAGAAATTTGATTTTTTTTCTGTACTCCATATGGTTATAAATATGGATATTTCATATTAATATGAGCTTTCCTCTCCCCCCTCGGGGGTCGAGAGAGAGAATACATCGTCGCAATATGAGCTTGACACACCCAGAATATCTAGGATATTTTATATTACTTACAGCTTGACATTTCCACGCGAGAGAAATTTCTTGAGAAAAATTGTCTTAACTGACAGACAAACAGACAGACGGACTAAAAAGTGATCCTATAAGGGTCCCATTCTTCTTGAGTTACGGAACCCTAAAAATGAGGAATAATTTAGGTATTATTAGTAGGTAGTATAGTAAGTACCAATTGAAGTGGGAATAGACTACCTATAATATAATTTTTAATTCACTATTATATTACGGCTAGACAAAGACATTCAAATGTCCCTACTTATTGGGCTGTCCAAACCAATACCGTAAGTTACCTTTGTTTTTTTAAAACCGCTAACATACTTGTCGAACTAAAAAAAAATAATTAGTGAGTTGAATACTAATGAAATATTATAATGTCATTTGTATATTACAAAGATATATATATATATATATATATATATATATATATATATATATATATATATATATATATATATATATATATATATATATATAAATAATATGCTTTACTATTGATCTTATTCATTTCATTAATAAGAGCAATGCAACGATTTTAATTATATTTTTGAATTAATATAAAAATTATATACAATGATTGAATAATGGCATGAAAAGTGTAGCTTAATAATATTTTATAATTTTCAAGTAGAATTTGTTGTGGTATAAATAGTTTTTATAATAGTTTGCAGTTAATTTGCAGTCGTATGCACTCATTTTGCGTGAAATGAACTACGGTACACGTTGGTAATAGTTTTTTTTCTGGGATATATCTAAAAAATCCAAATTTCAGATTTATCGCTTTGTATGTACTATAAATTCAACATATAGCCAAATTTCATAACTATAAGTGAACAAGAAGTATCGTGTAGGTTTTGATAACGCGGCGATTTTCATATAAAATGCAAAAAAAAATAAGCTTACGTTTACGCTCATATCTTTTGATTGTATTGATTTAAAAGTTTGATTTGTTTTGTGCTTCAAGAGGTCATCAACTTGGATATTTGATACTAATTTCAGTTTGATTGCTCTACGATTCGAGAAATTGATAGAATGGATTTCGAGAAAATTATCTTGACAGACGGACAGACGATAGATGGATAACAAAATGATCCTATAAGATATTCGTTTTTTTTTTTGAAGTATAAAACCCTAAAAGTAATATTTTGCTGTAATTTTCTGTTTGGCTTAAACAATAACTAATAGGTTTACAAACAAACGTAAACGTATAAAGAAAAACAACACAAGAACATGAAGCTTGTATTATCAGACGTTATTTCCCGCTCAGCCTACTAACACTATATCAAGGCTATTGCTTATGATATATCTGTCAAATGCAGTGGCTCAAGTCTAATAGAATCATCTTCACGATCATGGTCTACTTAATAGTAGTACCTAAGGATTTAAATAAAACAATATATATATATATATATATATATATATATATATATATATATATATATATATATATATATATATATATATATATATATATATATATATATATATATATATAATATTCTTAACACCTATTACAATTATAAAAAGACAAAAGAGAAAATAACTGTTTTTCATCTAACAGGTCCTTATATTTTTATAATAAAAATTAGATAAACAAAATAAAAATTATTCCGTAATATTTAGTAACGTCAATCGTTTTCATTTAACTGTATTGTAACAGCACAAAATAAAAGCAATAACAGCACAAAATAGTATATAGAGTAAATAATTAACTTTAATTCTATGTAATATTAAACAAAATTTCAATTACTATTATTTGTTCTGTCAACAGTACAGTGCATCAAAATATCTGTAATCTATGTATAAATAAACAATCATTTAATTAACGTATTGTTTTAAAAATAATATTACACACCAATCACTAAAGAAAGGTCATTTATTAGCATTTCTCAAACAAGAATGTTTGCCAATAATTTAATTATTAATATATTAATTATTAATCCTCGTTTCTTTAGTACATTTTTATTACGAAAATATCTTTAAATTTTTAAAATTTGAGCCATTAATAATTAAATTACATCTATAACACGTTTATTTTATAACCTTTCTAATTAACGTACCTAATATAGTGTAAAATAGTAATGAATCAACATATATATATATATATATATATATATATATATATATATATATATATATATATATATATATATATATATATATATATATATATCAAATGATTATCATTATAAATGATTAAAATATAAAATATTATATTAATAAAAATTCTTCAATGATTCCACTTAACGACCTAGTTAATTTGAGAAAAATATGTCACTGGTTATTATCCAGTGACATTTGGAAATGTCCTTGTACGTTCAAATAATTGAAATAATTCTATTGCTCTATGCGCCACTTCTTTTGCATTAAAATTAAGTGTATTTACATGTAAATACTTAGCCTTCTTGTATTAACTATTAGTGTTAAAATCTGTAAGTAATTTAAAATGTATATTTAATTATTAAGGTATATGACAAATGTATATATATACATAAATTAAGATATTCATATATCTAGCAAAACCTTTCCGTTCGTTACCTTATTAATAGAAGATATTAATAGTATGTTTAAAAAAACAAATTTAGCATTTTATTGAGATATATAAGTCGGCCATATGCTTATAGCGTACATTTCTAATAAATTTCATATTTAATGTATTGTAAAATTAACCGATAAAGATATATCCATTATTAACCGATATACATTAACCAATCTGCTTATAAAAATTAAAGTACAAAACCAAATTCCTTTACTCTTTATTGAAATTATTATAACTTTAGATTTTACATATTCCAAAACGAAAACGCTATTCCTAAACTAAGCATATAAGATAGATATATAATAGATGTCTATGATAAATAATATCTACGTGAAACAGAGTAAAAAAATATTTAAATAAAAATTATTTTTCTACTAGATTACGTTATAAATACTTATAATATACTTTAGAAGTAGCGACATCTGGCCACTAAACCATACATTCTCATTATGAGAAAGAACAACAAACAAAACTTTTTTTAAGGTAATAAAAAAACATTATTAAACATTATTATATTCAATTAGAAATAAATATATATATATTTTTATTAAAATGTCCTCTCACACTTTAAAAGTAATATATCATATACAACGACATGCAACTCTACAATTAGGTAAATTAGCACACATAAGTATAATTTACACGACACGATTGCGTTATGACGACATTATTTCATTTACTCCTTATGTATATATATATATATATATATATATATATATATATATATATATATATATATATATATATATATATATATATATATATATATTATATATATATATATATATATATATATATATATATATATATATATATATATATATATATATATATATATATATATATATATATATATATATAGAGCCTATCTTTTTTGGTAGTGGTAAAGTAGACATAAATGAATAAAAATCCAAATGTCATCAACATGATTTAAATTTAATACATTTTTGAATCAGGAATACAATGGGTAACAAAAATACGGCTAACTATTTCTTCGTTTACAAGATCGTTCTACAAAAACACTCGTATATAATTTACCTCCACTTTTTACAAATGCAAAAACATATATCGTTAATGTAGCGATAGTTGTGTCATAAGAAAATTATACACAAAAAACCGTGCTGTATAAAGAACAATATAGTCTAGATAGACTAACAAATACACCACTTTGGTGAGTCATAAAAGGGTAGGCCTATTAATGTCACTAATTGTTGCTAATTACGGGAAAACAGCTTTCACCTTGACATAGCTTTTATAATGTATACACACCTACTGGACTAGTACACTGCGCCCATAAAAGAAATAAATCAAGTATGCAAACATTAAACGTGATCTGCGTTTTAGTTGTGTCGTAGAGCGTTACATTAAGGTGGATCCTTGGATTTCCTCTAATCGATATTAAAGTCAGACGCTTACTTTACTACTAAGCAACCAATACTAAACATACAAAACATACAAATATACTTAAACATACAAGAACAGATTTTTTTATTTATATCGACAATCTAGTATACAAATATGCTGTGTCCAATGAGAAGAAAGCGACGAAATGTATGTTAAGTAGATCTGGAAGATACAATATGGATGAAAAGGAGTATTGCTACCGTAATCAAAATGAAGAACCTTGAGTGTAATGATGAAACGGCAAACATAATGAAAGACAGATGAATGCTGTAGATATGTCAGATATCCAGAGTCAGTTTATATGAGTGACTCCGAAATGAAGAGATATACAAAATGCCAGGCACTGTCGAGGATGTGATAGTTAAAATGAAGAAGGACGTGCCCAGGTAGTTTGGGCACGCTGAGAGAATCAGTGATGAAAAAATGGTGAAAAATATATGAAACAAGAATCAGTGGTAAAAGAGGAGGAAGTGACGGTAGACATTGATAGACCTTCGTGAACACACTATCGATCATACTGGAGACAGGTAACGTAAAAAGCATGAAGATTGCCTGGAAGGCATGTATGAAGAGGTTAATGACAAGGATCCTTGTATTTGGCGCTTCGTTCTGTCTAGCTACTTTGCTAGGCATAAAGCTTTGTATATATATGTATGTCAAAAATCAATGCTTGATTTATTCAGTAATAGTATAAAAACTAATAATATTTTCCCAAAAGCCAGTTTTCATGCCGTAGATAAGAAAATGTGCACACATTATTTTCCGATAACGTCGTTTCAAGCGTTAAGCCGATAAAACAAGACAACACGTAAAAATGTTCCAAAAAAAAAATACGTACCTACATTCGAAACTACAGAGTCGTAAAGTTACAAGCCATTACCTTTAGCGTTGTATAGGAAGTTCGAATAGTTTTCGATTTTTAGTGTAATTTCATTCTAAGTTGGTAATATTTTCAAATTTTACGTAGATCTAGATTATAGATAATTAAATCTATTATTCAAAGCTAATCTAAAAAAAAATCTATTTTCTTTGATATCATCCTTTTCTCATATTTTTACGGTTTAATGTTAATATAAAATGTCATAAACTACTAGATCGTTAAACTTTAATAGTTTGAATTACAGTTCACCTCAAAAAAATATTGATTATTATTAAGCCTTTATTTACCATAACACTAATTACTTTATACTAAGTAGTAATTATGCTAATTGTTAATTATAATGATTGAGCCTAAAGTATCCCTTTCAGGCTTAGGCCTCTTGCAGGTCGACCTCTCGACCTCTTGGTCTGCTTGCTGCCCTTTACCGCCCGGACCGTTCCATTTAGCAATGGCCATCAGTCTGAACTATTAAAAAGGAAAACACAATAAAAAATGAATAACTTCATATATTACCAAATTCTAAAAATAAAGGAAATTTAGTGGTCACAAATTGCGGTAGAGCTAAATGCTGCAAGTTGTCTATCCGAATCCAGGAATTTATGGCAGCATCTCCACCCATATTTCGATCGATAAAATATTTTAATGAAAATGATGAACAGTCGGGAAGTATTAAAATTTCAAAAAATGTGTCAATGTTGCGATTCCGAAGAATTTTCTCTTTTTATCCTGTATACCTACTGCATTAACAAAAGCACCTCTCTAATAAGTACAGTCCGTGCCACTGACATATTTTAGTTACCGCAAAATAATTTATAGCCTCGGACGTTTCATGCTTCCTTTGCAAATCTGAGGGCACTCCACAGTTTCAGTGAGCAATACGAGGACGATTTGTCAAGTCGCTATAATGAAAGAAACATCATTTCGAGAAGTCAAATTGAACAACATTAGTGTATATTTTTAAAGGTAGAGCAATATTTTATATACAACATTTTTAGGTTTTATTAAAGTAAAATTTATTTTTATAAAATAGAGTGACTAATTTAAATATTTTCTAAAGTAATTGTGGTA
Organism: Dione juno; assembly: GCA_037127375.1. NCBI lineage: Eukaryota > Metazoa > Arthropoda > Insecta > Lepidoptera > Nymphalidae > Dione > Dione juno. The sequence continues at coordinate 3,232,318 of JAXRJS010000059.1, read as the reverse complement.
ATCATTGCCTTGTAGGCACTTTATTTTTGTAAAAATTAAAAATGATATAAAGATTCAATCACAGATCAGATCGTCTTATCAATTTCGGTCTACTTTTCAGCTGATGAATTGAATAAAGTTCTCTTAATAATAGTATATCCCATACTAGGTATAGATAATTATCAAGGAGCCAAAATCACAAGTGATTTTATGTTCAATGCAGTTTTGTAGGAGCCATCCAGTTTTTTCTATTAATACATGTTGCTGTAAAAAGTTTTTGACAATGGTACTTTTTTACTGAAAGTTTTTAAAGTATTTTAGAATAGTAGTTTTAAGTTTTAGATTGGTATGAAGTATACTATTAGTATACTACTATTATTATTTATACATCTATAGTATAGATTAAAAATATAAGCCTGCAGAGTTTGTTTGGTTGAACTCACTAGTTTCAGGAGAGGTGAGAATTAGTAATTATTTTTGCGCTGCATAATATTACACATTAATCAAGGTAGAATATAAGCTATATTATATCACATTAATTGTTTCCATGTACTGCACCTGCAGTCCGAATCACAACGTCGAAATGTGTTATGTGGCATATAAAAGTCGGAGCTATTTTTGGAGCTATTTATTTGACTACGGGATAAAATGGTATTTTTTAAGTTATATTTCTGAGAAACGTTTGTAGACGTTTAAAATTTAATGAAATGTATTAATCAAGAAAGCTAATATTCAAGCAAAGTAGAAGCACTTTTGTACTTAGTACATCCGCTGTAAAACTTCACTTCCAACAAGTAGACGAACTACAAAGTAGTTTAATTAATTACCATTGTACGGAATAATGTTCTCTGAGTAGTTCCTCGTGACTTCCTAATTAATGCTTTCTACGTTCCAATATTGCTTGGAGCTATTATTTTGTTATCTTTATAAGATACCTAAGACTAAATGATCTTTAACCATACATTAATAAAATACATAGGGTTCAACGAATTTGGTGCATCTCTTTTGTGCCACGATTGCTATTAATATTTTAGTGTTGAACTTGGAAATATTCGGTTAAAATTCAACCTCCAGCAAACAAACAAATGAATTCTTTTACGAATTTTATTACCTAGACTTTAGAAACTTTTCGGACTCATCTTCTTTTCTCTGAAAGCATGTAAAGCCTTTGATCCTGCGCCTAATATATTTCCTCCGCTTCGATGGAATAGGAGCGCCTCGTCAGTTTAGTAAAAGAACAAAATGTGCAGCTGTCTTGAAACAAATACTGCAAATGCACGATTCAAATGTAGGGTACATAATACTTTGCTTAACACAATAAGAAATAATAATAAATAATATTCTATAAAGAAAATATTTATAAGCATGCACTGTAAATGTCTAAATTAATTCACTAAGTAGGCAGTTGTGCAGTCATTTTCAGTTATTGTTTGTCTAGTATATACTCGTATATGCATTTTATAAATGAATAATTGAGTTCTTCTTGAATCTTCCATCTTGTAGCAGTAACATCACCCCGACTCCTTTTCCCATAAAAGTATAAGCTTAAATTAAACTTAAACAAATTTAAACTTCTTCCAAATATGATTTATCATATAATTTTATTATGATGACATTTTTTACATTTTTTTTATTTTTACGATAAATGCAGCCAGATTAACATTTATGCAACAAAAAATTCCAAAGATTTGTAAAAATGTTGACGACAGAAAGATTTCTCATTTTCTTAGAAGAAAATGCATTTTGAGTATTGAGACCGAACTGGCAAGCGGCCAAGTGAAAAGATCTAGCACGCCTTAACGACTGCATCTGGTGACAACAGCTGACGGGGCGTGCTCAGTAGAACTCCGATACCAACCAACACCTAGTCGATATTGTAGATCAAAACATGTGATGCAGTATTGTTACCTTCTACCTTTGAACTTTTAAATACTTATTGATATGAGAGTCGTAACTTAGATGTAACAGTAACAAGTGTAAAATATGAAATATTTTTAAATTTAACTCGTCTGAAATAATTCTCTAATTGGAACTATATTTACAAACATTTTTAGTGCTTAGGCATTATAGGTGAATCTATTTTATCCATGTACTTTTTTCTAGTTTGTACTTTTTTATATTTTGGCCACAGTCTACCTGTAACACTTTATATTACTATAAAGTATTCGTCGGGTTTGCCAAAATGTATTTTCAAATATCTAAATATATTAGACGATTAATCTGGTTAAAGTTTAGCAAGCAGAGACAGCATAACTCATAATTGCTAAAAGCGACAATCTCATAATGAGGTATATATATATATATATATATATATATATATATATATATTCTTTTTGTTGTGAATATAAAAAAAATTAAAACAAAAGACATACACGTTTTCAAAATTACATATTATGTATTTGAAGAATCACATACAAGGAAAAGTAGTTTCCTTATTTTGATGACTATCAACAAAGGTCTAGTCTACTCTGTATTTAATAGAAGCAATCGCCATTTGGTCTACGATATCCATGCACTGGCTGTAACCATGTAGTTGAACAAATTATCGGAATTGTAGGAGCTTCTAACTGTTTCTAACGACTGTCGTTAATAATAGATCGTAAACCGTCAACTAAGTTGAACAGAAAGCTTGAATATCCTAGTTATCGAAATAATATTAATATATAAAGTGCTTATAGATTACTTACTATGACTGATTTTTTTCCCTATATACTTAGGGATATATATTTATAGACGAAATTTATATTTGTTTAAATTTACGTTCAATTAAATGTCTAGTTTTATTGAAATTGTAATATTGTAGTAATTAAATGAAGTAAATTACAGAAGTAGGCCAACAATTTAATATTATTTAGAAAATCTTAGTACAATCTTAATACAATATAAATTAGCAAATTCAGAAAGCATTAATTTCAACTATTTTTATTTATTGTCTTTATTTTATTTACTTATATATTATAAGTATATAATTTATTAGAAATAATAATAAGCTTATTATTTCAAAACGATAACATACCTTTGGACATCAAAGGAAATTCTGTCCATACACCACACTCTTAATTTTATATATTTTCACAACAAAAGATTTCGAAAACTAGTCAGAGTCAAATGAGTTACAAAAAACAAAGTAACCTAGTAGCTCAAATATTAAATTAGACAAGTAATTTATTTATCATGTAACTGAATATAACCAATAATATTTCTGCAATAAGCTCTGTTCTAGACAATATTTACAATATTTTGTATTGATTCACAAGCAAACAGGAAAAGTTAATCAATTGACTGTTTTAACACGTAATTTTAATTCTTTTGAGGACAGGCGACAGCGTCTGCCTGTAAAAGTTCCAGTGTGAGTTCCATAGGTTGAAAAGTGCGCCACTCGACATGCCTCGACAAGCGGAACGAGGAGTGTCTTAACACTAGGCTCCTTCAATCTACGGTTCTACGGCCTACCCTCCTATTTATGGAATACTGTAGTGAAATGTCCATTCGACTTGTAAAAGTCTATTTGAATAAAGAATATTTTGTCAACATGGATTCTTAAAAAGGCCTTAAATATATTATAAATTTAATAATAAATTAATTTGTATATAATATATATATATATATATATATATATATATATATATATATATATATATATATATATATATATATATATATATATATATATATATATATATTATATTCTATCTTCCACACGCCTGAGTTTAATAATCTTAACGAGTAGTTTTTTCTAATTGTTTCTTCTTCTAATTTTGTTTATCGATATAAAAGTAACTTTATTTGTATCGCAAATTTTCTTATGTATATAGATGTATTGACATTTTTTTACATATCTTTAGCAGTTAATCGCGTTGGTGGAGAAAAAAACTACTCGACTGTCATTGAGTTCTCCATTTCAACCTATTTATAGACGTTGCGTGCTGATTGAGGTAAAGAAATCATGTTTTTACTTTAGAGTCTAGCTGTATATGTAACTATATTTTAAATATATTTTTTGTCTGTATCGAACTTAATACATTGAAATTCTCAACGATAGATATTTACTTAACGGTACCAAGTTTCTTAATATTCTTGGAGTTTGGAATCGAAAACGAATGATTGGAATAATAATGAAAACACATATCAAGCATTAAAGATATGCACATATTTTACCATGTTAATTTTGCGTAAAGAAAGAAAATAAATTAACTTAAAATCAATACTTTTCTTATATAGCAATTATAATACAATATTACAAAATTTCTATGTTAAATTTCTATCTCAATTTATGGAGGCATATGATGATATAAAAATGCCTCCTTGATGCAGGCCCAGGACATGGGGTTGAAGGAGTTACGATATCCAAGCATACAGCCGCAACTCCATTGCCCTGGGTGACTGCATCCTGCGCATGAGTATTCACCTGGAGTATGGCATCCACCGTCGAGCGACTACGACAGAAGCCATACTATGGGACCTAGAGTTCTGGGCCTGTCCCTTCTGAATGACGTTGTAGCCTCCCAATTACAACCCGCTCGAACGGCTTGGCGAAATTTTACAAGAACTCAATAGGCCTGTAGGCGGAGGCCGAATATGCCGCGTAACTCTCCTTCTTAATGAGTACTAACCTGCCTGTTTTCCACTGCTGTGAAATTATGGCTTGAACGAGACAGGCAGAAAATAGTCCTCGCGTCTCTGGGTCACATCTTTTTTTTTTTGTCGCTGGGAAATGCTTTTACGCAGACCATCCCTGAGTAGGACACTTATGTCCTACAGAGGAATGGTACTGTGGGACTCATCGAACTCGACACTACCCACTAAAACCCAGCGGAAACCCTCTCCATATTTATGAGATGCTGCAAGATCGCTTGCTCATGCCACTACAGCACCTCGGTGGAAGGCCCACCAGACGTGGGCCACTATCGCCTTCGGGGAGCCCCAGGTTTTCTTCCAGGGCAGCCTCAATAACTTGCGGGAAGACCTTCCTGCAGTAGCTCCTCTAGGGTCAGAGAAGTTGGAGATGCGCGTACTGCCTTCTCCTACTTCCTGGTCTACGACGGCGGTCTCTAGGTGGGGGCGAACCGCCTCCACCGTCGCCAGTCCTGCCACCGGTGAACCCAGATCCTCCCTCTATCGCCGGATCAGGGCTTCGTCTGCTCTCTTCCTGATCCGCCCTATAGCCTCACTCGATGGCTGCTCACCTCGCGATCGCTCACTTACACGGAATGCGTGAACTCTGGCGATCAATTCCGCCTGCAACTCCCAAGGCGGACCGCCCGCCATGAGTGTAGCCACCGTCCACGACACTGTCCGGTATCCTCGAATAGCTCTAACCGCTATGACCCGCTGCGCTTTACGCAATTAGGTCTTGTTATGAACAGAGAGAGCATCGGCCCACACGGGAGCGCCGTAAAGTGCTATGGATTTCCTCTGGGTCATATCTAACCTAACCTAATCTAGTTGACTGGGTAAAATAGCATCACACGGATTATATTAAAATCACAGAGTGACTTTGAGATATTTTCAAGTTAAGTTAGATTAGACTGTTTTAATTTAAATAATCCTTTAAAAGTTAAAAATAGTCACTCACATAAAAAAACTTTTATTAAATAGTGTTCCGCTCATAGCTCTTTTACTTATCTTACTAAAATATGGTCAACAATTTCAAGAAATCTTCAATAACAAAGATGATGATGATGCTAAAGCCAAGCTATGGTTATGGTCATTATTATACATTGCAAATATCAACTATTCTAAGAATTATTTTAGTCCATGACATATGGTGTCATATTAGATTATACATATGGTATACGGTAGGCGTGACGAGCATATCCCTTATATTAAAAAATACTTACATCGCCTTACCCGTTGAACCCATATTTTCGTCTGAATAAAAGTTGTATTGTAGGGTTCGATCAATAAATGACGCCCACGTCACTATTGATTTAACTATTCAACGTTCTATTCAACAGTTCTATCGAGAAGTACTATTTTTAATCTCCCTGGGAACAGGGTTATCATTTTATTATCACTCACTAGAATAAACTTCATATATATATATATATATATATATATATATATATATATATATATATATATATATATATATATATATATATATATATATATATATATATATATATATATATATATATATATATATATATATATATATATATATATATATATATATATATATATATATATATATATATATATATATATATATATATATAATTTATTAAAAACAAAAGTATTATTATTCATATGTATTTTTTGTCTGTTTGTAGGATCTGTGCACGCTAATACAAACACTACTGAGCTACATATTTCCGTAGTGGTAGTAGAACTAGTAGTGTTGGTCCTTATTTAACTAAAGTTAGTAGCAGAACTAAAGTAGTAGTAGAACATATCTTTAATATAAATACATTTAATTTAATTATGTAGAAAACAGACTATGTTTCACTTTATGTAACCCGCAAATGCGGGATGTGTTTTAAGTGTATTTGTATTTATAATGTGAATAGTTACGTTGCTTAATTTTATTTGAACATTTTGCAAGGCTTATAATGTCCTTGAATGACCTTAAAAAATACAACCTAGTGTGTAAATCCAGGACCGCATTCATACCTTACATGTCTTTGAGAAACTACCCTACTGTCATTAACTGGACTGAAGAAATATGTATAATAGAAATTCCCTCAACAAACAATGATAATCAGATGGCACATATTTTATACGAATCCAAATATATCCATCCATATACGAATATATCCATAAATATATCCATCCATATACAGATCCATATACGAATCCAAAGGCATCATATAAAAGCGCTACTGTGAAAGTACAAAACCCTTTTAGATTTAAACAAGTAGTGTTACATTCATGTTATGAGCCATATGGGTGAATGTTCAGCTGAATGTAGCGTAAAATAGTAGACATCTCATACGATCCGACCCTTCAGGGTACGTACTTTGTCGATTTAGAACTGCTTAACATATTTTGAATGTTACCCATAAGGATAAATTACCACATAAATCTGCCCTGTCTTATTTGTCTAATGAATCGAAAATTCTATGAAATTTAAAGTATAAATAAAAATTCTTTGACGTTAATATGTATAGGTTTTCTAAGCGATAGAATATATCGCTTTATTCTCAAAAGAATCGGCAGGGCGATATCATTCAATATGTAACAGACGTCGTAAGCGGCACGTATATTAATGTAATAGACGCTGAACGTATTAATTGCCAGTAATTCAGTTATCCAAGACTCAGATCGTCGGCTTAATTATCTCAATGGCGTATACGAGATTAAGGGCAACAGCTACAAACAATACAATAAAACCAATTAATTAAAATATAACAACTAATAAGCTGCTAAAATGTATAATTACCAGGAAAAGTGCGCACGTTTCCTTTAAAAATTTACCTCATTTTATCAAATTCATTACTCTAGTTTATTTTACTGTTAGTAACATTTTTCATAATTATTACATAAAATTCTTTTTTGTGGTTATTATTTTAGTCATTAAAATTTTATGGAAATGAGTATGTTTTTAAAATACAATGTGACCAAAATATAAAAAATCTTACATAACAACAATTATACAAATACATTTAGAAATTTATCAAAATATTATAACATTTCTTTGTTTAATTAATATACGAGGCTATCGTGCTTCTGTCTGTAAAGGCGACGGTTGTAGGTTCGAATCCCTCTCGAGATAATGAATAATGTGCCATTTCTTCGATTTGTTAAGAAACTAAAAGGCGGTTGAGTCCCACCACTAAACACGCAATGTCTCGAAAATTGGGCCGTTCTTCTATAAATCCTATTATATGCGATAAAAAGCGTGTAGCTGTTTTTTTATTTCATATATTTAATTAAATTGTGTCACTCAATTTAAAAATTTGTTTGGTTACGCACTAACAACTGTTTCAAATTGATTTATTTTTGTATAGGAGAGACAAGGCAAACGACAACCTGATGAATGGTAATTGGATTTTTGTATTAGATATCCATTCATCGAAGAAGGCTATAGGCTATATAACATCACTATAATCGTTTCGATGTCACCCACTTTACCAGCGGATACAGTTATTTGCGCCTCTAGAATATATCATTTGGTAAAAACTACTTAAACATACATGATTATGACTCTTGCCTAAAATTTTTTATTAAGCTAAAAGTAACGTCTGCTTACCAAAAACAATATACTGTATGAAATATTATTACTATTGCTAAGTAAAATTAATTCTTTTTAATAATATTAAAATAGCACGTATTTTTGTTTGAACCTACTTTAGTGACAAGGAAACCGGAAACTATGTAATAAATGAAGTAACATTTCCTTATATTTCTTTAATTGGCTACTCTTATCATTAATATTACTATGTCGTTCCTCTATCTTTATCGAACACATAACGATAATATTCATAATTATATTTATAATTAGCATCTCGGTCGTGGCTTCGCCTGTTTGATCGATGCTCTCATATTTATTCTAGCATAATATACAAATATCTTACATATAAGTATTATATATTTTTTCTTTTGTTCAGTTTAGCTATGAAAAATAACGAAAATACAATCAATTTTTATGGAATATTTTATCTGGGCAGAAGGCGTGTTTTAACCAATCCCGAGGAATTTCCGGGATAGACTACTATAGCTTATATGTTGATCTACAACCTCCTATATCTTATGATTAAAGTCTCATATAAATCGATTCAGCTGTGTCGGAGATTAGCTTAGACAAACGGAATCACAGACATAATTTTTAGTAACGTATTTAAGTAACGTGCATATAACTATATGCACTTGAAATAACACAGTTCATTAAATATTTAATAAACATAAGAATTTATCGGATTATAAATAGATGATGAATAAAAAACCATACGTAACTTAATACATTTCTTATTCCTTCTTTGTTTATCGTACACAAATATTTTTTTTCAATTTGAATCCGAAGTTCCTGAGATAAGCGTGATAAACAAAACAAACTCTTCAGTTGTATAAAACTGATTAGTTAACAATGTTAAAATATAAAAAAAATGTTTAAACATTATAGCATTATAGTTATTATTATATATTAGTCGACATTAATTATGGAAAGGCATTTCATAGGCAATTCCGTAATTGACTGTGACTGGTTGTAGGTTCGATTCCCACTCGGGGAGAATGAATTATTTTCATTTTCATCGTTCTGATAAGAAGTCAAAGAGCGGCGTTGAGCTCCGCCTTCCCTATACTCCTATATGTGAAAAACAGAAATAAATCGTTTCAGTTGCTAACATATATTGGGTACTTTTCGTACCGACTATTGCAAAACACATTTAGAAAATGCATAAAACGCTTTTATTTTTTGATTCTGTTGACTTAGCATAATTATTCTGTGATCCAAGGGTCTGTAGATTTTTATTATTTTGCAGTACGGAACCAAAAAATATAATAAGCCAGCCAAAGTTTCTATCTTTCTTTGTATAAATTTATTTCCATATTATTAAATGTTGAATTAAATTAAATGTTAAATTTCCATAATGTAACTATATTGTAAATACTTTTGCAACTGCAGGATATTGCCTAAGTTATGAATCTTTAGAAGTTTGCAGTCGCTACAGATTTCCAACGTGGGTCTTCCGAAAACGGAAATCACTTTCTATTCATACTTTAATTTACATTTAGAGTAAATTTAACTGAAATATTATTTAATATTGATTGAAAATATTACGTTTTGGATTTGAAAATGTTAACCCTTATTATTTATAACGAAAATTTAAGATTCTACGACGTTGTTATAAAATAACAATTTAGGTATGGTTCAATAGCTTCTTTCTATACTAAAAAAAATAGTTAAAAATTTCAGACAAGTTTATTTTGTATAAATTACCAAACACAGAAACAGTTTATTTTGTATAAATTACCTCAATTACCACAAAATGTCTAATATTTATATACCAGGTACCTACTATTAAGTATATATACAATATAATAAAACAATCAAAATTGAATGCTTGTACACGCAAATCTTATGATGATTAAACCTAAGAAAGATATAGATTATAACTGATTTTCGAGACTAAGCATGAGGCAGAACCGTTATAAAGCGGCTAAACCCAGAAATCTTACCACAACTATTAAGCCTCATGAGCAGTTCTTGTTGACTTACAAAATGAACTTCTGAACGAATAGTACCTAAATAAAAATAAAATGAAAAGCTTAACTACGTTGTATTTATATTTTTATATACTTTTTTTATTTCAAACAAATACTTCAAAAGAATTTGCTAAAATCTTCGATGCCTTTACAATTACTAAGTGAGAAGATGACGATTTGTCAACGTCACTAAAACATAAGGCGGCCGCCCTTCAAGCTCAGAAAAGTCAAATTGAATAAGACCATTACGTACAATTTAAACATTTGAAGATAATATTAAAATAACTTTCCTTAACAAGAGAACAGTTGTCCATCATATCAAAATTAATTTTATTAATTTTTGTTTGATAATATTTACCTAATCACAAAAGGATGGAGTTGCAATTTTTGTACTGTATAAAGTTTGAAATCATATAAAATAGCTATATATGAGCATGCTAAGATTCATAAAAGTTAACATATCTTTCACCTTTAAGTAAGTTTAGGTATCTAACGTAAAGTCATTTCCCCGTGGGGTGCCGGGTAGTAGAGTAGCACCTCCCCGTATCATCCTGTGAGTGTCGTAAGAGGCGACTTAAGGACTTTGAGGGAGAGAGTATGCAGCAGAGCTCTCTTTACTCTCTTATTGCGGTGTGAATGGCAATGGGAAACCATCACACAATTTTTTTCCCAATAAACAAACCACTTAAAATAAATCAATCAACTTATTATCTCTTATTAACCCAATTGAACACAAACTTCGTTCTTTGCACCAATTAACTCACTATTCAATCTCTTAAACTAAACTGAAATAACTCAAAAATTCACCAAGGCACTAAATCTTTCTGTCGCCCGTATCAAATCGCGGGGGCAGCAAGATGAGATGTTGAAGGGGAAAAAAAACGTAAAGTCATTAATCAAGAAAATTATTATATGTAAAAAATATGGCAAGTTACGAATTATTCTGTAAAATTTTGTATAAAAATAACTATATATAATAAGCGAAATAACAAAAAAAGTAACAGAATTGAAATTTAAATAAATCAATTAAAAATATCTACAGCATGGTCTCACCTTTTTTCTATCAATTATTATTTATAAGAAAAATTTAAAGAACTGAAAGTGTTTTTTTTTTTGATAGGAAGAATAAGGGAATTTTGAAAACATCTATCAAATTTCAGCTCTGCGAATTTTATTAATTAAAATGCTTATTTTGATTGGGCTAAGACAGAATATTTGGGTTTTCTCTTTAAATTTAAATTCAGTTCTTAAAAGTCTAATAATTAAAAAGTGCCTAGTTATTTTTGTACCAATTTGTGATGATGAGGAGATGATTTCCTTTATTTTTGAAATAATAATTTTACAATATTATTATAGTAATATGAACAAGAAGTTGTTAAACTTTAATTACTTTCAAATTGTAACCTAGAATGTTCGCAGAACTATTCCCAGCGCACTAATTAATGCAAAACTGTCCGATATCGCCTGCAGCTGACTTCATGCATGTTAATTTATGGTGAGGCGGGGAATTCTGCATTCTAAGTATTTAACATATGTTTTTCTATTGAATTATATCTACATTGGCAAAATCTATCTTTGGCTTAAGATAAATATACACAGGTTTATTGATAATTATGGCACCTTTAAAACTTTAGTCAGCACTAGGCTAGACGAAGTACGGCATTGAGTTCCACATATCACATCAAAATGTGAAATGATATCAAGCCATATCAAAAAAATATTTAGAATCAAATTGTAAATAAAGATCACATTAGGTCACATTCGACACAAAATTTAAATTGCCAGTTTTAAATGAAAACAATGTAACTACACAGTAGCTTACTAAAAAATACCTACTACATTATAAAAACAAGAAAAACATAAGGAAATGCATAAAAATCACAAGAATTCAATTAATTAATTAAAATGTATTATTGTTCCAGATTGCGGGGAATTGAAATAAAAGGTTTGTATCTTTTTTGTTTTATATCTCTCCTGATCTCTGGTACTTAGGTTAATCTGCGCCCGACGGAATGCCCGATTTGGCTCCACTTCCATTTTACATTGAAGCCCGCTCAAGGCTCGGTTTTAATTTTAATGCCCGTTTATTCAGATAAGCCCTTTAACGGAGGTCGTTTAAAAAGATCCGTTATCAGCGAAATAAGTACTGAAACAAAATTTAAAACTAAATTATTTACTAATTATATATATAAATGTGTTTACAAATCCAATAGACACTTCAAATCTATTCAAGAACAGTCAACATAACTTCCTATTAAATAGTACAATGCATAACGCTCAAAGAAAAACGATAAATTAATGAATTTAAACAAAGAGGAAAGAATTTTCTTTCCTGTATCCCATTTACATTTTTAAGGCAAGCAACTAATGAGCGCAGTTTTCGTCGAAATACTAAAAATGTAAGGGTCATAATGAATTATTAAAAAAACAATTAAACATGGTGGAGTAAAGTGTGTTTAAAAGAAGTAACAACGAATTTTCTTCGGAATAATAAAAAATTAAAACGGTTTCTGTTACAAAGATAAACAATTGCCAAGACCTTTATAGCATATTTCATAAAGTTTTTCAATATTCGTAATTTAAGAGCAATATTTCTGGCGGTCGACGGTCTTAACCACTTTATTTTTTCTATGGAAAAGACAACTGTGTAAATTCTCAATAATATAAATGTTCGATCAAGGACAATCGAATGTACAACTATTGTACCTACTTGTACGTTGTAATAGCTACAGAATTCTTCTTTAGATTACTACTTTTGTACAATTTAAATGAAACTAAACATAAAAATAACTCATTTTATTATTCTTACTGTTTGAATTTTAACTTAAGATGTAAAATAAAAAGAAGCTCCGGAATAGCTAACGAAATGGATAAACCTTATTACTGTAAGCTACTCAAATTGAGTAACAACTCAAATTGAATTATTCGAATAAAATTGCGAAAAATAAAAATAAAACCTACTTTAATGTCATAAAATATTATAATGATATGTTGTTAAAATTTTATCTGTGATAATTACTTAATTAATTACTCATTCATGTTATTAAATAATATTTGAAATACCATGGCATTAATATTTGATAATATATCTAATAAATAATATTTGATAATGTATCGTCTAAAACATTCTTTTGTTATTTATTAACAAAAGTGAATATAGATGGCGCTCATAAAGTCAAACATATTGCTACCACGCCATCTACAGGACAATAATCAAACTCCGTAATGACTTCATGTCGCCACAAACGTTAGCTAAGTTAATTTGACATTGATTTTGGATTACTCAGTCTCTCATTGGTTTGTTTGAAATAAAAGCTCATATCAACCAATGAAATCAATTTATTTCTAGTCGTCGTGCCACGTAAAGGAAAACAGCGTTAACATTGAAAACAAATTCTTGTGAATCAATCTGTCATTCAGATGACTGTACGAGTAGTATATCCGCCTTGATTTTTTGTGAACAAAAGTAAGTAATAATATTAACTTCTATATCGTGTAATGTGTGTAACAAATGCTTCACAATTCAAAGTCATAGTGCAGATTTATTGCAAGTGTTGTGTTCATAATGCTAGACTATAATATATTGACGTCATTAATTTCCATCACAAAACAAGAATTCTACTTGTCTTCTACTACAATACAAAGCTCTTTCCAAATCTTTTAAAATTAGACAAGTATACTATTTTTAAATTAATTTAACACCAACTTTTTTATTTATGCTTAAATTCCTACATATAATAGTTGTTTTGTATTTTTTGTTATTGTTTTTTACTTATTGCATTTACATTACAAAATGTAATGTTTTCTAATAAATAAAAAGAAAACAAAGTAAAAATTAGGGGCGTAGTCTCATCTGATTGATCCTATGCTTAATTGGTGTAGTTACTAAATGTGTCAGCGCCTTAGGCGACGAATATTGCCCTAATTTATGCGTTCCAATTTAGAACGTAAACGGAATCTACGCGAAAATAAAATTTATCGCACCTTTACGTTTACTCCCAACATTTCTAGATAACACTGATAAGATACAATAAAATGGCTTATGATACAATATTCAGTGTACTTTAAAGTAATTAATATTTTAATATTGTTGTAGGTAGAAGGGTCCATGATGACGACCCAAGTACAAGCACTTTATGATTTCGCTGGAGAGCAGGGTACCACAGAAATGTCAATTACCTGTGGAGAAATATTAACACTAATAAGTACAGATATAGGTGAAGGATGGTGGGAAGGACGGAATGCAAAAGGGCAAACTGGTTTATTTCCAGCAGCATATGTAAGAAAGCTAACACCGGAAGAATTAGCACCAACAAAATTGGCACCAGCTGCACCTAGATATGACCAAGCCGCAGATGATTGGAGTGACCAACAATATAATGCAGGTGATAACAACATACAAAAATCTTCACATGATGATGGATGGGATGATGACTGGGAAGATGACACTTATTCAGAAATAGGCCCAGGTGTCCCTCAACAGAGACAAACAATGAACCAACACCAGCCACTCACTCCTTTGCCTGGAATGCCTATTGGTGATTATAGTCATCAAATGGATGATACTTCTTCAAACTTTGGTTCTTCAGTAGGTACAGTAAGAAAAAACAAATTTGCACCATCATCTAAAGTCAGTGGTGAAAGTTACCTGTTAGCAACATTAAATGTTGAAGTTCCAGATTCTGACAAAGTTTTTATAGTCCAAGAAGGAGATACTTATATATGGGCACCCATTAGTCAGCCATACCATGTGACTGTTGCATCACCGAAAAAAGAATCTAAATTTAAGGGTATTAAGAGCTTCATTGCATATCAGTTAACTCCCTCCTTTAATAATATACAAGTTTCTAGAAGATACAAACATTTTGATTGGCTTCATGAAAGATTACAAGAAAAGTTCACACTTATTCCCATTCCACCTCTGCCTGATAAACAGATATCTGGCCGCTATGATGAACAATTGATTGAGCGTAGAAGAGTACAGCTGCAAGAATTTGTAGACTGGATGTGCAAACACCCAGTACTATCAAAATGTGAAGTATGGCAGCACTTCCTTACTTGTACTGATGAAAAACGATGGAAAGCTGGGAAGAGACAGGCTGAAAAAGACAACCTGCTAGGTCTTAACTATTGTATATCATTAGTTGTACCTGAAAAAGCTTTACTACAATCCCAAGTGGATCACATCACTGAACAATGTCACACATTTATAAACAGCATGGATACATCAGTGAAATCTGTTACAAATATGTGTTTAGCACAAACAAAAAGATTCCAGGGTCCTTACAAAAGCGATTGCCAAAAGATTGGTGAAGCCATTTATAATTTAGGAAATGCACTTAGTTTAGATGAGGGCACAGTTATATCTACATCTAAACTAACTTCTGCAATCAAATTAACTGGTGGTGCTTATATTGAAATTGGTAGAATGTATGAAGAACAGCCCAAACATGATTGGGAACCACTTGGTGACAAATTTCATTTATACAAAGGAATTGTTGGCTCTATCCCAGATGCTTTAGCAAATCATAAAGGGGCCGTCCAAAAAAAGCGAGAGTGTGAAAGGTTGACTGCTGAAAACAAAATGGAAGTAGCACAATTAAATGAAGTATTAAGAAGAACTGATGTTATATCATATGCGCTTCTTGCCGAAATCAATCATTTCAAGGCTGAGAGAACTGAAGATTTAAAAGCAACAATGCAGAAGTTTTTGATGCAGCAAATTACATTCTATAAGAAAATAGTTGATAAATTGGAGTCTACACTTCAACAGTATGATGAGTAGTGTATGTAATGTGGACTGAGTGTTTAGAATGCATTTTGAAAATGGACTATTGCCATTGTTTACTGTACTATAACATTATTTGGTATTGATGTTTACATAGATGTATAATCCAAAGGATTTGATAAACTTTTATGGCAAATCAATGAATGTGATGAAAGTGACTGAATGTAAAGTAATGCTAAATACACAAATTTCCTTAATTTTTATATATCATGTTCTGTATATACTTTGCTATCTTACAATTTCCATAATAACATATTTTTTACCATTTATATACAAATTTTATTTAAACTTTGTATTAATTATTTTTCAATTTTGAGACATGTATGATTTTAGTTAAGTGTTGTAAAATTCCATTTTCTTACGATAAAACTGCTAATAAAGCTTAAGTCGTTATTTCTGTCTTTCATTGTATTTTATTTAGTATTAAGTGGTCGGTAATCGACTTGGATATGTAAGTATACATCCATTTATACATGCTTGCGATTCTTATTTTAATATTTAATAAGAACAAATCATTTAATTCTTTTTCAGAACATCTTTGCAGAAGATACGATGATGACATAATCTATGCAATGATATGCAGTATAGAATAATAATATTCTTCAAATATATTTGTGACCTATAATGGCAGAAGAGAAAAAGAAAGATTCCAGTGCGCTTTTAGCAAAAAAGAAGAAACTGAAACCAAGAAAATCAAGAGATGCCGATTGCTGTAGTGTGAACTTCTTAAAGTGTGTTCTACATATATTCAATGTGATATTTTTGGTACGTACATTATTTTTAACCCAACATTATCATTTTATCTATTTTAGCTTTGTTAGAATAATTAAAACTATATCTTTTTTTATTTTAATGTCCTATAACAGAATATTGTAAATTTATTATTTATTTTCTATTATAAATGCAATATATTCTTTGTTTACTTATTTAAAACTATAAAAGTAAATGCAGAAGTAGATAAGAAGAATTATCTTATATACTATCTTTATGAATCACAATTTATTTAATCTGCCTCTAAGTATGTTTTTTTTTTATTTTAAGAAGGTTAAGTATGTATGATAAAAACATCATCACAGCCCTTTAGCATTGTAAATCTTTAATATTATTTTTATATTAGAACAATATTATTATTATTACAAGTCTCTAATTCTAAATATTTTGTTGATATGTTTTGTTTGATATGTCTATATTGATGTCTTGCCTACATTGATGGATGAATAAATTTATATCATTCTTTTAAATTTATTTATGTATGTATATATGTATGTATATATGTATATATATATATATATATATATATATATATATATATATATATATATATATATATCAGCTGTACAGCGAAATAACATTTATATTGCTACCAGTCGCTGTGTAAGGCTAATTGCTTTATATTACGAGTAGGTATTATCTTAATGATCAAGGTTACATATTGTTAATATTCTTTATTCAAGAACAATGCCGAGAAAGGCTTGTTTATATAGCATTTTCATACTATTTCATTTCATTTACACGGAAGCATTTTATTCTTGAAAAAAAAATTTAAATGTCTTAAAACAATATTAGAATAAAAACATGTATTTTTTCTCATTTACTAAATTCAATACTTACCATCAAGTTAATATAGTAGACACACGTGCATAACAAAATAGCGTCTCTGCGTCATATACATCGACACCCTCGCACCAGGCCCCCGTTAGTGTAATTCGATCCACTTTTATTTTAACTTTAACAAATGGATTTGTAGCTTCCGGCTTCTCTGGATTTAATTAAGCGGTTAAAACTTCGTTCGTAAAATGTAATTGGCTATTTATTTACGGCTCAAGACGTGTATATCTAATAGCTGTGACGAATTCTATTATTAATCTTTTTTTGTAAATTAAAAAGATCTTACAAATCGTCATTGTTTTAAATAACATGTTTATACTTAATTATTTAGATTGACTAGTTTATATAATGTACTTAGAATTAGTTGAACATATCTATTGAGTAATATTGTATAAGCATTAAAAATTCTTAACGTGTCCAAGCTTCTGAGCATACAACTTCAAAATTAACATTATCTTATCAGTCGCTATCTGTCGCAATATATTTTTACATTTTACTATAACATGAGGGATGTATGTGATTATAATATTATAGAATTTCTTGAGGAATGAAAATATATATAAGTATAGAATTCCCTCACAACATTTAGCATCTGTAGATACGTTTCGAATGATTATTTCAATATATGTCGTATATCATATAGCATACGAGAAACCTTTAAAAAAGGTAAAATATACAGAACCCCCCATAACCCGAGATTGCCACAAAATGTTTCTTACAAATTTGTTTCTTAAAAATTTTGTAACACGATCACCTTGTTGTTAAGAGTTTAAACATGAAGTGGATATTAATAGATTTTATCTTAAATTTATTTTTGGCTTATTCTAAATGATAGTAAATTGTAGTAAATTCTTAATATAATTATAAGCACAGCTTTTGCACAGGTATTATTACGAGGGCGGGTCAATAAGTCCGTGACTTTTGGAATAAAATACAGATTTTTTTGATAAAAAAATAATTTTATTTTTCAACGTAGTCTCCCTTGAGCACTATACACTTTGTCCAACGCATCTCCAATTTGTTTATCCCTTCCAAAAAAAAATGATTTGTCGAGGTCCTTAAAATAGGCCTTTGTTTACGAGATGACTTCATCATTGGAGACAAACCTTTTTCCACCAAGCCATTTCTTCAGGTTTGGGAACAAGAAGTAGTCGCTTGGAGCCAAATCTGGAGAATAAGGTGGATGAGGTAGCAATCTATAGCCCAATTCATGGATTTTTGCCATGGCAACTGCACATGTGTGCACCCTTGCATTGTCTTGGTGGAAAAGAACTTTTTTCTTGGTTAAATGAGGTCGGTTTTTTTTTCAAATCGTCTTTGAATTGGTCCAATAAGTTGGCATAATATGGGGAATATTGTTATATGAATTGATTGTTCTTCCCTTTTGAAGGTAGTCAATGTGGATTATCCCGCGTGCATCCCAAAAAACAGTCGCCATAACTTTATTAGCTGACAAACCCACCTTGGCCTTCTTTGGCGCCGATTCACCCTTAGAAACCCTGTTGTTTGGTCTCTGGTGTGTTGTGATGGATCCATGTATCGTCCACGGTTACAAAACGGCAAAAACATCTCCATATTGTGATTAAACAACGCCAAACCTTCCTGTGAAGTTGTTACACGATTGCGTTTGTGGTCGACTGTGCAACTGCGGCACCCATCTTGCGGAAAGCTTTCTCATGCCCAAGTGATCATTCAAAATTGAAACCACTGAGCCATGCGAGATCTCTACTGCTTCCACAATCACTCGCACTTTCAATCTTCAGTCGGCCAACACCATATCATGAATTTTTCGATTGTTTCGGGTGTAGAGACCTCAACTGGGCGTCCAGGGCGTTCGGCATCTTCAGTGCTTGTACGGCCACAACGAAATACAGTAAGCCACCCTCTTTACCACCGCAAGAAATAATGCACACAAAATTCACTTTTTTCCATTTCCTCCTCAAATTAGTGAGTAGTCTGATAAAGATAGCTGTTAAACAAACTAACTGACGCAGCAAGTTCAAATTTCGACAGGAGTCAACTGACAGATTCCTGTTGACAGGAGCAGTGTTGCTGTTTCAGTAAAGAGGTCAGAAATTCAAAAAGTCACGGACTTATTAACCCGCCCTCGTAGTAAGGTTTAATAATTAAAACTAAATTAATTAAATGTAATCACATTATGTACAAAATATTAATACATAGGAGGATCAATACGTCATGTATATAAAATAATCTAATATTAGGATTGTCTTATAATTTATATTTAAGTTAAGCATGATGTACATTTTTTCTTCTCTCAAGATACCAGAGCCAAATATAAAAATAAAATATTTAGTAAACCTATTAAACTTTGAACGTAGCGTAACTAGAACACGCGCCTCTTGCATAGCGTACAAGCGCAAGAAGTCGAAATTGTTATACGCTTGTTACGAGTTATTTTTGTTATTACCATCTCAATAGGGAGACCAATAAATTACCACTACTCAAAATTATTCTTAACAATGGTCATTTGGCAAAAGGCTATTTATAAAAAAATATATATATAAATATTTCGATCTAACTCGATTTTATCATATTTTCTTAGATAGAAAGATGTAAAATATCAATTTGCGCTTAGTTTGCAGGAGCCGCCGTCTTAATGGTTGGTGCATGGACTGTGGCAACCAGGCACAGATTCGTACCATTGCTCCCAACGCCTACATATCCAGCTATTGCGTATCTCCTTATAATAGCTGGTGCATTAGGCGTACCTCTTTGCGCCCTCGGCTGTTGCGGCCTTAAGACTGAAAATAGAACCAGTATTTTATGTGTAAGTATTTATGTGTGAACTAAATGTTTTTTACTATAAGATCTTAAGTAACGCTTCGAGAATTCTCAGATACGATTTTTTTAGTAGTTTGCTTTTCTTACAGTAAAGAGTGTCTTTCTTTGCTTTCCGTCTAAATCAAAAATAATTCCTTTCACCGAGCCTGAGATTTCGATGCTATTTCTGATGCAGTAAGACACTGCATCAGATTGTAAACGATTACAATCTGATGCAGTGTCTTACTGCGCCACGATTGTCTTAATAAATTCTTTTTATTTATAATTATTTCTTTCCAAATAGAATCAAAGTTATACATATAGTAAATAAATGTAAATAATAATAATAAATAGTAATAATTATCCTGTTTAGGGCTCCATCGTATGAATTATGATACTCACCATAAAGCTGTTAATGTTACGAAACAAGTTTACCATCTACGTAGAATTTGGTTGGTAACTAACTTAAAACGTATACTGTAAAAGTATTATTCTTAAACTAGTTTTCCCCTATTACATTCTTGTAGATTTAGTTTCAAGGCCACGATAACCGTTATATCATCTCTACACATCTCATTACAAATATTCTTAAGACTGATGAAGATAATTACGACTTCTGTGAAATTTATTATTTAATATAAATAACGCTATAGATAGAGTTTACCAATTAGTAAACAACTACACAAAGCACTCCTTTCTTGTAACTAATCTATCTCTTGTAATGTTTAATCGTCTGTTTCACTTTGAAGGCGCTATCTAATTAATTATGTATTATTTCTTTGTGATGAAATTAAATCATGAAGTTCAATAGCGAGTTAAAATCCTCCTAAAATTATTGTGTGTATAATTTCATACTTGCCTTGTTAGACCTTGTTTTTGGATCCTAGTGGCTGATGGATATATACACTATCTCGTATAAAAAAAAATCAAATCGAACCAGTAGTTGCTGAGATTAGCGCGCTTTACCGAACTAAATTTAAATTATAACTAGATTTTCAAATTTAACAGTATTAATTTAATCTAAAATTCTTATATTCCAGTATACATACTTCCTTCTTATAACGTTCATCCTGGAGGCGGGTGCCGGCGGACTCGCGTACTATTACGAGGTGGCTGTGGAAGATGAGCTACGCGCCGAGCTTAATAGTACTTTCATAGTAAACTACGCGTTAGACACGGTCATTACTAACGCTGTTGATACTATGCAAACCGAGGTAACTATTTTATAACACTAGTTTTTACCGGCAGTTTCACCCGTATGGTCATTGGTCAAATGGAAGTAACTAAGTTATATAATACATGAGGACAATCTAAGAGTCTTTGAAATCTGACTGCACTCCAGTACAGTAGGTTACATGTAAAGGAGGAATGTGATGTTATATGTAGATAATAGACTATAGCCTCCCTCGTTAAAAAGACTATCTAAAACAAAAATGACTCTTCAATTCAAACCAAACGTTCCTGGGATTAGCGTGTTCAACCAAACAATTTCATTCGTTTTATAATATTAGCGTATTCGTTTATGATTTTTATAGCCCTTTAATATATTTTTTGCTTTTTGGAAATAGTAGTTCATTGCCTCGAATGGAGATCGAACCATTAAGCGTCACGTTTATAATCACACTCTGTGACGCGACGGCTTCATTATTAATGTTATGTGATTTCCAGTTTAAATGTTGCGGCGCATCGCGCTACGACGAGTGGCGTAAAAGCGCCTGGCACGAGCACGACCCGCGGCTGCTGGTGCCCGACTCCTGCTGCAAGACCGTCACGTCGCGCTGCGGCGCGCGGGACCACCCGTCTAACATTTATTATCATGTAAGATTTCATTTACCTATTAGTTGAATACTTCTTGGAACTCTACAGGTTAGGTCCAAAGCTGAGGCGTTTTATGTCTTTTGTAACAAGAAATGTAACAATGAATTCGAAAAGATATAAATTTCACATAAGTAATTTTGTTATTGTTAAACATTTTAAAATAATATTTAATTATCATCATTATATATTTCAACTACGTTTTTATCCTTCAATAATCAAATTTCGTATATTTTTACAATTTCAGGGATGCATGCGGCAATTTACAAACCACATTCGAGACAACTTAATAATATTAGCAGCCGTGGGCGTCGGTATGTCAGTCATACCGATTTTCGGGTTTTTCTTCTCGTGCGTGCTGTACGTGAAGATCAAACACGTGATTGACTGACCCCGGCCTAAACCTGCACCCCCAAATAAGTGCAAGGTTTTTGATAAATCAGCATCTGCAGGTGATTTAACGAAGGCGGTTCATAGACATCCCCAAAGAGTTCCAAAGATCGCTAAAAGACCGCATCCTAAAAGAAGTGTTAAGCGACCCCCCTGTCCCTTACATTCAAATAGAGAAAAAGATGATAAACTTCCTATTTCCACAATTAGTGATAACGTTAGTATATAAACGTGGCTTTATATCTGTACTGTCATTGTCATTACTTTTGGTTAATTGACAATCGTATAAAGTTGCATTAAAAACTTATAAATATAATATTAAGTCCAAAATGTTGTTAAAACGATATAAATAAACCGTATGCCTTTGGGTTATATTTTTCTTTATAATCTCACACTCTAAACAAAACTGACAATGAAACATCTAGTCATTTTAAAATATCAAGAAATAATGGACAATGTATTTTTTTATTGAAGCCATTTCTTTTTAAATGCAGCTTTATATGTACTCGATGATTATTCAATGTTAATACTTTTAGCATAAAAATTTACTTTAAAAGAAATTTAATAGTCTCATTGTTATTTTTTTATTTTTGTTAAATCAATAATCTTAAAAATTACCCAGTAAAATATAAAAAATTATATTAATGTATAAAATAAAATGTTGTCTGTGTGTTCATCAGTGTTGAGCTGTTTTAGAGTTTAAATATCTAATGAGTAGCGTAGAATCAAAGATCGAATTTATATTAAATTGTCATAAGTGTGCAATGTTCATAGATAATGTAATTTAAGTATATACTGTACACGTGATGTAAATGAGAATTTTATTAAAGCGAAAATATATAAGTATGAAATAGGAATATAAAAAAAATAAAATTCATTATATAAAAAAAATATTTGTACGTCATATTTTTTTGATTTTATTGCAAGATATTCCATATTTCACTACTTGGGGAAACTTTGTAAAATATTCTGCATATTTCATATTTCACATAATATTAAATACCATACCAAAAGCAAACATTTAATATTTGTCAATTTTATGTATTACTATTTTACTATTTTAAATAAAAATTCTCGCTTGTATCACGTAAATGGAGTAAGAATTAAGAAGGTGCTATATTTGTTATCACAAAGCCATTGTTTATTTAACAGATAACTAACATCGAAAGAATGTATATAAAAACTTAAATATTTATATAGCTAATACATTTACATACCATAAATGTGTGGGAAAATTTTACGAATATGACTTACTTTTCTCCAATTAATAATTATTATATTTCAGAAATAATATATTCGTTTTTCTGTATGACACATGACACTACTATCGATATGCAAAAACATTTTCTATTATGTTATTCTTGTGTCTTTTCTATATACATTTAAGAAAAATATCACCGTATAATTATTAAATTTGAAGTTCAAGAACTTTAACTGCCTACAAAATAATAATAAAACATGAATATATTGATGTAACATTAAATTAGTATCATCATTTGAATAAAAGTGAACTAACTCAATTTCTGTCTAATAAAATGATTTCTTACAAATTGTAACTACTTGAGGAGGTCCCTTTTATTCTGGTTTGCAAGATTATATAGTGAAACACGACTTTGATACCGTGTTTACAATCATAATAACATTGAAATAAACTAAAAAGCTAAGTAATATCATAACAAATTCGTAAAAAATACCTATACCTTTCTATATATAAACTGTAAATGTAAATTACCTAAAATATAGAAACATGAAATAGTCGTTTATTATAAAAAATCTAGTTAGCTATCTACTTTTAAATACCATTAATATATAGAAATCACTAATATAAATATAATAATACTACCAAAGTTAATATGTGCCTTACTAATAATAAGAAAGTAAGTACTTATAATCATTTGTTTTATATTTATTCATCATTCATTTGTACTATTGTTACATTAATTACATGTACTTAAATATCCATCATAAAAATCTGTAAGTGTATTTGAAATGTAAGAAAAATTTCGTATGTACTTATTCCATTTTAATAAGTTTTATAAATTGCATGAAGTTTTTACTACAAAAATCTACATCTTGTCGAAATCGAAATCGAAAAAAATGTTTTTTTTTATTTATTTCAAAATATTTTAGTGTCTTATGTCAATTTATTTAAAGTATCGATATAGTTATCTGCTGGATATTTAATAAGATCTGCAATTATTTTTAAATATAAAATTTATCAACAATTTATTCTTTAATTTCATTCCTTATAGTCCTAATAATTCAGCGCGACCTCCGTATCGAAAGCCTAGCGAATCACATCACCCAGCTAGCTGCCCGCGTCTACCACGGTGCCGACGCCTCGGATCACCCTCACATCCGAGACATCGTTCCGTGGCACTCCCGTCCGCCGGACGCCCGAAGACTACCTCGAGACATCCTTCCCCCTCCTTCTGATTCTTGAGCTGCTACCAAGGTCGGTCGTCGCCTAGGCTGACCCTCCCCCGGGTTACCGAGGGTCTCACTCGGCCGGGCTGACCGCCCGGGTCAGCCCCATAGCTAACTCCTTTCGTCCAGTCCTTTTAAATCTTGTCCCTCTTAAGGACACTTTACCTCGGGCCAAACGCCCAACCCAAGGACCCGCCCATATTTATGGGCGGCGGAAGAGCCTAACGGCAAGTGGTCACTGCCCTGAAGCCGTTTTCCTCTCCCCCCTCGGGGGTCGAGAGAGAGAATACATCTGAGTTGACATCAGTAGACCATAGATAAAATTGACGTAGTATTAATGTATAGAAAAGTCAAAGTCAGAAAAGAAAGTATCTTTATAAAAGATTTCAAAATGTATTAATGGGTCGATTTATGTATCGTTAATCTATCGTTATAGTTATGATAAATATAAGCTAAACTATTTGGGTTTTTGCCCGTATGTTTGCCAAAAAAATGAAAATTCATGAATTTCAGTATTTCAACAGTATTATCAAAAAATAAGTACTTTGATTACTGGTATTTACTAAAGAATGAATAAATTTTGACAGCTTAAAACTTAAATCAATATATAGAATAGTTGTCACTATGGCGTTCAGTGAGGTTTCCGTAGAAGTACGTCTATTTTTACATATTTTAATTACGTCAATTAGTAGCAAGTGAAGCTAAAGCTGAATAAATTACTTAACAATAACATAAATATTTTCTTTAAACATTCATTGACCATGTTAAAAATACAATATATTAGTAGTACATTTGTCAGGGCTAGAATAAAGAACGCCAAGGAAGGGCGGTGTATTAAAAATAAAAAATATCGGTTAAGTGCGAGTAGTACTGTAGTACTCGCGCATCGAAGGTTACGTTTACTATTTCAAAATTGTACGTATTCCGATGAGGAAAACACTACCTATAGAAAATGACAAACTTAAATTTGCAGTCCTTTCTTGCACTTTGTATGAAATTAACTACAAATATAAGTTTACAATGGCTTATTTCTGCATTTAACTTATAATTGATCAAATTTGAGATTTTATCCTTTATATATACTGTAAGTTCCAAGTGTAGGTTAGTGAAATACAACTAATAACAGTATAAATTTTTAATGGTTTTTTCTGAGATATATATATATATATATATATATATATATATATATATATATATATATATATATATATATATATATATATTTTAATCTAAATATATCTAAATATCATTTATTTTAATTTTTTGGTCTCTTTCCATTGGTTGTATTATAAGCTCTAACTTATTGCCAGATTTCATAACTCTAGGATGACGGGAAATATCCAGTAGGTTTTGATTACGTGACGATTTCGATATAAAAAGCAAAAAATTAAGCATAAACGTTCATATCTTTTGATTGCATTGACTTAGAAGTTTGATTTTTACTGTGCCTTAAGAGGTCATCGATTTGGATATTTGATATCAATTTCAGCTTGATTCTTCTTCGTGATTTGAAGAAAATGGTCTTGACACACAGACAGACAGACTGACATACAGGACAGACAGACAACAGAGTGATTTAAATAAAATGAGTCATCTAAAAATAATTAAATTTTATTCTTTTAATTGTGGTATTCCAATAAATAAAAAATAGATAGTGTTAGTACTATTTTGAATTTCAAAATCAATTGTTGGAAGTGGAACAGCTAGAACATAATCTGATTACAGACTGTATGTTAATTACAAATACGTTTACGTTATAATATATACATGCAATAAACAAATAGGTACACCGTACATTGATCATGATTTTAAATAACATACAAGAGTGATTAAAAAAAGACGACGTGATAATCGAATTACATTGTTATGTAGGTATAAAATTTTAAAACGAACGTGACCTAGCTAACATAAGCGGACGAAGCCGCGAGCGGGTCGCTAGTATGCAATAAATTTATATAAAAAAATTAATATTAATTTATTATTATAAATTAATATTAAAACTAGGTTAATGTAAATTAATATTAATATTAATTTTCTTAATTTATATAAAAAAACTAAGCACAAAAAGATGTAATATAACTCGTAAGTAGGACGTAGGGGGTTTACGCAGGTAAAAAGAATATGAGAGGATGTCTTCGTCAAGGTGACATTCACACAGAAAGTGATCCGCAATTCTGCATATCTTATGTACCTACCTAGTTTGTAATTTTGGAAATATATAAGAAAATTTATCTAATTATTTACATGTCAAAGTACATTGCATTTTACATGTTTGTTGTCGTATAAAAAATAAAAATATAAATGAAACATCCTGTTTTAGTGTAGTATTATTATATTTCAAAATAGTTAAAAAAAACATCTATTTTATATTTTTATCTCAATATTTTTAATGTTGCTTTTCTGAGAAGTTCTAAATTTAAATACCTACCTAGTGAAATGATATATATAAAAGACAACAGAAAACAAGATGTTTGAAGTAGTTTTACCAGAAGCAATTAATTTATGACGCCATTGCTTAGAATTCAAGGGTAAGACGATTAAACGATGTCTATACGTCTTTACTAATATTATAAAGCTGAACATCTATTTCGTTGAACGCGCTAATCTCAGGAACTACTCCGACACTAGACTAGTCTGTTCATCAAGAAAGTCTATATGACATGACGTTAATAGTTTCTATTAAAGGCCATTAGGCTCAGGCGAGAGCGAAGCTGCCGGCAAATGCTCGAGGCACAGTGTCCTGGTGAAATGAAACTGAATATGACTATAAACACGATATTTGTCGCTTCAATCTCTAGTACGACAATTCAATTATTTTCATTTTCCTGCTCTATTAAGACAAAACTCCGCCCTTTAACACGCAATGTTTCGAACAAGGACAAAAAAGGCGAACGGAGTGCCGTGACACTATGCTCTCTAAAGCTAAAAAAAACCTATAACTGATTGTAAATTTGAATCAATGCACGCACTAGTCGGAGCATTTATTTACGTTAGCTTATGTAGTTAAAACCTTACTTAATTACGACTAGTCAGTACAATAATAAGTATGATCAAAATACCCCTGTATCATTGAAAACCGGATGTTTATATTTGGTTGTGTAACAAATAATAACATACTGTGCGCTGATATGAAATCTATACACATTATTATAAAACTATTAAGGTAAAAAATAGCCTAAAATAAACATTTTCAATTATTTTATTGTTTAAGTGTAAAAACATATGTGTCATCATCACCAATCTGAATAAAATTAAAAAAGAATTGCTAATGCACAGATTAATAAATCTGAAAATGATGTATTTATTATTCTAAGAAACGTGTATGTAAAATATAAATTATTATATAAATGTTACTTAATATTTCCGTTAGAACTTGATTACTTCTATTTATCAACACCCACTTATAACTAAAAAATATTTAAACTAGGAATTAAGTAATGTCTGGTCTGTCTTATAGTAGGTACGTCGTCAGAACGATCAACGTAACACTGGTACCTACCAAGACTATGTTTAATATTATGTCGTTGACCTTGTGTCAATATGTTAGAATTCTAAAAGTAAATTAATTGAAAAAATATGTTAAAATTAATTATAAGCTAATAACCGCATCATTCAACTCTTTGAATAGTGCTAATGAATGATCTCCTTAGGAAAATGTAATGTATAAAAAACAGCTAAGCTTTTTGAATGTATAATTTTTTCCTCTTACATGTTGTTACCGTATTATATGTATCTATTTATGAGTACACAGATAAATAAACTAAATGTCTTATCAACCGTCATTAAACGAAATTCATAAAATGAATTGACCAGTAAGTGATATTTAAATAGAAATATAATTTAAAACTTAGTATATGATTAGTAATCTTCTGACGAAGACTAGTTCAAAAAATGGACGTAAAATTATTTGTTTATTTAACACTATTTTTTGTATTATTAAAAACTGTTATGTCAGAACAGAGTGCTTTTGCGTATGCCGATAGTTCTTCTGGATTTACACACCATGGAATGGGACGATTAAATATGAATGAGCGGATGGTAGGATTAAAAGCCCACATCGACGCCATGAAAGAGAGACATTTAAAACATCGAATGGAAATGCTTAATAAGCATCAATTTTGGGTTCAAGAAATAAATAATGGAGAAAATCACAAGACAAATAATCCAAACGAAGAGGTAAGTAAAACGCTGAATGTTGAACCAATAACAATTCATGCGACATCTACCTACCCTCTTAATTCTGAACAAACAAAAGAACCTTTGACAGAACAAATAATAAGTACAACAACAGAACAAATAGTTTATAATCCAATATTAGAAAAATCTCATAACGTTGTTGAAGAACCTAATGATATCATTGCTACTTCAACTCATGTGCCAACCGAAGAATTTACAGCGACAACGGTAATGGTAACAGAAGAATCCACCATATCAATACCAACGGTAATGATAACAGAAGAATCCACCATATCAATACCAACGGTAACGGTAACGGTAACGATACCAGTAAGTACCATAAATGATATTAGCGATAGTACCACGACAGCATCTTATTCCTTTATTGACCTTAACCATACGGAGCCTGAAGAGCAAATCGCAGCGCAAGATTTCTCGAACCTTGCATTGAGACCCGCTAAAAGCAACGACGAAGACAGTTCATATGATGATTTTAATATTGATATCCGTGACGGTGAAATAGGTGAATAATATTACGTAAATTAATAAAATATTTAAACGATTTACACTTTATTACATAGTTTTAAATCTTATACACATTTAAATGTCAAGCCATACTAACATACTTGTTAAAATATTTAAAACTATTATTATTAAATAATAAAAATATTATTATGCAATTTGTAAAGTATACTTTAAAATGAAGTAATAATGTAGTCTATTATAAAAAAGATAACTTTATAAAGAATTAATTATCTATTATAAATTTTATATTTGGTAAAACCAGAAATTTTAAGTTTATTGAACCAGCAATAACAAACATTTTGTTCATCCTTTATTTTTTATTTAAAATGAATGTTGCTTTGAAGCTTTAAACCTTTTTTAAATCTTTGTCGGATTTTTTTTTAATTTAGTTTAATTTTTTTGTATTATTTGCAATCCGATCGGTACAAATAGATTTCAAAAATATCGCTTAAGTGTATATATTTTTATTAGTAACCTAATGAGGAAGAATGTATGACTAAGCTCTTTACTGTTCTTTGTTTGTTCTTTTATGCTAGAAAAATATTTTTGGGAAAGTAAAAGATCTTTATACCTACCTACTTATCTTGACAAAATAAACTATGAACTGTCCTCAAAGATGTACTTTTTATTAACTACCTACTTTTTTACTATATACTCACTTACATATTAAGTGCAATCGTTAAATGATTTTTTTTTTAAATAAAACCATTATTAACTTAGATAAAAGCTAAATAGATTTTTAATTGATATTTAAAGACATCATTAATAAAGGCCAATGTAAGTGTTTTTACAATTTTCTGTATAGTGAGTAGTGACACACGCAAATTGTTGGATATAAAAATGTTACTAAATATATTGTTTACAACGGGGCTACTTTGTTTGTCAGTACAATGTGTTGTCTCTCAAATGAGTTACCCATTGATGCCAACTGAAAACATCTCAATATCTCCGAAGAAGCTCATATTTTTTACTAGAGAAGGTGTTATAAATACACCAGGCTTGGAACTGGGAAAGAACAAACTGAGCGCGAGCGTTATTGACAGATTTGGAAACAGACTACATCGTATAGGGATTTTAAACCGCCCTGGCTATCAAACTCCTCATAGGATATATTTGACATATGTACGTCCAGTTCAAAAGGTAAAGCCTAATGTGGCGGTGCCATTATCCATTTTGCCAATACATATAGTTCACACGGAAAGGCCTGGCTTAAGTGTACAGACAATTACTCCCTATCAAAAACCATATACAAATCCGGTAGGGAGTATCGTAGAAGCAACTAGTGCACTTCCACATCTGCAAACTTCAACGCAAAAAGGGAATACGCATGACGATTACGATTACGATATTGACGTCCGAGAAGATAAATTCTAAAGACATTATATATGTAATGATATGAAATTTGAAAAATAAAATGCATTTTGATTTTGCAATAAGTATAAACAAATAATATAAATTAAAGAAGACTTAATTTCAGCCTTATTATTAGATGTTCTTTGTTACGATTAGTTGATATTTAATGGTACTTTCTATTTTGAGTATACAGTTATATTAAAAAATTTATTCTAGTTGTATTTCACTCTTGTGACAGTTGTTTGGTTAATACAAATATGATAGTAAACGTGTTATTTATTTCTGTGCTCTTTTGCTTATTCATGCCATCCGTAGTGCATAGAAGGCGTAAACTACAACCCATCAGAATACAAATTCTTAATTTGTACAAAAACAAAATTTTTTTAGCAACCTTGACTTGCACATGATTCAACATCCCAGATTCAAAATTTGAGCTTACAAATGCTATCCATAATTGAAAATTGAATTCAAAACAGACTTGACCTCTTGAGCCAACGATTTCAGAGCAAAATAAACGATTTTGATCCGAAGACCTCTGGGCCGTTCGAAAATCAAATTTTGAAACCAGGAATAGCCTTACCTTTATCTACATCTCAAAACGAACAATATGTTAGTGATTCACCAAAGTTATATACTAATATCTGGACGACACCAACGCCCTTCACCAACTTGCATACACAACGAGCTAAAGATGAAACTACGAGCGCCATGTCTACAACCACACCAACTAATAATGAGAGTACAAATGACCGTACATTCTCCTTCGTGTATTCTCCATACAACGTGACATTGGCGAAGTGAATTGTGCTCAACTGGCACGCTCGAAACGCCATTACCGTAGAACAGAACAGAGAGTACAAATGACATGACAGGATGAGAAAATGATTATATATAATTGTAGGGATCTTTTAATAAATATTATTATAAAATTTGTTTTATTAATATATATATTCTTTGCTAAAGGCAGGTTAAATATATGTTTAGCACAATTATTTATTTAATGACACCGTCATGGCGCATTTGGAGAGTATGTGTAAAAGATAGTCGTGAGTTCGATTCTCATTAAAATACCTATATAAAAATATATATAAATACTATATTATTTATGTTGATGAGAATTCTGCTACTTCTCAGGTACCTAACCTTTAAGCGAACGATAATTGAATTATAAAAAAATCTATTAATACTCAAATATTGTACTTTGAAAAATAATTGTATAAATATTTTTAATTCTAAACAAATGCTACGTCCCTCTTTATTAAAATGTCGTCGAACTTGATTTCTAAAATCAATAAACATACTTTGCATCCTAATTATTCATATGTATATAGGTATCTAAATAATATAGCAAGAATATAACAGGTTTTCAAATATATAAAACTATACTTCGTTGGAGATGAGTCGTGTCAGTTGACCGGATCGTCCTCCACGCCGCAGGCCGTCGTATTTAATTTACGTTACGAGTACAATGGAAATTAAATTACAATTATTAATTTTTTATCTTACAATATTAAAGTGCAACGGACACGTTCCTATTCTCAGTGATATACTATCAGGCACACATTCTTTAATTCATGAAGTTGCTGGAGGAGTTATCGATCACATCTCACACGGATTGCATGTGAAAGCAGACGGAAAATATGATGTTAATAATAAAGTAGACCAGACACCAAACTATGACAACCAACCACATATTAGACCTATGGAAAAACCTGAACAAACTATCATTGTGGTAGTAGAAAAGGAGCACCATCACCATCACCAGCATAGACCCAACGATAATAACAACGGACCTGGATATAACGAGTATAGGCCTAATCACAATGGACCAAGAAGACCAGATAATGGTGTAAATGGTAATTACGGCAACCAACACTTTGATCGTCCCCGTCCTAATGGTTACGATCGACCGTTTGAAAACAATGGCAACTACAACGGGAATCAAGGTCAAAATCAGTATCAAAATCAATACAATAAACCAAACGGATATCCGCAAAATGGTTACGGGAATCCCGGTTACGACAGACCTAGTTACCCCCCACAAAATAATAACGGTTTCAATAACAATCGTGAAAACAATAATTATGGACATAATTCTCAACCCAATTACGGAAACAATTATAATGAACCACCTCGACCGAGTCAGTTCAATAATAATATACCCCTCACTAATCCAGGAAATCAAAATAATAACTTCAGGCCCACTGGACACGACACAAGTACAGTTGAAACCTTTGTTAATACTAACAATGTGTTCCCGACAAGCAAGCCAAGCTCAACAAAGAAACCAGATGAGGATGTCCCTCTATTCGTTCCCCTAAACCCTGAAGATAAAGACGATACGACTAATTCCGCTCCAAAGCGTGAAGCAAGCAAGAAACCTGTTGATCAGGACGAAGATTTTGATCTAGATATAAGATTCAAAGAAAACTAAAACAGAATTAAATGGATTGAAAATCGACTATTAATATAATATTTTTTATTTGAAAATATTTTTTTAGGTAAATTGTAAAATAAGTAGAATGTTTAATAACCCTCAATTTTTGTATTTACTATATAATATAGTGTTTGCTTCCAAATGACTTTTTATTATTTACATATATGTCTTGTAATCTCAATCTTCAATAAATACTACCAATCTCAATTTTTAAATTAAATACAACACAATATATTTTCTATACTCATACTACCAAAAAACTGAGAAACCTAAAAAAAATATAAATTATAGTATACCAATACATATATTATACATTAGTATCATATATATACCAATATATAATCTATGAATCTATTCAATATGTGCTCTATACTTAAAAATGTTCAGTGTATAATAATAATACTTTTTGAATATTCCTAATGCGTAATATGTACCTAATGTTTAATTCAAATCTGTTGACAAGGCCAACTTTATAACTTTGATTTCGTCACTGTAGTATTTCCCCCATTGTAATTCTCACGATATTATTACAAAAACATGACTAGCATCTTGGTTGTAATTGGAAGTGCAAAAAATATAGTTTCGCGCTATCAAGACATCTGTTCTTACGCGTTGATACTTTATTTCAAACACATTTACACAGTTTTAAATATTTGCACGATTACATTGGATCATTATTGTTTAGTTGTTCAGTTCAACTAGCGCATATATCTGACGAGAACTTTAGTCATGGCGGGTCCATGGTGGATCACTATCCTCTGTTTGTTGACATGCAGTGAAAATATTGTGAGCTATGATATAGCTGTTTCGCAAGTAACACAGACGGAAACTGTAGTTATGACGTCAAACAGTTCATTATTGGACGAGAAAAATATTAGTTTGTCACATTCGATAACGACCATGCCATATATGACGAAGTCCTTACAAAACGATAGTAAAGTATCTCCAAATAATGTACATAATATTTTAAGTACAGAAACAAATACTCTGGATAAAGTTGTAAATTCATTACAAGATGCATATACAAACGCGCCAATCGTATTAAAAAATATGGTCAACCAAGTAAACTCAAGCAAGTCACAAAATGGTACTAAGAATATCAAACTCGAGCCAGTCCAAGTTAAAAATATTGACAAATTTCCTATAAAGTTGAAAAATGTCACGTCAAACTCTACAAAAGAAACCCAACATCCTTCATCTGATATATCTTCGATACAGAAGCCGGAAAAACCAGCTCAGCCAATAGAAACAAAGTCAAATAACCCTAATGTGCCTTTAATAGATAGATCAGCATTTGTCGGTGATCATTGTGCTACGGGCTATGTCAAGGTCAATGGAAAATGTGTAGAGGAGGTATAAATTAAATAATTTGTTAAACATATTATAAGTATACCTATCTAAGATTAAAGTTAAATACGATTGCCATTTGTACTATTGTCTTATACTAATGTAAATGCTTTAAGTACCTATTTTAACAATATACAATTTTAAAGCCAGTAAAGTGTATTAATTTAAATTATATTCTATTTATAAAAAAATATGTAGAGTTTTTTACCACAAACAGCTTTTAAATTTTTTATTGAATTTAGTTAAAGAAGAGCATACTTACTTTGTTATATATTATTGGTGCTTAAACATGAGGATTGGCATGTCAATTTTGAGATGGATGATAGAGGATAGACCTGTCATACTGTAGTTTCACATTTTATGTTATAAAATTTCCCAGAAACTGTTTAAAAATAATCGCTCTATGTCGTTTTTCAGTAATATATATGAAATAAGTGCATTATTAGCTACTCACTTATGTTTACCTTGTATTGACTGACATTAATCTCCAATACATATAATTAAATTGTCACAAGATTTCATTCTACAAGAATGCCTAATAATTAATTCACTAACCAGTACCCAGTCACAACCGGACAAAGATTTAGTTTATGTAACCAACTTACGACAGTTTTTTACACATCTATAATGTAAAAGTTAAAAACATAAAAGATTTTTACAATCTATAATATGTATAAATAAAATTTATTAGTAATTTCAAAATAATTGTGTTTTTAAAAGCAATGCAGTGTAGTTATTTACACGACACTAAAACATCAAAAATCATTTCAAATATTTTTGTCTGTCTGTCTTTCCGTGTGTATTGGATGACTTATGATTAGAAGGTAAAGCAAGTTATGATACGACATATAGGCTACTTTGTATCCCGGAATTCCCGCGGGAATCTGATTTACGCAGAAACAACCAAGTATACTGCCCGTGAGTACCACCGTCCAGTTAAAATGTTGCATATAAAATGATAATTTTTATTTAAATATTTTTCATTATTTTTCATAGACAAATTTATCCCAAAGAAAAGACAAAAAAATCATAATGAATAAAACATATATTAGAGTATCTATGAGTTTGATTAGAGTAAATCAGAGAAAAAAGGGGATAAAATGTCATTGACCTTTTCATACATGGCCTCCGAGGGGTACTCTGGTTGCTTATGTGACCTACGTCCAGGATCTTCACGCCTGTGTTTTCGAAGGTCAACTAATGTCTCCTTTTATATCTTACCATTCACTTTTGCTTCATATATCTTTTGAACCATTCTTTCATCCCTCATTCTCTTGCACGTCCCCAAGCCATGCACGTTATTCTTTATTCTCACTGTGATATCCTCGCTGGTACCTGCCATTCTGTGTATCTCATCGATGCATATTCAACTTCTGACGTTATTCTTATGTAATACCCACTTTTCGCTGCCTCGTAACAGCGTCGGCCCCAGAACTCCATTGAGTACGGCCAAACATGCAGCAATGCAGTATATGCAGAAATTATATATATATATATATATATATATATATATATATATATATATATATATATATATATATATATATATATATATAAGAATAAATAATTAAGAAATATGTAAAAATAAAAAGTATAAAATATATAGTATATAACTGCAGTAAATATTTTTTACACAAAATCAATTTTAATTCAGATTATTAGGTTTGTAATGATTCAAATTGTATTACGCTGACTTAAATAAATAAACTAAATAATTTAAAACATAACTACCAAAACAAGGCGGAACTCTGCATCATGTTTTTGTAGGACCAAAGTGGTGAAAATTATTCATAAATGGAGATCAATTTTCAATCGATATATCCTTGAAAATTATATGTAATAAAAATATTAATGATTTTACTAATATTGGCGATGTACACAATATTAATACTAGAAATAGGTTGAAACTTACCGCGCATGTAACTCGATTGAATCTACTCCAAAACTCCTTGGGACAGGGATGGGACAGTGTGTGCGCTTTTACAATAGGATCTCAGAAAAAATCCAAGAATGTTCTACATCACAATTTAAAAAAATTGTGAAAAGATCTTTGTGTATTAAAGGGTATTACTTTATTAATGATTTTGTACATGATAACACGCTTTGAGAATGAAATGCTCGCTCCGGTCTATTTCAATAATGTCATTGTCTAAAATGAATAATTGTAAAATTGTAAAACGAAATACAAATATGTCCCGCTGAGTTTCTTGCGCCGGTTCTTCTTAGATACGAGGCATTAACTTTAGTAAACCGGTAGTAATATTTTTGACGTTCAAAAAATTAATCATGTATTCTTACTTTGAATAAAATTATTTCAATTTGAATTTGAATCGTCACAATTATATTCAAATACTGTCTAACTGCACAAAATGTAACTGCAAATATTTTTATTGTTATTGTAACACTGAATTTTATTGTCAAGATAACAGAAAAATTCTTTATCTATGGATACAAAAGAGACATAACGAGCGCAAGCGCGACGAGGTGTGCGTTCGTAACTTGAGTTTTGACATTTTGCTTGAGTAGCAAGTGTGAGACTTACGACGGCTTCATTTTAAAGAAGCCGGCTAAGTGGAATCTTCGCTACGTCTCTTTAAAACATATATAATTTAATATAAATATAAATAAAAAAATATACAACATACGTACTATTGGAGTGTAATTAATAATGACACTAAATGTTTTTGATTCTTCCTCATAATATTCATCAAAAGTATTCGCACCACGTGTATCTTAAAGTATTAACGTGAAATAAGTATAGCAAGAAACTTATTGAATAAGCGTGATAATCTAGAAAACATTAATCTTGTCTAAATAAGTCAACACCGTAATAAAAAATTGTTCATAACAAAATAATTTTCTAGCACGTGTTACATTTTACAATAATAATTATGTCAAGCGGAGAAGGTGATTTACGGGATGGACTCTCAGCAAAAGAAATATTTGCGAACCGTGAAGGACTAACTTACAATGATTTTCTTCTTCTTCCTGGATTCATTGACTTCACGGCGGAGGAGGTTGACTTGACTTCGCCGCTCACCAAGAAAATCAACCTAAAAGCCCCTTTAGTGTCTACGCCTATGGACACTGTCACCGAAGCTGATATGGCCATCGCTATGGCTTTATGCGGAGGTATCGGTATTATCCATCATAATTGTACTGCGGAGTACCAAGGTAACGAAGTCCACAAGGTAAAAAAATACAAACACGGTTTCATTCGTGATCCCGTTTGTATGGGACCCGAACACACTGTAGCGGATGTCATAGCAGCTAAGAAGAAAAATGGATTTACAGGTTATCCTATCACTGAGAATGGCAAACTTGGAGGACGTTTGATTGGTATTGTGACATCTAGGGATATTGACTTCAGGGAAGGTGACCCACATCTCAGCTTAAAAGAAGTTATGACTCCTATTGACGAAATGATCACTGCACAGTCTGGTGTTACTTTACAAGACGCTAACTATATCCTTGAAAAGAGTAAGAAAGGGAAGCTACCTATTGTTAATGGTGCAGGAGAACTTGTAGCTTTAATAGCTAGAACAGACTTAAAGAAGGCTCGTAGCTATCCCAATGCTTCAAAAGATTCAAACAAGCAGTTGCTTGTAGGTGCTGCTATTGGGACAAGAGAGGCAGACAAAGAACGTCTTAAACTTCTTGTGAGTAATGGTGTAGATGTCATTGTTTTAGATTCTTCTCAGGGTAATTCAACTTATCAGATAGAAATGATAAAATATATTAAGAAGACATATCCAGATATTCAAGTTATTGGTGGCAATGTTGTTACCAGAATGCAAGCCAAAAACCTGATTGAAGCTGGAGCTGATGCATTGAGAGTTGGGATGGGTAGTGGTTCCATTTGTATAACTCAAGAGGTAATGGCTTGTGGCTGCCCTCAAGCTACAGCTGTTTTCCAAGTTTCTTCATATGCCCGCCAATTTAATGTACCTGTTATTGCTGATGGTGGAATACAGTCTGTAGGCCACATTGTAAAATCTCTTGCTTTGGGGGCTTCAAGTGTTATGATGGGTTCTCTTCTTGCTGGGACTTCTGAGGCACCTGGTGAGTACTTCTTCTCAGATGGAGTCAGGTTGAAAAAGTATAGAGGTATGGGCAGCTTGGAGGCTATGGAAAACAAAGAAGGCAAAGGATCTGCAATGAGTAGATATTTTCATAAGGAATCTGACAAACATAGAGTGGCTCAAGGTGTAAGTGGAAGTATAGTGGACAAAGGTTCAGTTCTTAGATTCCTTCCATATCTTCAAACAGGAATGCAACATAGCTGTCAAGACATTGGAGCTCGATCTGTTACTAGATTGCGTGAGATGAGCTACTCTGGAGAATTGAGATTCATGAAGAGAACTTATTCTGCACAACTTGAAGGAAATGTTCATGGCTTGTTTTCATATGAAAAACGATTGTTTTAAATCAACTATTATTCTATTTGTCTTAAGTGATATACAATTTAAGAATTTTTATAAATATATGATATTTATAAAACATTGCCATAAGCCAAAATAAGAATTATTTTGTGTACTTGTATATTTGTAAAACTGAATGGAACATGTGTTATGTAAAAAACAAAGATATTCCATTTTATTATGTTTTTATTCCTTACATTGATGTTAATGATAAAGGACCAGATGTAAAATATCTTTCATAAATAAAGTTTATTAACATTATTTTATTTTTTGTATCCCTGCATAAACCCTTATAAACTAAATATTAAATTTGATCATTATAAAGTCCTATTATTATTTCTGCCATGAATAATAAATAAAGTTACTAATATACAAAAAAATAGTTTACCTTAAATCATTTAATAAATATTTTTCCTCGGTAATAATCAAAATATGGCATGTAATGCATTTTTTGGAAATATATTTAAAATAAGAAAGTATGTGTATATAATTCTGTACTCAATTACAAAGTATTTTCATTCTATAGTGAAGTAACATATTGTATTACAAGCAGATTAACTTATCAGGGAACAAATTCTAAGGCTTCATGACCGACTTACATAATGTGATTAGTTTCATATTGTTCTAATACAAGGAAAAGGAGGTCAGGGTAATTTAATAAAAAGGCCAAATCATTTCTAATAATCACAATTTATTGGAATTATAATATGCATATGCAATTTTATGGATTATGTTGACAATAAATACGTTTGAGAGTGCTAAATAACTTAATAAAAAATAATAATGTGCTACATCTATGCCTAAGACTGGTGCGTTTAACAACCTGTATATTCCTTTTTAACCACTAGAAAATTGCACGTTTCTCTACTCCCATCATTAAATAAACTTAATAAATAATACTGGTCTTATAAAAAAAGTTATACCGCCATTACTCGAAAAGGCCATCCATTATATATTATAAATTTATTTTCTTGACAGTCTGTCCTTTGAACAAAAGACATCTTACACTAATTTAAGGCTCAATGTTGATCTTAACCCCGTCAAGACAACCTAGCTAAATTTGAATGTTAGTCTAAAACTTAATTTTTTAACTCAGTAACAAGACAGTTTTTCAAACAATGTCAAACTGAAAATAGTTTAAAACAATATCAATTAAACAAATATACATAATAGCCACCTTTATTTCAGTCCACATTTATTGATATCCAGTCCGTACAAAATCAGAACATATCTATCTGCAATAGATATGTCACTCCCCGCACCAGTCGGAATGCATTAAGTCAAGCAAAAAGCGTATAAATCTTACTGAGATTATATCTTAAATATATTATAAAGCACGTTCTCGTGTGTACAGAACCTTTCTACGACAGTCGTCAGTGAGAACTTTGCCTAAACTACGCTAGCGATATTTTGTATTATGTCCTACATAATAATTCCTGCAAATTACGTAAATTGAACTACTTTTAATCGTGTCAAGTATAAGTAGTATGGAAGCTAAACATTTCTAAATTAAGTTAAATCCTTATACAAAATTTCCGTTCCGTTCTATCGACGACATCGTAGTTGTACTACTTAAAATTGTCATGATTTTTCGAGATTTCATTTCAACCCGAGTACTGTATCACACCAGAAAATGCTGTAAATTGATAAAAAGTTCTAAATCTATTTACTCCTTGTCACCATCAGCGTCGTCATCCTCGCGCTGGAACTCCGGGCCGTGAGTGACGTCATCTTCAAACACGATCTCCTCGGGATCGGGGGCGCGGGGGAGGAACTCCTCGCCCGGGCAGATGTTTTTAAAGATTTCCTCCGCCTAAAAGATATGGAAAATATACTTGTATTCTAATAAAAGACGAAAGTAAGACTATGTAAATGAATATAAAATTAATAGGTATGATCTTGCTCTTGTTAGCTCTACTTATATACTACTTAGGTACGGGATTAGTCTAAGTAGGCGTGCTACAGAATGTTTGTAACATGGATAGCAAGGTAGCTAAAACTTTATTAAATTGTTGTGAGATCAGTAATTTATAAGTAGTTGAAATGTCTAGTCTCTACAGGTATATAAGACGCGCAGGTTCAAATTATTATTATTTTTATTAACTTCACGTTGTATCCCATATAAAGACTCTAGGTACTCTCTGTCCAACCTGTGTGGTGGGACAGAGAGTACCTAGTGTTAAGAAAATCCTTTCTTCTTTTGAAATTGCAATATATTACTTATTAACAGCACTTAAATTTTTAACTGTAATAGTTTTATGTTATCGAACATTCTCTATTGTAGGTAAATTATGATAGGTTCGTAAATAAAGTATAATAATATATCAATTTTGTAATAAGTATTGCGTAACGAAATGTTCATGTGTTTAGAGTGTGATTAGATAAACAAGACACGGTTTTTTTCTAAATTTTTAACTAAACAGCTATTATTATAGGTCAGATAAATGAACATTACCATAGGTCAAAACAATATTTTTATAAATAAAATGTCGTAATACTTTCGTAAACACGAAATTATAGACAACCACTGCATGCAGGAACAAAAATATATGTATGTATTTAAATAAAAATTTGATATGGAATGTTAAATTTTGTTTATAAATTAAATTTGCACTGATATGTAAAGTACTGGAAGTGCGACATTTTTTAGTTAAATATTTTTTTGTGAGTTTGCGTGGCCCAGTGGCGGCGTACAGCGGCTGACTGTAAACGCTGTAGTCGTGGGTTGGGTCCCACTCGCGGGAATGAATTATTTCCAATTGTCAAGACAAAGTGCGACGGTGGAACGCAAATTTTGTAGGAAAGCGGAGAACGAAGTGTCTCAACACTGAGCTCTCTCTGCCTTCCTTCTGCAGCAGAAATATCCTAAATGCGGGATGAAGCATGAAGCTTTTATAGCCTTTTTACTCCATCAGTAGTAGGTAAGTGCTAATAGCGCGCAACTCTTATATGATAAAGAATATCAAATATAAACAAAACAAATATTATCATATCAGTTTAAATAACGAATCATATATTTATTACTTTTGATAAAATACGAGTCATGTATTTTATTTTATATTAATATTTTTTATGCAAGTTAAACACATTTTATGGTGATATTTTAATAGATTACTGGCATTCAAAGAATTTCACATTTTTCATAGTTATATTTACAGGATAAGAAAAGAAAAATGTTTAACAAAGGATCAAAATTTGAACGTAGCGTATGTTAGGTTAGTTGGAAATTGTATCGAGCTATGTCGCGATTCAGATACGCTTGTTACAACTTGTATTTAGGAAAATTTTG
This sequence comes from Dione juno, assembly GCA_037127375.1. Lineage (NCBI taxonomy): Eukaryota > Metazoa > Arthropoda > Insecta > Lepidoptera > Nymphalidae > Dione > Dione juno. The sequence continues at coordinate 3,189,833 of JAXRJS010000059.1, read as the reverse complement.
TTATATGGACAGCCGAGGTTTTCAAAAGTCGGAAGTTCAAGCATCGCTATATTCCCCTTTTTTTTTAAATATTTTACTAAATAATATGTGAGTTTCACCATAACAAAGGAAATAGTGGCCTTAACTTTATATTGCATAATAAAAAAAAAGTACTAGTATAGTATTGCAATCAAATAAATTTTAATCGATATATTAAGAAGTAAGGCAAATGTCCTTAATTATTTAAAATGCAATTTTTTTTAACTTCATTTATAACAGGGTAGGTAGAGGAAACCTAGTGTTAAGACTCTCCGTTCCCCACTTTCCGCATTTCGAGACAGTGCTCGTTGAGTGGAGGATATCAACGCAGCACATTATCTTGTTACCAGAACGAGAAAAATAAAACTACTTTATTCTCCCTGAGCGGGAATCGATGCCACAACCGTCGCACTTATAATCAGACGCTGTGCCAAAGCGCCACGACGGCCTATCAAAATTATCAGAATATATAAGACTGTTTAAATTTAATATTTCAAATTATACATTTTTAAGAAACAATACCAGTTTAAGATATATTAATGACTGTATTCAAAATATTTTGTGTCATAAAAATGTGTTTAAGTGGCGAGGTTATATGGTGTGATTCTTTCTACATAACCCACAATCGGTTAATCTAAAAAAAGTTAAATTATGTTGAAATCTAAAAAAAGTTAAATTATGATTTCGTTCAAATCATTTTCTCCATAATAATCTGACTTTGGTAGTATGGTGGTATATTATATATGCTTATACGGTGATGGCGATGGTTTCTTCTCTTGTGGTAAATGTACCGTGATAATATTTTGCACCAAGAAATATATGTGTAATTCTCCACACACGATCACTCACATTCAAGATAATTAAATATATACGTATTAAAACTATAAAGCGTAGGTAATATATCTGTTCTTTTCTCCATCTCCCTAAACAGTAAAAAGTATCCTTTGAAATTTTATATACAAATTTATTTCACAAATTACTTGTAAGTTTTTATTTCATAAAATAATAATATGCGAAGCAAGTAAAAAGTCTGAAATTTCTCAAATTTTAAATGATTCTCTGTGACCGGATTAATCACTTTTTTGTTGTTATTCGAAAAAAAAACAAAATACGTTTTATAAATTTTCAATAGTAACTGTAAAGTTTCGTTACAATTGTAAAGTACCCAACCCCTTTATTAAAAAACAGTAAACGCGTGTTAGTCCGACAAACGTTTTGCAGGGCGATGTCGGATTGTCCGATTGTCGAATTTGTCAGATTGTAGAGTACTATCGAAGAATTACCGGAATTACTAATAAGAATGCCTTGTGATTCATCAAATCACAGAATAGTATAGTACACCGTACAGCGGACCCGCGGTAATCACGACCCCGACCTACCCGAAAATGCCAAATCCGGTATTTCCCCCCTGTAATTCGACACGCCTATCACTGTTGCTTATAAATAAAAAAATCGCCAAATCTTCACCAATATACATGATAAGACCAGTTGTGCCTGACTCGTTATTTCAATTTTATTTTATTTATTTATTTTTAAGGGAAACAAACAGTACAGTAAATAATTGAAACAGAACATACAAAATAGTACAAAAATACCAATTAAGTTTCCACAGATTACCAAACACGTACACTTCTTAAGCCCTAGTTATTTATAACGAACATAATATATTCTATAACATATAATAATAATAGTACAAACACAATCTAAAAATTAAAAAATCTAGAAATCTAAAAGTTTTGTATTATTTTTATAGTATAATACTATACTATTAATATCTCTATTATGATGCTTAATTTACTTAATTCTAATTACATAATTATGTACCATTTTTTTTTCAAAAATTCTTTGAACCAAAAAAATAAATTTGTCGGACTAATACGGGGCAGCTGTATTTTATTGAAAATTCAAATGACGCGTCGGGCACCGTCGTGGCGCGTACATGCATTATGTTGGTGAAGACTTTTCGTGTTAAGGGGATTCGTAATAAATGGCAAAGTCCCAAGGGCGTCATGGTGAAAAGAATTTTGAGAAACCCTGCCTAGGACATTAGTGTAATTATAATTGATTCATCAATTTCTTTATGGGGATATGATCGCTATTTTAATTAGCTTATGCTTTTTTTAGATAAGTTTTTAGACATATCTATACTACTATTGGTAAACACCAAATAGTTATTCAACAGCGTACATTACATTACATTTTAAGGCTAATAAATCAATTGTACAAATTAATTAAATGCCTATGTTAGTATGTATGTAGCTTTATATTAGTGAAAGGATTTTTAAAATCAGTCCAGTAATTTTTTTACCTCGCATTATATGGATATGAAAAGAAGATAGAAGATTACACATTAACACTACATTAGTATCTACATGCTCGGGTGCATCCGTGCAAAGCCAGACAAATTTAAAGTATTTTGTGAGTTTAATGCTGTTAGCCCTATTGGCCTTGACAGCGACACCGGTTGGGGAGGGAAGAGGGTACTCTGTCCCTGAGAAGTAGCAAGCACTATCGTGTCTGCTTGAGAGGAAACGTCGGCGGCAAGGGCGTCCCCTGCGGGACTCGAGCCTCGGCTTGCGGCCGACGAGAGGGCTGGGGGATGTTCCCTATTCTTAGCAAACCAGCCGCGACCTGAAGACGCAGCTGGAAAAACTTAGACTAATCTGCAGGGACCTAGCAGTCCCTAACCGCTGGGCCCAGCCACGCCCATCCCAGCAAAGCCAGAGCATGTTGCTCGTTAGTGATGAAATAATTGAAGAAAGTGAAGGTTGCAATGAAACATAAACTAAATTACGCGCTATTTTTATGTAAAAAACGATATTTAAATGTTGGAAATGGATTGTTTTGTTTCTTTTTTTTAATATTTTCAACATATACAGAATATTATATATTATATTTATAGATAACGATAGATTTATAGATTAAATTAATTGATAATTTCAGATGAATATAGCATTCATATGTGCATATACCGTCAATAAAATTTGGTTTAGCAATGGTTTTCATATTCATATTATTAATATCTTTATTATACTTACGAACTACAAGCTAAATTAGTCTGTAAAGAATTTTACTTTTTAATGATATTAGAACATACCTAAACAATATTTTATTTGTGTCATGCTCCAACCTATCACATTTCCCATAGTGAAAATTCCCCGACAAAAGTTCCGACCGGATGGCCGGTGTTGCCATGTTCCAGCCACCACAGTACGTACCTGGTGCACCGCCCTGTCGAAGTCGAGCCCGGCGTCGGGGCCGCAGCACACGTGCACGGGCGCGTCGCTGCGCGCGGCCGCGCTCGTGTCCTTCACGTTGTAGAACAGCGACCACAGGCACTGTGCAACAATTTAAAGTAAAAGTTAAAAATGTATTATTAAATAGTATTATAATTATATTTGTGCGTTGAATTAAATGCTGTTGATGCTCCTTCGGGAAGCTTATGATTATTATAATTCCATTATTAAATAATATTAAAAAGAACAACTGTTGAGTTTCTCGACAGATCTTCTTAGCAGAAGCTGCCGTCCGAGATGTATGTAGTTTCAAACTTCGAGACCCAACTCCCGACATTTCGTATTAAGTGACGAATTTAACGCCGTACTTTATCTTACCAGATCGGTAATTAAAATATATCATACCTCCGAAGAGGGTTGAACCTTTAATACTATCTTATTATATACGTAATTAGTCTTTAACATTATATCTGTATCTAATTTTAGGAAAAAAGATCAAAATGTAAAAGACTTACATCTGAAAAATGAAAATAATTTATTCATGTAATAAATTTTCTCAATGCGAGATGCATCCTACATGTACGTGTGAAAATTCAAAAGCATTCATATTAATGAACAAAATCTAAATAATGATAAATATAATATAATCTAAATAATGATAACCTAAAAATGAGTATAAATGATATAAAATATACGTTCTTTTTTATATAATATTTGTTAAAATGTAAGTTAGGTAGAGTTATTTCTTTTAAAATATCATTTACTCGAATGTGATGAACGCAATGTTTGTTTTTATTGGCGAGATCTCATTATTCACGTTTACATTTAAAAGGAATCTCAATGTTGAACTATTTAAAATAATTAAAAAATGGAATTGACCGAACTTTACCCGATGGTTGTTGTCGGTTCGATACCTCCATAATGTTTAAATTATTTAATATTAAAATTTTGCCAGTCTCATAAGATAACGCAGATAAGAGTGTCGCCAGTTAACTTGATTATACAGATTATAGAGTAACACGCCAGATATTTTTCTATTACGTGATATATAATATGGTAAATGTATGAAACTAATAAATAAAATTTACCTTTAATAACTAAGAAAATGTATATTTGAACGTGTGGGACTCGAACTTGTGTCTATTGGGCATTGTCTAAGCGCACATTGCTATTTAAGCCATACGTTCTTATCGAGCCATTTGTTGTAACTGATAAGTAGTGTTACGTACAATGTATCTTATTTTCTAAAATTTCTTTCCTTAGTTTAAAACATTAGGATTTAAAAAGCACATATTACCTTAGGTTTATCCGATGTCTCAGTCTGATCGCCACCTGACATGTCGAAGATCTTCTCAGCATACGGCTTCAAGTCGCTCTCGGCGTCGTTCACCTTGTTCGTTATAAAGTACACCACGACTGAAAATCGAGAATTATAAACAATATAAATACTTGTATACATAATAAATATTTAAAATATGGATTTTAAGAAATACGTTTACGTATTTTATGGAGATATATGTAAAATAAGGTGGATTCGATAATGAGTTTTGACTCATTTAATATGAAAAAGAAGACCATGGTCTCACACTTTTTTTTATTGAATTTACATAGAATTTAATGTTTAAAACGTTTGTTTGCAATATTTAAGTCATCCAATTTATAACACGTTTTTATTATCAGTATCTGTTAAATATCACAGAAACTACAGAATTCTTGTATATTTTATTACCAACAAATCGCTTCGTTTTAATATCAATTAAATATGATAAAACCTATAACCGTCAATCTATAGCTGATACCGTTTAAAATAGATTAATATGAAAAGAAAAGCCATTTTCATATCCCTTTGAAAGAATTTTTATTATAGCAGCGAGTGAAACTAGCGGTCATTTGTGATCAAAGCGAGCAAGTCACTTCATCCATTTACTTGAGGTTTATAAAAAACTAAAATATATTATGTTTAAATATAAGTATTATTCTTAGAAAATTATGTAAATGTTATAACATAACATGTAACTAGTACCATAAGTAACATAAATGTAACATGTATATAAGATCGAGTCATCCGAATATTAAAAGCAATTTATAATGTCACACAAGTTGTTACAACGTTTAAGAGTGAGGTCAAATCTTAAATTACCTCAGATTGTCAGTCAATGACTCAAAAGTCGTTTAAAAACTTGGTCTAAAAAAACAACAAACGACTTTAGCAGTGGAGTAAAAAACATCTGGCCACAAAAAGGTACGCAAGGTACAACAAGGTTAGAAGATTGTGCGCATGATAAGAGAAATTACTTAATGTGACTATTATTTAAAATAGCACTTATCGATTTGTTTCGTCAATCGAATAGAATATTTAAATGATGTCGATAGTATTTTTTTATTATACATACATACATACATACATACATATATGTATAAATATTTTATATTAAATATATATTACGGTTTTACAAGAAAAATAAGGAATATTCTATGACTTTGGCATGAATTAAATATTTGCTGAAAATATTTAAATAGGATCAAATCAAAATCAACTTCACTCACAACAAATTATAAACTTAAATACTTACAAAGTCCCTTAGGACAGGATCCAGTAGCCGGCCCTACTTCCAATACTGTCACAGCTGAACCGTCTTCAATTAGCGGCGGGAACCGTAAAAGAGTGAGAGGCTCTTTCTCACTAGGCATTATAGTTCCATTGGTTATAAAAACTGCTTTTGAAATGTCTGTGCTTTCTGCACTTTCCGGTTGAAGTAAGTCCTTAGGGCATTCGTTAATACCAATGACCAAGTGGTCGCATTTGAGCGTTTTAGATTTACTGCCGATGACCACGACTTTCTTTCCGTCGTCATCTGTCTTGGTCTCCACGGAGTCGATCGGTCGGTTTAGACAATACACGCCACCGAACACGGCGCATAATCTTGAAAGAGATATTTTTAAATAAATAATTATACTTACTATACATGAAAAAGTATAGCAAAATGTATATACACGATTATTTTGTGTTCAAATCCCACTTCAGTATATTTATATGTAAAATATTTCAATTTATTTGATCTGTACACAAAAAGCATTTAGACATTTGACATTTGCGCCTCAATCACATCTTCATCATTGCTTACAGAACGATAATCTCTAATGTCTATGTAAAAAAGTATATTAATTTTAAAAAGTAAATTAATTTAAAAAAATGTTTAAAAACATGTATAAAGCTCTCTCGCACTTTAAAGATAGCTGATTTACTATCGTATATAAAAATTGTAAATATTATGAATATGAACGTTTATATGATCACGCAAAAATGAGTAAGCGGATTTGAATTATATTTAGCACTGAGGATCTAAACCAGAACTTCCCACATAAGATTTTTTACCCGGGACAATGATATTGGTTAACTATTGATGTCGAATTTATATCGAGATTAAATACCCTATAATTAGCCAACCAATAGACGGGCCTGTAGAGAACTTGATAATTTTGCGGCACTACTACGACAATTTTCCTTATAAAACTTACGACCTTTAAATTTTCTATAAACCCGACAAAAGTGTTGAAATTTTTTTGTTTAGCTTCACACTTTATCCCGCATAAAATAGAGTATGGAGACAGAACCTAGAGTCAAGACATGTGTTCTCCTCCGAAATCGAGACGCCGTGCTTAGCCTTGTCCGAGCGAGATTTGAAATTAACTATTTTCTCTGAGTCGGGATCCAAGCCCCAAATATCGTGTTCTTGTCAGACGCTGACCGCAATAACTGTTTAAGCTCAAATTTAATAATTGGCAACAAAAATCTTTTAAAATACAAACAAGTTAAAAAGTGATATCAATCTATGCATCTAAGGAGTTATTGCATGAAAAACTCTGTTAATTTTATAATATCGTGACAGTAAGAATAAGCACAGCAGAGAATGGTTTACTCCCATTTTCTTTCTTCCCTTGTCTACTTTGCAAGAAGCGTACTATGTGGATAATAATTAAATGAAAACGGGAGACTTATCTACTAATAAATAAAAAGATAATAATTGTGAATAATGGCCATTGAACAAATAGTCTATCTATTGATATCAGCGACGAAACGAGTGACAAATGAAATAAATAATTCATCAAAACGTTAATTTCATAACAAAGTTTCAGTCGTGCATCATGCAACGCTAGAAAGTCGCCTTATTTTCGAGTGCGCGAACGATGCACATCTGGGTCAATAAACTCACCGCAATACTTTCATGGTTATTTTGCACTTAAAAATAAAATAAATTAACACAACAATGTTGAAGGAGATGAGATGTTTTAAATTTCTAAGCCAAATTTCAATTAAGAATTATTTACCGCAATTTAACAATTAGGTAATATTTAACAATGTACTCTTTGAGTGCAATATATCGTTGGAAATAGCTTCGTATACCTATACGTTTCAAAAGGAATAGCTGAAAATTTAAAGTATCTGTGGTAAACAAAATTAATTTCATTCGCCTTGAATTAAAAGTAACAAAATATACATTTCATCGAGTTTTATTCACCATTAAAATAGCCGAAACGAAAATTGTGTGCAAATATTTGATTAATTCAATATTCCTCTCGCACCCGTCGCGCGTAAATGAAAATAAACTTTGCCGTTCACGGTGAGTCAGTATCGTTGCTCATTTTTTATATAGACGTATTATATTTCTTTACAAACTAAGTTCTTCTTTTAAGATATTTCCCTCCAGATTAAAATGTCGAATATAAAATGAAAGTCGTAGTTTTCTTGTAAACGGACTATGTTAATTTTATTAAATGCTTGTCAATATTTCGGAAATGTAAGCGAGCAAATCTTTTAAGCGTGACAATGGCATTTAATGTTATTTTATTTATACAAACTGAGATTTTCCATTTATTATTAATTAATTCCCAAACATATTTTAAAACAAAAAGAAAAGATTCACTATATTAGAAATAAAATTACTGTTAAGTTAGAATTACTATTTGCTATAATATTTTTAGTACGTAATAAATGAATGTTCCGAAAAGGTATAAGAGGGTGTGAGAACAAATGAGACATTTTTTTCTACTTATATCGTTCATCTCTAAAGAAATAATCAATAAATAAAACTCACCGACAGAAGCATTGAGGTAATTCTCCGCCCCCATACATAGGCCACAAGAAAGGCGTGTTGCCGTAGCGGCCGAGGCTCATGAGAAACTTCTTGCATTCCCTCACGCCCTCCAAGCAAGGCATATCATCAGTTCCCCCAGCAATCGCAAATAACACGTAATGTATCAAATTGGGGGTCAAGCCCTTGTGGGTTAAATACTCCTTGAATGTTTTGTCATCCCAGTCTAGGACAATAGAATGTGAGATAAAAAATACTGTATGTGAATAACACATATACGCTCTAAAACACAACAAGTTTAGTTTTTTGTTTGAATTACATATATTTTACGAAATAAAATTTAGTTAACTGTGGAATAAATTTTGAGTAAACTGTTATTTACTGTTATCATGAAAACTATATAAAGTATTTTAACTAATCAAAACTTCAGCGCTAGTTATTTAACATAGTTTAACTTAGCTACTTCCGGTGACACGCCCTAAAGAACACAAAATTACTCTAACCAAGATACACTTGCCTTTAAATTCGTTGTTCATTTCCTCCTCACTGTACCCAACTATTGAGGTAAGCATCTTCATGAGCATTCTCTTCTCGACGATGCTTACCGCTTCAGTGGCAAAGACATCGGCCCGAGAACAAGGTACTGGCATCAGCTTATCATTAAGCCAAGTTAATACGCGAGTAACACATCGGAACTCCACGTAACGAGCTATATTCGAAGATATCAGGAGCTCTACCAGAGGCCCTCGTGAAAACAGTAACTAAAACAAAAAAATATTGACATTATTTTTATAGTTTTTACATGAAAATAAAATATTTTTAGCATTATATTTACATTTTAGGAGTATATTATATTCTATATATAATATGTTGTATTTCTATAGGAATGCTGATCAAATTAAGTCTTTATAATTTTGATATGCATAAAAGCAAATCTGATAAAACTATTTAATAAGGAAAAAATCATACAGCATATAAAATATTTATAAGAATACCAGTGTGGAATAATGTTTAGTTACATCGTTAGTTAATGGTAATTGGTACGATATGACGATACTTACGATTTTTAAATAATAATAATACGCATATTGGAAAGGTGCCTTTATTTGATGCCCAAAATACAAGCGAATTTCTTTTAAGCAAGAATTTACAACAAGGAAATTCACACAAAAGAAATCCTGCAAACTTAGTAGACATTGATATTTTAGACTTTATGGACAAGAAGGCTCTATTACATAAAATATATGACTCAAATTTTACATGAATTTTTATTGTTGTTCTTGTTACATATTTACTGATAATAACATTATACGAATAAGTCATTAAACAATGGATGAAAAGATCATAATTCTTCCGAGAGCTTGGACTGCTCTAAACAGTCTAAGCTACGAGTATAAGTAATTAAAAAATAATTAAATCATAAATGATGCAGCGCAAAAAACATACATATTTTAGAATTCATAATCTAATTATTTTGAACGTATTAATGAATGTACAAAAACTCATTTTAAAGCTGAAAAATATTTATAGAAAGTTCTAAATGTGATATTACCTTGAACGTTCAAGTTTAGATATCTAACCGTTGCATTGTTGAGGAGTGATGTAATTTTTTATAAAAATTATTATAGAAAACGATTTCTATTCCTCCCAAACAAAATAATATACAAGAACACTTTAAAAAATAAACAAACCAAGATAGTTACTCATTATCTTACTTTAAATAAAACATCGTGAAATGTTCTCTCTAAACTGTGTTTACAAAACACTCGAGATTCAAACGTTTAATTGGATTTTGGTGAAGATGTAAAAATATATTAGTCGATAAATAATTAATTGTGTTCTTTACACAGAGAAGCAAATTAAAGTTTCGTTTTTCACTGTTATATACCTAGTTCTATCAAACAATGTATTAGTAACGATGCGTGTAATAAATTAAATGTCGGCCTCTAAAGATTGTATAAGAAAATAATCAATTTTTTTTTAACGTAATTGGCTTTAAAGTACAGCAAGTTAAATAAATGCGAATCTTTGAATCAGTCTTTAGGGTCCAACAAAAATGCATATTAAATGTGACTGAGCGTAGGGTTGGTTAGTCGTATTATATTATTTATAAAAGGTCACATTTGTTAAATGTTTTTTAAAGACATCTCCCATATTTACAAGGAAACTCATTTGTGCTGAAAGCGCTTCGTCTAAATAAACCGTAGATACTATTTAAGCGTAATCGTTCCCACGAAACCCACAATGCCAAATGCCTATTGTCTACACTCTACTAAGATCGAGAAAGCAATTTTGAAATATTTATATGTTTTTGCTATTAGTCTAGAATACGATTTGGATATTTGACCATCGCATCATTCAAACACATAAAATGCACTTTAATACTTAACGATTATATGAAAAATATAAATAATATATTGAATAATATTAAACAATAACCAAATAAACATGAGTTACGTTACCTTTTAAATTAGTTTAGTGACACTATAATCGTGAAACAAATCATTTAGTAATAAAAAATAAGATAAATATAAAATAAGTATATATGTATAACATAAGTTACCTTTGGGGTCATGTCGATGTAAAACTTTCTATATTCTGTTGCGAAGTCATTCTGACTCCAAACTTTTTTTGGTGGGTCAGACTTGCTTTCTTCAGTTTTACTGTCTTCGCCTTCCGGCTTTTCTTCTTCTTGTGGAGAATCCCTGTTGATAACAATTATATTCGATTCTATTTCAGAAAAAAAAACCTTTCCAAAACAAATTAGCCTATAAATGCAACTTAAAGTCTATGTTAATAATAACGTTTAATCCTAGAAATATTTAAAAAAGTGTCGTTCAAAGAAAGATGCTGAATTACTATTTATGTTTATGGTTAAGTAAGTAACTTTGTATCAACAAAATGAGTTGAAATATTATTGTTTTTAGGGTAAAGCCTATTTACGAAAACGTAAGTTTTGATATTTTTGTGCCTTGAATTTGGTCATTGTTAAATGGATATTTTGAATATTAATTCATCGTTTATGAATTTTACGACTGCAAGGCATCGCAATGCAGTATATATGCAGTACATAATCTTTAAGTTATTGTAATAAAAGCCTTATTATTTAGGCAGTCTTAAAATACGAGAATATTTGCGAGTTTGCAAATTGTTCTGAGAAATTAGGTTTAAAGTAAAATAGATATCTTCATACTGTGGCATGCTTTAAACTAAACCCACATAATAGTATTTATTTTAAAAAAATATGATTCTAGCGGTGATACAATTCAAGTTAATAATTAATTAATTTTTGTTACTATACAGTAACAAAAATTATTATAGAGAGAAAAGTACTTGGAAAAGCTATTGTAACTTCATCTCCTATTAAGCACGCATATATAAACTAAAGGGGTAGCTGATATACTATGTTGGTTATTATACTTACTTATTAATGTACCACTTTTCATTAAGATTGTAAACTTGAAGTTGTCTATTTGGGTCAGAGTTTACCTCTTTGATGAATTTTTGCAGACCATCAAAATTGTAGGAAGCCCACAATCCTCCATAGTGATCACTGAAGTCTAAGTGAAGAACATCTTTGCCTATTCGACTACAAGCTGCAGCGACAATGGATTCCACCATTCCTACAAAGGTTTTGGTAATTATTTTATATAGAAATATTATATATATTTTATATAGAATTATTAAAAGAATTAGATATTGACTAAAATTTGGTTTATTGTAAAGGTAGAAAAAGTATGTGTACAAAGATGAAGTAAGTAAGCTTAATATAAAACATAAGGTAATATCTTTACTATAATTATTAAGTTACAATTAGTAACTTAAGCCTTTTAATCAAAATTGAACTGCCCAGTTTGTTTTTGTTTATAAAATTATATATAATATTAATGCAAGCTAGCAATACCAATAATAATGTCCTGTTATATCATATATTTATCTATATATATATATATATATATATATATATATATACATATACATATACATATACATATACATATACATATACATATACATATACATATACATATACATATACATATACATATACATATACATATACATATATCATAATAATCTATTTAGAAAATGTAATATGTAATTCTAAATTATTTATTTTAGTAGGAAATCATATTTCATTTGTTAATAGAAACTTAGTAAAATAAAAAAAATGTTTAAGTTTATATATTTATTAAGCTAACAGCATTAAATGTACAATTTCCTTACCTAACATACCACAAATACCAAAACAAACCACAAAAAAGTTATCACTGCAGTATATATTTTATTGGTTCTGTCTTACATAAAATAATATATAAGTAATTATATTTAAAATAAAAAAAATAATTTTAGGTGCTATAAAAATACCTGAATAAATAAGTAACTGGAAATTTAAAGAAATGTTATCCGAATTAAATCCTTATATAGTTATAGATTTTTGTAAGTATATTTAAAACAATGATAGAAATATACATAACTGAATAAATATAAAGGCTTACTGCATTATATGTATAAACAACATAAGTATCTAAATATTATCATATAATAGTGAACAAGTCATATTAATTTTTATATTAACGCTAAATCTATCATCAATCTAAGCTATCATCTCCACTGTAATTTGGAACTGTAAAAAATTGTCGGATGTACAACTCGACCGAAGCGAATGAAAAAAGCTAAGATCGATACCTAAGTAGGCTACCTATCGCCATCACGCCCGGTCTCATTTATTGAATAATGTATGACTTACCCGTCCCTACAACGATGACCTGGAAATCAGTGGGTAAATCGTCATCCATTTTTCCTGCTTAATAGTTCTGCCACGAATTCAAATTTTATTTTCAAGTTAATAAATGTAAAATGTGCTCGCACTGTACAAAGGATTCTACTTTCTCTGACATTAGAGTATGACAGTGACAACCAAGCAAAAAAAGATCAGATACTCGTAGCATGATACAATATTATTTTTATTCAATGTATATATTTGGTTTCATACTTTCATAGTATAAAATATGCAATGCAATTTATCTTTAAATTTTATTTATACTGTTATTCTCAAATATTTGAATACACGAGTTATCAAAACTTGTTGATTGATTGATTCGTAGAAAAATGTGAAAACGGAATAAACGTCTAGTTAACTTGTACAATTAAGACTTTATCAATAGGCTTGAAATGTTACCCTTAAGCATTTTGATAAAATTGTCCTTTAATTAAAAGTCGTATGACGAACACTTTTTGTTTAGTTCTTATGAAATGGCTTATGACCAACTTTTACATGATTTTCACGTGTCAAAATAAACGCGGATGTAGATTAAAATTTCACTCAAGGGGAGTATTTAAGGATACCATTAGTTGGTTTAACTAGAAAAAGGGCGGCGTTCGTTTCTTTACCTTATGCGAAATAGCTGGTTAATTTATGGAACGTATAGAACAGAGAGAAATTGCATAAATAAGAAGTGAAAAAGTAACAGTATTGTCGTCTGTAAAGATAATGTTAAGTGTAAGTTATCGTAATTGAGATGAAATATGTAATATTTACTTTAAGAAATGCAATGTATGCAGTTAAGTCTTGACGTGCTTGCTTATTGATGAATTGTACGTTGCGATACCAAACCGCTTCTCTTGAAAACCCTATGTTGAAACTCTGATTTATTGAAATTATTAGCAACTGTACTTGTGGCAAGATTATTACAAATTTCCGGTACTAAAAGATTATTGCTAAGAACAAGAGGCAAAAGAAAATGCTATTTATTAAATATTTGATTTCTATAAGAAATATATTTTCAGAAAACGTAATAAAATTTTATACAAACATATTAGCCTATATATTATGTACCTAATATTTTACATATTGTAAATTAATATGTTTTCAGTTTTGTTATTTACATAGGCATGGTACTTGAACTTTAACCTTTTGAAGCTTAATTTTGGAAAATCAATTTTCTGTAGGTTATTAATAAATTACGTCCCTACTTTTTGTGTCTTGATTACTATGTCGACAATAATATATTTTAACGGGATGTATATTGTATATTTTTTTTACTTACAATAATTACTCTATAAAGAATTTTCCTTTAATACGCAGTAGACGATTCACAGACAAGCTGATGATTCAAATTTTTGGAGCAGAAAATCTGCCATCAATATCTTGCTCTTACCTCTCATAGAAGTTAATAAGATTATAATAGGCTATTTTATAAGCCTACCTAATATTTCGCATTATTAATTCTTCTTTCGCTTTCTCAAAAATAATTTCTGATGATGATTTTCAACAAAATTGTATCTGTCAGAAATGGTCGATTGTAATAACTGATAGTATTGGCAAATGTAGAGGCAAAAATATCGGTCAAGTGCGAGTAATACTCGCCCACCGAGGGTTCTGTACCTATGTCACGATCGTAGGTATTTCGCTAAGAATGATACTACCTGAAAAAATTAACAAACTTAAATTTGCGGTCGTATGCACTTATTTTGTATGAAATGTAGTACAGTATAAGTTTATAATGGTCTTTTTCTCTTATATCTAAAAAAATCTAATATTCAGATTTTTCCCTTTGTACTATAAATTCTAACATATGGCCAAATTTCATAACTCTATGTAAACGGGAAACACCCTATAGGGTGTAAAATCAATCATCGTGTAATTGAAACCTATTGGTTTTAATTACACGGCAATTTTCATATAAAAAGCAAAAAAATTAAGCATAATCACATATCTTTTTGTTGAGTTGACTTATGAATTTGAATTGAAAAAATCTGTGTTTTAAGAGACTACTACACTATATGGATATTTGATATTAATTTTAGCTTGACAGCGCCACGTGATTTTGAGATATGTCTTGACAGACCGACAGACAGACAGATAGACGGACAACAAAGGGTTCTTATGAGGGATTTGTTTTTATTTTTTTAGTTACGAAACGTAGTTACGTTAACTGCTTGTGAATAAACAAAGCGCGGCGTTTTTAAGGTGCAATTTCCGTAAATATTAAGGAAAAAGTGACTAATAACTAGATTCTAGACAGAGGCCTACTCTTACTTTCTGTCATAAATATTAAAGATATTATATGTTAACAAATTTTTAAAAGACATCAATTTTATTCAATGTACCAATACTTCAGTAAATTTTAAGCAAATATAATTTTATGTACACCTCAAGAAATTTGTGATTATAATAAATATTTATTTGAGAATACATGCCTAGCAAAATATCATAAAAGAGTAATTAACGTAGCATAGATGCGTCGTCGGTGCACGTCATTTCTAGTTGCAACCGCTTTGGCGGTTAGATAAACCGACATATATTGAGTCATATTTAACTTTATTGTAGTTTTATGTTCGTGGCAACTGGGCATTGCTTACATAGCTAACCAAAAATGTGATCGTCAAAAATGAAACGACAGTTGTGTTGCGTTTTATATTTACAATATTTTTACATACATTTCAACATTTTACAGACTACTGGAGCTCTTTTTAATTCGAGCAACGAACAGTTACATAAACTAACACGTAAATCTAATTCGTAATAAAAACGATCTGTGTTAGTTAATCTACTGGGCCCGCGGTAGACGGGATCGGCACACTAGAATCAATAAAACCCTGGTGTGCGTGTTACATTGTTACTAAACGAGAACAGTGGCAGTATCCTTGACGAGTAGGTAATATTCGTAGATAGGTTCAAGCTATATTTTATTAGGCCTCTCCCGTTTTTAGTTATTGTTCAAAAGACATATCGGTCTTGTGTGCCCTTTTAATGGGTGAGGGACAATTTTAAACACTATACAAATGTACAATCAGAAATTGACTCGCCGACTACCCTACCGAGTTAATACTAGCTACAGTTCAAATACATCGTGAAGTGTCCGCGATTCGAAATACACGTTACGTCGAACCCATAAATAAGAGCTTCCGTTTCATCAAGTCATTTATATTAAAAAAAGTAATAAATAATTTAGCAGTCTGAGCAAACGTAGGTACGTTGTATTGCCACGGGAAAGGGTTCTGAAGCTTGGATAATACTGGAGTGAGGTTTAACTATGATTGTATGATTATGATATTTGCAAATTTATATAGAAAAGAATAATTTAGTATTTATTCTGACTAATTTAGGTAGTTGTTAAAGTGCCGATCCAGAATAGCAATTTCTTGTAGTGAATACGAAATTTATTAAGTCAATAAAAAATAATTTATAGCATAGAAGTGACCAGTCTCAAAGAGTCAAAAATTCTTCGAAAATTTACAAATACGACCGTTATCACACTTGTATTTTCGGCTACATTAACCGTGAAGCCAAGTCTAATATAATTTTAAAGACTCACGTGTTACCAGCCTCCTACTTAAACAAATCAATAATTTAACATTTATTTAACATCCGCTTATCAATTTTATAACAACCTATGTTGATAAAAAAAATCTAAGTGCTAGACAGTACATCAACAATAGCCTCGTATTATTTACAAATTCTACTTTTGGACAATCTAACGTAAAGTAAAATATTTTGTGCGTAGCTTTCGTGTTCGTTTTTAATTTTAAAATAAAACAAAATGAATACTTTCTATAACGAATTACCTTGTAGTTAGTAACAAAATGAAATAATCAACGCACAAGATTTAAAATCGTAGCAAAATGGCATATTTTTTTAAACAAATCTGTACCTAGATCATATGTATAAATATATTATTGTGCCATATAAACACTAATTCGGCAGATTATTATACACCTAAGTTTTATAAGAGAACACTAAGTGGTGACAATTCCAGCGTAGCGTAATATTTTCCAAAACTATTTTTGCAACTTTTGATATACAGCCAAATAAAAATAATGATTTGAATTTGTTATAAGTATATATGCATGAAACAATAATATAATTGTACCACTCTGCAACGATCATATTGTGTTATATAAGTAATACAATAAATAAATTTAAGTAGGTCAAAATTAATTGTAGAAATATTATTATACATTTGTTCGTTCCTACTCAATCCCGATTCTGAAACTATAGTACTCTTAACATTATAGGTAACATATAAAGCGTTAAAGATTGACTAGTAAGCTTTGGATTCGATCGTTCCATATCAGTTTGAGGCATTTCATAAAGTAAAGGCCGCGATCACAATTAAAAATTCTATCACGAGAACATTAACATGGCGTTACACTTATTAACAAAACAAATTATTTACATAATAATTGTAACGTCAAAATATCGACACTTTCGTATCGTACGTATCGTTTATCGAGCATAAAAATGACAAATATAACGAATGACTATAAATAATAATTATAGAATTTGTATATATTTTGTAAAAGTAATTTTCATTAAGCATGTTTATTTTTAAATCTTCTAAATTTATATTCATGTCCTTTATAACAAGTAGCCAAATATTCTTTTTTTCAAAATTCAGTATGGTGATATGTAAATGAAAGAATATTGATATGTTCCCATGGAAATAAAAAGCGATATCTTACGAAAAAGTCGATATTTTAACATTGTTTACAACGTATAATATCCAGCAAAAGCGCCGGTGACTAGAATAACGTTTCACGAGAGTGAGAAGCACGTTCTATACGCAAAGGGAGCACCGGTCGGGTCGTCAGCTCGGTGCAGTCGGCGCCGGCCGCGTCGGGGCCTCCACTGTCAGTCGAAAACTGCTCCACCTCGTCGTCCGTGGATTCCGCGTCGTCCTCCGCGAACACCGAGTCCGCGCCCACTGACGCCAGGTCACACTCCACCGCGAATGACGGCCCCACACTGCCCACCGACGCGAGAGGCGCCAGGCGCTCACTGGGACACGGCGATAAACGTCGCTCCGGCAACGAGCACACCACTGACGAGCCGCGCCTCTCCAAATAGGAACTTCCCGAGCTCGAGCACGTCGCCGAGCTCAAGCGACGATCACGAGCGGCCGACGGCCGTCGTTCGCTGAACCTCAAAGCGGATCCCGGCAAAGAATCTCCGCGTAAGGTTGCTAATCTCCTCGGCGGCGCGAGCAGGCTGCCGTATCCACCGCCGTAGGAGGCGAAGCGGGACGTCCTCGGCCAGAGCGGCTCCTCGCCTAGCGACGGCCGAGAGCAACGAGCCCTCTCCGACAAAGCCTCCTCTATGGCCGCAGTCAACTGGCGCTCTTCTTCCACGGCCTGCTCCTCCGCGACCACGGCCTCGGCTAGTTCAACTATCTTGGGATCGTTCAAAGCTTTCACAGATTTGCTCCGGCTCTTGTAAACAATTAGAAAAACCATTAAAGCAAAAAAGCCGCCCAGCGTGGCGGCTATGCGTACGCCGGTCATGACGTCGTACGTAGCGTAGAATTCGATGCGTACGCGATCGCGATCGGTCTGCGACCTCTCTGTTGAGTTATTAATTGCATTTTTTTCTCTGTCGACCCATCCATCCTGATGTTCCATGGCGCGGTCAAGTTTTCATTGCCTGCAAACATAATAATAGTTAGAAAACTGTTATCGCAGAGCTCTGAATAATTGTGAAGAGCTTTTAGATAAAATTAAGCCTGGATTAAGATAAAAACTGACAGAGTGACTACGGTAATGATATAACGAATTTCGATGCCTATTTCCCTAAATTAATAAAATAAAATAAAAGATTACTATAAATATATTTATTTTATTTCTAGCCTACATTTATTTTCTAGAAACGTAGCGTAACTGGAAGAGTGAACAACAATGTTGTCGCTAAGCGATTTCCGTTCGCCAGTTGCCGCCCAGTCCGACCGACGTATCTGGGACACGGCGTATCGCAAAGTGTAGCTTTGCTTTTGCACCTAGATCCTTAGCTTTCTATTATATTCAATATTAATAAACATATATATTTTTTAATAAACATATATATATATATATTATCTATATTATATATACATATTATATATATAATATATATATATATTATATATAAATATATTAATATCTATTATATATATTACTATATATTAATATTATATATATATATATATGTTATATATATATATATATATATAATAATATATATATATTATATATTAGATATTAATATATTAAATATATATATATATATAGATATAATAAATGAGACCCCTTGGACAGTTTTATTGTATAAAGCTTTACTTTAAACCTGATGTGGGTAAAAGTTCCTACATTGTTTGTTGGAATATTTATCACTTCAACTACATAATGAGCAAATTTAGATTAAATTTGGAGCAGGAAAGGGAATAGGCCGAATAGAATAACACAGATATTGGACACTACATCTGTAACGCTGTGCAGAGGTCATCAACCACTGACGAAATAATATGTTGATTTTTTTGTCCCTTTTACCCACATACAGACATTTCTGCTCTACGCTTTTCACATATTCGTTGTGACGCCGCACTTCGTGTACATCGTGTACAGTTCGTGTTATTGTCATCCCTAGAGGAGATTGAATTCAAAATAAGTTCAAATAATTAAGTCTACTTATTGCATAATTAATAAATAAATTTATGATAGTAATAATAATAATAATAAATAATATGTGAGGGCCGTCGTGGCGCAGAGGCACGGCGTCCCCCTCGGGAAGAATGAATTATTTTTATTTTCTTCGCTCTAGCAACAAGGGACAGCGCGGCGTTGAGTACCGCCACTCAATACGCAATGACTCGAATAGTGAAAAATGGGCAAAGGAGTGTCTTAACACTAGGTTCCTTCAAAATACGGTTCCCTCTGCCTACCCTGCTATGTGCAGGGTACAACGTGAAGCTAAAAAATTTACATTTATATAACATGTAACATTACTGCGCCCCGTAATTCCTTTTTATAGATATTAAAACAATATGTTATCTCACGGGAACCATTTCATACCTTAATGTTCAATAAATTTCACCATCAAGATTATCAAACCTACTTCCTTATTCATTATGTCAGGACAGTGCTTTACTAAAATATCGATTTAATACTTCAACAGCGTAACTATGTTTTATTGAGATCGGATAGTGGAAATGTTTTGGCTCGCCTCATAGGATTATCAATTTTACTATTACGATAATAATCGAATATTAATGCATATAGATACTATTTTCGGACGTTGCTCCTTGAACACAAAATGTAATCAACTCATTCATCCTGAAAAACAAAACAATCTATTTTCGATCAAATAACTAAAACGCATTTTATAGCATAGACGTAGACGAAATGCACAACAAGGAGATCGACTAAGCTTTGAATGCTTCTTAAGTTTTATAAATGTACTGGCGTATATTGATACGTTAGCCGAACAATAAAGCGTCAAGTCTTTGATAATGGCGAGCGAATTTAAAACAAAGAGTAAGAATGGTATTGTACAGATTTCAATGACGCTGATTTCGCGATGAATTCGGAGGTTACCTTTTGTATTGTTTATGTCCTACAAATAAGTACAATGTCTTTGCTGTTAATAGTAACAAACTTGTGTTTTTAATATTGACTTGCTAGCAAAATTTATTTTTTATGAAATATACGTCCCTACTTTTGTCATAAGGCCTCAAGTATTTGAGAAAAGAAGAACTAATAAATAGGTTGAGTATTGCTTTGTGTCTAACTATAACAGACTTTTTTAAGAAATAAAAGTTTAGTTGATATTATTATAAGAAAAATTAACTAGAAATATATTTTTTCACATCTTATATATGAACTCTGACAACAAAATTCATTACAAAATCTAAAATATGAAAGTTTTGTCAATTTTAAGATATACTCATTAGCTGGTGTTAGCATTCTTGTTTTCATGTATAAAATTGCAGCTGCTCCATATAATGCACACACAATGAGACTAAATATAGAATACAGGTAAGTAATAAACAGTGCATGAAGAAACAATATTCAAAATTATAAGATTGCTCAGTTTTGAAAATAACTTTATAACAACAAAAGATCATTGTTGTTTCCTATATTGCAATAATTTATTACTTTTTTTTAATAATATTACCCCAAGTGGGGATCAACCCACATATATAGTGACTATAGACGATTCAAAAGTGCTTGTAATAGCTTATTTGAATTAAGAATATTTTAATTTTTTTTATAGTTAAAAACCATTCTTTTGAGCAAGTATGACCACATAATTTCAATTATCTATGAATATTTATATATTTCCTGTAGCCTTTTTGTAACTTACATATTACTTAATTTTTTATTTATTAATCAATTTATTTATTGGTAATATTTCATTTTATAAATCTATCTACTCATTTTTAAATGCCCAAGCTAAGGTTTTATAGCAAATATACAAAGTTATTTTACTTAAAACCTTTAGGTTTTTGTTATAATAGATGAAAAAATAACAAAGATAAAAGTTTATTTTTAAAATAAAGATAAAGGTCAGTCTATACTTATATAAAACTTTATAAAAGATTCATGAGCTTGTTAAGAAATTTAAAAAATAAATAAATTATTCATTGTTTATAAAATATAATATAATAAAAGAGATACTTTATTATAACATATATTACATTTAAGATGATCTTTGCTTAGCCATTGCATTACTTTCCTGTTTCCACAGTAGACCAAGAATTTTGTTTTAAAGCATTGTCATTTTATAAGACCTATAGTTATTTATATACATAAAAAAGATATAAATAAAGTTTCATATTATTGCAGGAACAGTGCTTGCATCAGACATATAGAAGCTAGATATAATAAAAACGCCCAAAATTAATTAAAAGTAAACAGTAAGTATCACGTAATGTTTAATGTTAAAAATTACTAAAATAAATTAATAACTTTAATAATTATATTTACCACTTATAGAGCATGATCCTAAGCCCGCACAATTTGTCAAATATCTTGGGTGACGAAGACTTATTATGAACATGTCCTTGGTATGTTATTATAATTTATACATCTATACATTGGAAATAAAAAAACTCGTATGGTAACAACAAAAGCAACAGTTCAACGCGCGCCGATTATTTTATTGTAGATATTAATTCACATCAATAATTACGCTGGATTGTACATTACGAAATAACATATTAATAGTTTACATAAACTGAATATACAATCACTCAGAGAAGTACATCATAAAACCTACTGGGATATACTTAAAAAAATATCTTTCTTATTTATAAAAAGCACTTAAACATTTTTAGATTTCAAGAAGCACCACCTAGCCAATGACACTAATTCACTAATAATAAGCACTCTGTGCTCTTCAACTGACTACTCGTACCACAAAAATGTCAAATTCCTAAATTTTTGGCCACACAGCCAAAGTATAGGTACCTAGTACTTTTTTGACAGATGATTGAGTTGAAAATGGTTGCTCAAGATTAATATCAAATTTATGATAAATTATTTGTAATAATTTTTAGATGTAAATGTTTCAGGTACATACGATGTAATCAAAATTTAGTTTCTTTTCCCAAAATCAAAAATAGTCTATGAGTTTCAAGGTTTTTGTTAATCTATCTAACACTTACGACAAGATGTAGTCTATGGTGAATACGTAATTTGACTTGTTTAGAATCAAAACAAATTATTTAAAATATTACAAGTAATACAAGTAAGAATATTTTTTTTAATTCCTTTTCATTTAATTTATTTATCGTTAACCAACTACTACTACTACTTCTACTAACTATTCCAACATATTTTGTGTAAGGCTTAAAATATTATTATTATGCTTGATAAATTTATAAAATACAAAATTATGCTAAATCATATACCGTATAAAGTTATGTTAATTTATTTAATTATAGAGGACAAAATATTAATAATTCCTGTCTCGTACTTTTGTATCTTGCTTTTTATCATGTCTGAAGAATGGAATGCATACGTAAAAGATACTCGAACAATTTGCAAATATGGCATAAAGTGTTATCAAAAAAATCCAGAACATCATAAAAAATACAAGCATCCACTTCAATTAAAACCGAAAGATTCTAAGAATCAAAAAAATGACCGCTTTCAGCCTTATAACAAAGTTAAACAAATTGATACCCAAACAAATAATTTGGAAAGTATTAAAGAAACAATTGGAGAGTTAAAAAAAATGGAAGATAATGTTAGCAAACCATCAGGCTCAACAGAACATACAGATACAGAAGTCAAAGTGGAAGAACAAGGTGCTCTAGATATAATAGTAAAATCAGACAATATTTCATTTTATGATAAAAATTCTGAACACAGCATCTTGAAAGATTGTTTTCTAATGGAAATGCCTGATGATTTTTTTAAATTTTACGAATGCCTTAATTATGATTTAGAAGATATAGAACAAGTGTTGTCTAGTGTTAACTTGCAGCTTATTGGTCCTTTTGAATTATATTTGGGTAAATTACCTAAACTAGAAGATAAAAATTTATATCTAATACATTGGAGATTTTTTTATGACCCTCCAGAATTTCAGGTTAGTATGAAATTACATAAAATTTTATTCAAAACTAAGAAATAAAGTATATTTTATATAAATATAATATTTACTTATTTCAGGCTGTTTTAAAAAAAAAAGGAAATAGTGAGTTTCATATTGGATATTACAGAGATGATCCAAATGAGAAGCCAGTGTTTTTAGCCAAAAATGATAGTAATTCTGGTTATGCTTTGACACCAATTTCTGAAAATATCTTTGGTGCAGTATAGTATGCAAAATGGTTAAATAATTGTAAAGCTATAAATGAATTGTAGAAACATTCCTAATTACTGTTGTTTTTTTAGTCAGTATTTACAAGCTGAAAAGAAATCTTCTCCTTTTATTTCCATTGCTTGTCAAAAATTCATGGAGAAAATAAAAAAATGGGCTGAACAAAATAATTATTCTTTGGAAGAATATAATTATAAAAAAAGAATTAGTAAAATTGTAAGTAAAACATTCCATGGTGCAGGTATTGTGGTTCCATATGACAAAAAAACACAATTGGGATATAGAAAATTAACAGAAAGTGATGGTAGGTATGCAACTTTACAATTAACATTTTTATATTGAAATATTAAATAGCACTTTTGTATAAAGTACAACTAAGTATTCCATTTAATATTTGACTATTATCATTTTAGTGAACTTGAAAAAAATGTTCAAACAGCTTCAAGTAACAAAATCGCAAACGGAAAAAGATAAAATTCTCTCCGAGTTACAGCCAGTTCTTACTTACGCAAGCATAGCTATGGACGAATGTGATTTTGGAACTGGCCTGGAAGCAGGTATTGCCCTTTTTTGTTCAGGACTGCAAGACCTTCATACAAGTGCCTTGACAAATTTTGAAGTTGCTTATACATTGTTAAAAAGAGAAGTGTTTGGTAAAATCATAAAGGTAAATATTTTTTTATATCATGCATTTTTATAGCTTCACGCTTTCTGCATATAGCTCTAGGCATAGAGAATTTAGTGTTAAAACACTGCATTCTGTTTATGGCCTAAAACCGCCACACCACTTTGTCTATACTAAGTATATACCTTCAGATACCACTTTAATAATTCAGAAAATAATATTGTTTGTTCTGACAATTTATATCAATCTTGTTTAAATTAAATTCAGTTTCAATATAAATCCTAATATTTTCAGATGCATATGAAGTATCGTCGTCGAGGTCCACATATGTCAGTGTTGGGCAAATAAAATTTTTTTTTTTAAAATAATATCTATTCTAACATTTATATTTTATACAATTTAAAGAAAGAATAAACATTTTGTTTCAAAATTGACTTTAATTTAATTAACTTTTACATTACATCCTTTTTTTAATGTTCTCCATGTATAATAAGAAACAGTATGTTCATTATAAAATAACACAGAATTTTAAATAACAATTTTGCATATTCAATACTTACATTATTAACAATATTAAACTCTACATTCAAATTCTCATATTTTAAATGTCAATATTACACTTGATATGTTTATTACTTAAAAATATACTTTTCAAAGATAATTAAGAATAAAAAATTATAATGATGTTTGTTCACTTTTTATTAACTTAAAAAAGATTTTTTACTTTTCAATATTCAACGAAAGTCAATCACAATCAAGAATAGGTATTAAAAGACATAGAATTACATGTAACAAACAAACTATCCAACTTTACACACATTTAACAACTTATGGGTGAACCGAATCACTTAATTTCACGAATAATTCTCTGTTCCATTATAAGTAATAACATTTAAAAAAAAGGAATGGATTTTAAGAAGTTAATTTTCCATGTAATGGCTTAACTTAATTTAAGTTGATGATAACAAATACATAGGCTACATATTTATTCCTTAGGTTTGTCTGCAGTGGTCAGGTGCAAAAACAATGATATAGGACAATGGTCACTGCCATATACTTTATCCCGTATTACATTGTCACATATTGCTGGTAATAATCGTTCTGATACTATAAAATAGTCCAAACGCCTGTAACAATAATAATTTATAATTTGTTAATAACTTATGTTTAGTCTTGTTGAATAAAAAATAAATGTATGAAATTATAGATCAAAAGGCAATAGAAATTATATTACAGTTCTGCAAAAAAACTCTGCACCTTTTAATTTTCTATAAATTAAAAAGTAAAATACTTGCCACCCAATATTTTTTGGTCTACTGTTAGACATGTAGCTCCAAAATGTGTATGCACCAGTTTGGTCTGAATAGAAATGTCTATATGTATCTACAAATCCATCCCCAAGTAATTCTGTCATTCCTGTTCGCTCTTCTTCAGTGAAACCTGCGTTTCTCTTATTAGTTTTGGGGTTTGTTAGATCTATAAAAAAATTAGAATATTGTTATTTAAAAGTAAATAGAATAAAGGAAATTTCTATACTCATTTTTTATGTAAGAAGCTTACCAATTTCGTTATGTGCAACATTCATGTCTCCACATATTATAACAGGCTTACTCTTATCTAAAGATTTCACATGTTTACGGAATTCTTCGTTCCATTTCAGTCGTTTAGGGAGAGTGACTAGCTTGCGTCCAGCATTCGGTACGTACGTGCAAATAAGATAAAAGTGTTCATATTCTGCCGTTATAATCCGGCCGTCGCTATCTAACTCTTCATTTTGCAAGCCATATTGCACGTTCATTGCTAATTTGGTTGTGTATATGCCTACGCCAGCGTAGCCATCTTTATCGCTGCACAACCAGTACGCGTGATATCCGGGGATATTTTTTATTTCTTCGGGTAGTTTTTCTAGTGAACATTTTACTTCTTGCAAGCATAATATATCGGGTTTTTCGTATTGCAAATACTCCAAGCCCTCTTTTCCCATCCACGCTCTAATACCGTCAACGTTCCAACTGGAGATTTTGAAATTCCAATCTTTGCCTTGAGAATTTTTAGATAAGTTTGAAAAATCTATGGACTCATAGTCAGTAACGGATTTAGCTGGTTTCTTTTTACCATCTTCAGATACTGAAAATAAGTGGACTTGTAAATTGTATTACTTTATTTATTTTCAGTCTTTTTATCAGTAAATGTTACTTTCTTCCCACTTTTGCTTCATGCGTAGCATTTTCTTTAGGCCATAAATATACAATGGACAATTTTTTTATATAAAGTATGTTATACATATATAACTGATATGAATACAAAACTGCAATTGCATATTATTATAATATTGAATTATTACTAACTTAGATAGTTATATAAGTATATATTATAAAATATTCATGCAGAAATTAGCTTTAAGCAATTTAAATTTTAATAATATAAGATCACCAATAATTACACAATTTAATATATTTCACAACAGTTCTATGATTAAATGAATTACCATATCAAATCTACTTGTTAAATAAACACAAATATTGTGGCCTATAATTTTATTTTTTAGTAAATAGATGTTTAAGAATGCTTCATTGTAATATATAAATTTCTATTTAATTAAGTCTTGTTATTACCTTGAACCATGTTAGTATAATAATGCAGAATTCATTAGAGAAATTTGTAATTTCTAGTTCTAAATAGAAGCCAAAAAGAAAGCATTGAAGGAAAAAAATAGAAATAACTAAACTTTATAATTTAAACATGTTTATTTAATAATAAAAGAACACACTTAATCATATTAAGAAAACAATTGTTTATGTAAATTAATTATTTAATAAATTAAGAGTTAGTTACCCTTGTCATCAGCCTTACGCCGACGTTTTGTCACAGGTTCTCCAGTGTCTTGCACTTCGTCAGATTCCTGTTTTTCTGCTTTTTTTTGCCCTCTCTTACCTTTTGGTTTAGATTGAATTGGTTCTTCAACTTCATCTTGTTCTTCTTCATCTTTAGCATCGCCTAAAATAAATTTATTAATACTTTTCATTTTTTTTGCTTCATTTAATATATATTATGAAATGATATGTTGCTGTGCATGTTAAAATATATTATTGCTTATAAGATGACAGCAGAAAGTTTTAGTTCTTTCAATGATTTAAAGTGAAAAAAGAAACCTAGTTCATGCAAAAATGAATAGACAATACACAATATCAAATGTCAACATCAACTTAACTCTTAATGTAACTTCTTTTCTCTGCTATATATGTTAAAGGAAAAGCAGGTTATCATTATTGTAAATTATTTAACAAAACTTATTTTATTTATTATTTTTAGACTATTTGTCGAAGTTGTTAAAAATGTAACAAGAAGTAAACAACAAGTGTATTATGGATTGTAAAAGATGCTTTATATCAAGCTTTAATCTCTTTCCCATATACTTCACAATTTTTCACACTTCTTAATTTCTATTGACAAATGTATTTGGAAGCGCGTCTATTTGAACTTGTCCGTATTACATTAGAGTTCTTACCTCGTTCTTTGTCTTCTTTTTTAGTAACTTTACGTTTTTTGCTGGTAGGAGCTTCTTCTTGAATATTTTCATCTTTTTCTTGCGGTTCCTCTTTAGGCAGCGCCTTCTTTGCATTTTTACGTGCTTTAGTTTCCTTCTTTTTTGGTTCTTTTACCAATTTTTCTTCATGTTCACTATTTTCCAGTAATTCTTCATTTTCAACTTCCATCTCGGGGTCTTCGATTTTTTGGTCAGCCGGCTTTTGTTGATTCTTAGGTTGTGCTTTTTTCCTACCTTTAGCAACAGGTTTTTCCTCTTCTTCAGAAGCAGACTCATCATTTTCAGATTCAGCTTTAGGTTGTGGTTTCCGACCTCTACCTCTGCCTTTAGGTTTTTCTTCATTGCCGTCTTTATTATTTGTAATCACTTCTACTTTTACATTTTTTTTACCTCTTGCACTGCTTTCTTTTTGTTTTACTTCTTTCTTCTCTGTGTCTTTTTTTGTAGCTTTTTTACGGCCTTTTGGAGGTAATTCAATTTTATCTGAATGACCATTTGGTTTGAGTTCATCTTCGTTTTCATTATCTAATGCAGATATTTCTTCATCTTCTGAATTCCCATCACCATTTAAATTATTTGTAACAACTTCTTCAACATTCTTTTTTTTTCCTTTCTTTACTGGAACAACCTCTTCCTTATCATTTGGAATTACATAGTCTTCCTTGTAGTCACTGGCAACATTTTTGCCTCTTTTTGATTTTTTCTCAACCACTGGATCAATTTTCTCATTAATATCTTCTACAATTTCTTGGTCTTTTTCAGAAACAATTTTGGCTTTACCTCTTCCTTTCTTAGGGGCTTCATTATCAACTACCTTGACATCAGTATTTTTCTGCAATTCAAAATTATGACAAAAATTGATATTTTTAAGCAACAATATTTGAAAATTATTTTGAGTATTTATAGTGAATAATTTTAAGTTACATACTTTAAATTATTCTCATAATAGTTATCAATGTTCACAAGAAATAGCTTGTGGCACTTTCATTGAAGTGCAACATTCATTTTAATAAGGAACAAGAAAAAACTTAAAAATTAACTATGAACAAGTTCAGTTTTATTTAATTAAAATTTAAAATAAATTCTAAATTATTAATTAAACGTTACAGTAACGTTGACATGTGAAACAAAGAGATTCTAGTGAGGACTTAAATATTTTTTTTATATTTTTTAATCATAAAGTATAAAAAAATAACTTTAATGAAGCATTTCCCATAAGTCACTGCAATAATATCACCTCCTTACCACATTATTTTTAATTCATAACTTACGAGACATTATATCATAATTTACATTTTAAAGAAGTGTGGTGTCGGTAATTTACAAAGGAAACCAGTTATTGCAAATATAATAAGAAACATATCGTTATAGAAACTATTTATACCTTAGCTTTTGCAGTACGTGGTGCCATTTCGATACTATCTGCACACAATAACACTAAATTAACAATTATTCATAAGCAAAATAACCGGCACTTCGCGACTTAGCGCGTCTCCAAAGAAAGGTCGCAAGCGAATTTCCGGTATTAAGCAAATTTGACAATGACGGACTACGCTCTAATTGGCGCCAATTTTTGACATTTAAATTTTGAATGTTGGATATCTTCTTTCTTCTATTTTAGTCTATGATGTTGACTTAAATTTTTAAGTAATTGCTACAATTATGTGATGTTTATTGTCTGTGATGTTTATTGTCTCTTATAAGAAGAGTTTACTGAAAGGGAGGAAACCAAAGTGACACCACAGTAGCAAATGGGAGTATATCAAAATAGCGCTATAAACTATTGGAATAAACTAAATTAAAAACAAAATAAAAACTTCTTCTTTGTTACTACTAGGTGAATAGTTGAGACTTGAAATACTGCATATTTTTAACTACATAGTTCACGAAAAATATATAATTCATGCCATAAGCCAATTTCACTCTGTTTAAAATTATTGGTATATGATATCATTTACGCTTGTTTGTTGTTACACTAGCGACAGTTTGCTGTTGACAGATGGACACATTTTCAAATTGCCACCTTTACACGATAGTACTCCTTAGGCCTACACTTTATACTTTGATTATCATTTGTCAAATGTCACTTGTAAAGGTCTGTGCTTGACACTTATTATAAATGTATTCTGTGCACTTGCCTGTCATCGTGAAACAAATATCATCGTGATTTGGTGATGTAGCGTAAATGTGCTCTGTGTGTAGACCGTAATCCGTCAGTTCAGCCGCCGGCGTTGGCAACTTCGATGCGAATGTGGCTAAAGACTTAATTTATAGTACATGTCGCTATTTAAAACGTGTCTTTTTATCTCAATTATATCATTTTGAATATAAGTTGGAGAGAAAATATTTAGAGACCCGAAAAAATGGTAATATATTATTACTCAACATTTTCTCTAAAGATTTGTTTCAACTCTTCAAAACATATGCTTAGGTTATAATTCTAATCTTCGGCATTCCATTTGTAATATATTAAATATTTTTTTTGTTTTATTAGGACTATTCCTCATTAAAGAAAAAAAATACATAGATTACAATAGAAAAATAATAGAAAGATAAATAAAATAACACAGTAAACATTTGATGAAAATACTATATATTTCAGGCAAACCTAGATCGCAAGGGAACATTCAAGGTTGAATATTTGCAAGAAATTGAGAAAAAGGTCCAGGACCGATGGGATCAAGAAAAAATATTTGAAACAGAAGCTCCTGATGATGACCAACATGAAAAATTTTTATGTACATTTCCATATCCTTATATGAATGGACGCTTACACCTTGGCCACACATTTTCACTTTCTAAATGCGAGGTAGGAATGTTCGATAATATTATATTGTAGTCTAACCACATCCAGAATTTTAATCTTATTATGAATTAATCTATAATTACATTATATTCAGTTTGCTGCAAGGTACTACAGGCTTAAAGGAAGAAAAGTGCTATTTCCATTTGGTTTTCATTGCACAGGAATGCCTATTAAAGCTTGTGCAGATAAATTGAAGCGTGAAATGGCTCTTTATGGGTGTCCACCACAATTTCCAGAAGAGAATGTGGTAGAAGAAGAAGATGTAGATAAAGTACCTAAAGACAAAAGTAAAGGCAAGAAAAGTAAGGCTGTAGCAAAAACTGGAGCTTCTAAATATCAATGGCAGATTATGAGAAGTCTCGGAGTACCTGAAGAAGAAATAAAAGAGTTTGCTGATGAAATTTACTGGCTAGAGTACTTTCCTCCCAGGGCAGTTGCAGATTTAAAACGAATGGGTATTCATGTTAGTACTAATAATATTTTATTATATTACTTGCTTTTATTTGAATACTAATGTAAATATTGCATTTTTAAATATAATTGTTTTTTTATTGATATTGTTTTTAATATTTATTGGTGTACGCTATATGCAGATACTAGGGAGGTTTTTTAATATTGCTGCTTAATTAATGAGCTCTTATTTGAAGGTTGATTGGCGCAGAAAATTCATAACAACTGATGCAAATCCATTTTATGATTCATTTATAAGATGGCAATTCCACCACTTAAAGGATAGAAAGAAAATTATGTATGGTAAAAGATATACCATTTTTTCTCCCCTTGATAAACAACCTTGTATGGACCATGATAGAAGTTCTGGTGAAGGCGCAGGACCTCAAGAATATACACTAATTAAAATGGAAGTTCTTCAGCCTCTACCCAATGTTTTAAAGTAAGCTTATAATATTATTTTCTTTGTCACTCTACTAGATAAATACAGGTTTTGTAACATCAAATTCATAATTTATTATATTTTCTTTATAAATTATAACCAACTAGTCATGCTGTCAAGGCTAATAAGGCTAACAGCATTAACCTCACAAGAAAAAAATTTCATTTTGTTTGCTCTGGTATCAAGACAAAAACGCGGCGTTGAGATCCGCCACTCAACACTCAATACCGCGAAAGGGGGTAAGTGGGGAACGTAGTGTCTTACCACTAGGTTCCCTTTGCCTATCCTATGGTGTGCAGGATAGAGCGCGAAACTAAAAATAATACATTTTTTTACTTAAAATTATCAACATATTATACAAATTTCTTCTTTATTAACTATTTTTTTATTTAAAAATTATAGGTCATTTGAAGGCAAAACAGTCAGCTTAGTAGCAGCAACATTACGACCTGAAACTATGTATGGGCAAACGAATTGTTGGGTGCATCCTGATATAAAGTACATAGCTTTTGAAACTATTAATGATGGTATTTTTATTTGCACTCAACGAGCTGCAAGAAACATGAGCTATCAAGGCTTCACTGATAAAGATGGTGAATTTAAAATTTTAATAGAAATAACTGGTCAAGATCTCTTGGGTATTTCACTTAAAACTCCTGCATCTTCATACAAGAAAATCTATGCCCTTCCAATGTTAACAATAAAGGAGGATAAAGGCACAGGGATTGTTACAAGTGTGCCATCTGATTCACCTGATGATTATGCTGCACTTGTTGATCTACAGAAGAAACCAGCTTTCCGAGAAAAATATGGCATCAGTGATGAAAAGGTCCTCCCTTTTGCACCTGTACCTATACTCGAACTTCCTGAATACGGAAATCTTTCCGCAGTACATTTATATGATAAGCTTAAGATTCAAAGTCAAAATGATAAAGATAAATTAGTTCAAGCAAAAGAGATGGTTTACCTTAAAGGATTTTATGACGGCATTTTGTTAGTTGGAAAATACAAAGGGTCTAAAGTCCAAGATGTGAAAAAGAAAATACAAATGGAAATGGTTGCAGATAAAACTGCAGCTATTTATTATGAACCTGAAAAAACTATAATATCAAGGTCTGGTGACGAATGTGTTGTGGCTCTGTGCAATCAATGGTACCTTGATTATGGCAATGAAGAATGGAAAGCACAGGCTGAGAAAGCATTAACACACATGAACACTTATCATGATGAAGTTCGAAAAAATTTCCAAGCCACTCTCAAATGGCTTCATGAATATGCTTGCTCTAGAACCTATGGACTTGGTAAGTCAATATTTTTTTTATTCTTAAATGAGGTTCTTTTTCTTTAGATGGATAACTGCCATATTGTTATGTTTATACATATTAAATAAAATTGTTTAACCGGATTAATCGTGTATAATATCATTTTTAGGCCACCCGATGTTTTAAGCACTTTGCAGTACCATTGTTTTATTTAATAATTGTTTTTTGTTTGGATATCAGGAACAAAGCTACCATGGGACCAGCAGTGGGTAATAGAATCTCTGTCGGACTCAACAATTTACAATGCATATTACACTGTTGCACATTTCATCCAAGGTGATACGTTTAGAGGAACAAGTGACAACGCATTGAAAATTAAACCTGAAGATATGACCATAGATGTGTGGGATTATATATTCTTCAAGGATGCCCCTCTGCCTAAGAGTAAAATACCTCGGAAGTCTCTGGATCTAATGCGGAAATCATTCCAATTTTGGTAATATAGTAACATTGAGATAATTCTTCTTAAAAAAATTGCCATTAAAATGTGTGCTTTTAATTTTTCGTTTCCTACAAGTGAATATCTAACAACAAATAAGAACCAACGCAATCTACAAGGAAAATGTTTCCTTTACATTATAAATTATTATTTTATATGTCCACGGTTTTACACATGAATATAATATGTTATGTTATGTGAAAGATATCAAAACACAATGATATATAGTTACAGTATATATGAAATAATTATTTAAACCATTTTTTAATATATACAATAAATAATTACAGGTATCCTGTTGATTTGAGAGCATCAGGTAAAGATCTGATCCAGAACCATCTAACATTCTTTATTTACAACCATTGTGCTTTATGGCCAAATGAAGAAGATAAATGGCCGAAATCTATCCGAGCCAATGGCCATTTAATGTTGAATTCAGCTAAAATGTCCAAGTCTGACGGAAATTTCTTGACTCTATCAGAAAGTATTGATAAGTTTAGTGCAGATGGCATGAGATTAACATTAGCAGATGCTGGAGATTCAGTAGAGGATGCTAACTTTGTTGAAAGCACGGCCGATGCTGCTATTCTTAGGTTATATACCTTTATTGAATGGGTGAAAGAGGTTATGGCCAATACTGCAAATTTAAGAAGTGGTAAGTGTCTGAGTTTAATAATGATAATAATAAATATTGTTATGGGGAAAAATTGATGAATTCTAATCGATTCACAACTAAGCATATCTTACATTCCAGGTTCTTGCAATTTCCATGACAAAGTGTTCATAAGCGAAATGAATACTAAAATCAATCAAACAGATGACAACTATTGTAAAATGCTTTTCAAAGAGGCTTTAAAGTCTGGCTTCTTTGAACTTCAAGCAGCAAGAGATAAATATAGGGAGCTTTGTTCCTCAGAAGGCATGCATGTGGAGCTTACCACTCAGTATATAGCAGTACAAGCAAAGTTAATAGCGCCAATATGTCCACATGTGGCCGAACATGTGTGGGAACTGTTAGGAAATGTAAGTGTATTTTATATATATTTTACTCTTGTTTTGTATGGGGTAAGCTAATAATACAATTATGAGTTGCTGTCGCACTTATCTATGTGAATCGTATATATGTATTTAAAAAAAAATGTTTTAAAAAAAGGTTCTAAAATATAGATGTAACACTTTTTAATCGCATATGTTTCTTTATTATAAAACAGAAAAAAAGCATTCTTCATGAGAAATGGCCAGTGGCAGGTGCCGTAGACGACATCGCTGTGAAAGCTAGCAACTATTTAATGGATGCTGCACATTCTTTCCGAATTTACTTGAAAAATCACTGCGCAGCCAAGAAACCGAAAAAAGGAGAAGTTGCGAAACAAGAACCTAGACCAAGCAAAGCTATTATTTGGGTGGCTAAAGAATATCCTAAATGGCAACATATCATTTTGTGCACTTTAAAAGAGCTCAATGGCGTAAGTGTTAAATTATCTTTATTATAATTATTTTAAGATACACTTTTATTAGAAGTTAGCTATTTAAACTTCACAAAAATGTAGATATTTCCTGATAACACTTTTAGTCAAATGTAAAGTTAAATAAATTAAAAAATTAAATTTAAAAAAAATTTGTACTATCTTGAATCAGCCCTTCGAGATTTTTCTAAAAAACTTACTTAGTACAGATTAATTTTAATTGAAATTTTATTTTACATCAGCTATCAGGCCTGCCAGATAACAAGACAATATCAAGTAAACTATCTGAGATCCCAGAATTAAAGAAGTACATGAAACGCGTAATGCCATTCGTACAAGCGACCAGAGACAACATGCAACGCGTTGGTAGCGATGCCTTGTCTGTGGGTATGGAGTTTGATGAGGCTGCCGTACTTAACGACAATTTGCAATATCTGCTCAGTACTTTAGATGTGAGTAGTTTTTTATTATATATATATATATATATATATATATATATATATATATATATATATATATATATATATATATATATATATATATATGTATGTATATATATGTATATATGTATATATATATATATATATATATATATATATATATATATATATATATATGTATATATATATATATATATGTATATATATATATATATATATATATATATATATATATATATATATATATTTCTTTTTAATGAATATTTATTTTTAATTTTGTTAGTGACCTTTTTGTATTCGAAGTTAATATGCAATTTTTTATTCATTTAGAACACATATATTATTGATGAACATTATATTCATTTAAAATTAGCAGTTTAGTACAGAGTGATTTCAAAATTAACATTAAAAATAAAATAATAATAATATGTGGATATTATTACTAAACTCATATATATCATTCTAGCTGGAATCCATTGAAGTGAAATATACCGACAGTGAAGAAGCTCCTGAAAAAACTCGCGAAGACTGTGCTCCAGGACAGCCTCATGTCAGTTTCTTTGCTGAAGAGAGCGTGCCTCTAACTCTATCAAACCCTATACCAAAATCTGGTCTGTTTACAATATCACTGGGGTTGGCTGATGGAGATAGTGTTAGTAAACTGAAAGCCAAGATTGTGAAGGATGTTAAAACTGTTAAGGGTAAGGATATCATGTGAAAAACTGACATAAATGTGAAATAATATAATTATAATATTAAATGTTTGTGCACATAGTGTAAGTCATTACTTAGTACTGCTACTCTAGTCTTGTTTAAAAAAAGTGCAGGGCTTAGTTTTTAATTACCTTTGAGATCCGGTAGATACTTAAAGGCTAATATAATATGATAAACATAATCCTAATTTCAGAAAATAAATAATTAAACTAAAACCAATATGATAAACAAACAAATATGTTTTAATTATTTCAGATGTAAATTCCCTAAAACTGTGGCGATACAAGGACCCAGTGTTGGGACCCCGTAAAATCCCTATCATCGGCGACTATGAAACTAAATGTGAAATATTAGATAACACTTCAGTATTCAAAGTGGACGTGAAGACGAACAAGGTGGAGGTCGTGAATGGCGCCGGAAATGTAGACATCGGTGCCCAACTGTTGTATACTTACGAGTAACTTAATAAACAATTTATTTATATTTATTACATTGCTTTAGTTTTATTTTGTGAATTATTTATATGCTTGTTGCTGTTGATACATAATATATTTTTGTTATCCTTTCGGGATAGACGTTTCCTTATATCGTATATTATATAATATAAACCGATCGAGTCGTTTAGGGGAATGAACAAGTGATGATTCTTTTTAAATTCCTCTCACATCAAAAATATATTATTTGAGTACCTTTTTTATATTTCAAACTCTAAACTGAAGCAAATCATATTATTCTATGTGTATACAATGTTGCTATAGTGTTTCAATTGTTGTCAATTATTGCAAAGGACTCATCTCGTAATCGAAATTTTTAGAACTTATAGACAGTAAGTTCTAGATTGGAAAGTTAAAACTAACAGATGGTCAGTTTTGGTATATGTGGTGGGTGTCCAAACATATTGATTTTGATGTATGGGGAAAATGTATTTACAAATATATCTCTTCTTCTAAGGTATTTGAGACAATTGATAAAATACTGCATATTTTACAATATAATTTATTAACATATAAACTAGTTATTATACACAAAAGAATGTTTAACATTTCGAGTAGGATATGGCTAGCGCATTGTGATACGGAAGACCACGCGACTGTCAAAAGCCAGCGTTAGTATAAACTAAATACTTAGCGTTCAAAAACCAAACAAAAAGAAAAAGTTAAACCTAATTCATTCCTCAGTCAAGTATCAAAAAGTTATACACCAACTCACATACATAAATATGTGTATCCTTCAGATACTGAAATATATAGTCGATTTCACGCATCCTGTTATTATTTTATTTTTAGCTACAGTATGTAAAATTTATTAATAACAAGCTATGTGTTCGTTAAGTCCCGTTGACATTGAATAAGTTGTCCAGTCCCGCGCCGTCGGCTGACTCTAGAGCGCTTCGGGGTTTCTCCTTCGGCACATGCATCGTTGGTAAATCTAATATGAATACTTCCTTTTTAAATAGTTGTCCTACACTCCTGCCGATCAACTGGAAGAAAAATAATAGTACATATACACATTCACAAATTTAATACAAATTTACGCACACACAAATTTTAATATAAATTTATAACTCAATGTAGAATTAAAATTGGCGTAACTAACAAACGTAAAAATAAAAGAATAGTTAGATGATGATGAAAGTTTGATACTTCTTACTACTCTCATCTGATTGAAAAGATAAATCGCGAAACTCTATCGTAGAATAAGATAAGATAGTCTCTAGTACAAAAATGGAGTATGTCTATAGTATACCTACTAGTGAAATAATTTAACCACAACCATGTATCTACATACCCGTGAAGTAATCTTCTTAAACAGATCGCGTTTGCTCTTATCTATCTTAGTAGGCTTAGCAGTATTGGCCGCTATTTTCTCATCTAAACGTTGCAAGTCATGCGCGTCCACGTCGGGGATGGCGCGTAGCACCGCCACTATGCCGGGGAAACGCGGTCTGAGGGCTTCGTATGTCTACAATTATAAAAACATTTGTTGTTTAGTGTATTTAGGTCTTTATAACATTAAATAAAGAACTATATACATAGCACAATATAATAAATATCAACTATTAATTTTGTATCAATCAATCTCAATATCATAATGTAATATAAGATCATAAGACAAGTAGCATAATTATCTGGAATTTTTAAATTGTAATATGTAACATTTTTTTACTGTCATATATTTAAATGCAAATTTTTAAATCCAGAATAAATTTAGTAGGTCGATTACTTTCACACTGTCCATGTAGCATCAGCGCTTGTAGTACTGAGCAACGCGTTGGCGTTCCGAGGCGTTCCGAGTATAGTGAGTATGCTACCTCGTAATAATATTATGTCAAATGATAAATACATGAAAATGACACAAACCTGTACAGCCAGAGCTAGTAAAGCAGCTTGATTAGCATCATGCTGTCCGTGCAGCCTCAGCGCGTGCAGCACCGCGGCCAGCGCGCCGGACGCCTCGTTGGCGCCGAGCGCCGCCGTGTCGGCGTTGAGCGCCGCGCGGAGGGAGGGGAAGGCCAGCATGCAGGCGCGCAGGGACGTCATCGAGTCGTTCCAGGTCAGGGCTCGGAGTATCTGTACAGATAATAGTTGAATTAGTAGGCGTGTTAGCATAAAATTTGTAATTTATTCGGACGGGGGAAACAAACTCCCCGAAACCATACCACAATAATCAAGTGTGAATTTGTAAGTACATAATTAGAAGAACTGAAAATGTTTCTTTACATATGATTAAGATAAATTACTATAAATGAACATTTACAGTATGTAAAACAGCAGGCCCGGCGACAGGATCGGTAAGTATAATGGCACCAAGCTCGGAAACCTGTTCAGGCGCCCGCCCGGGATTCACAGGGGTCTCTTCTTCCATTTCTATTGTGGGATCTGTGGTCGACGACGTGGTCACTGCTCCTTCCACCAGACATACCTGTCAATTGTAATTGTCACAGGTATAAAAAAAAATATGTATAAACTATTGTTTGTGTGCATTACTAAAATTATAGGACATTATGTGTTAACACAACATAGTAATATATAATAAATAACATTTTGTTATTAAAAAATGATGAAATAATATTTAATAATAAATAACTTCACGCTATTTCTCAAACAGTAGACGAAGACATTCCGCCACTCGAAGCGGAACTCAACTTTGCGCTTTTATATTATTGCCAAACTGAAGAAATGAAATATTTCATTCTCGCAAAGCGGGAAACGAACCCACAATCGTCGCGTTTACGGACACTATGCCTTGACGCCACGACGGCTACGGAAATAATAAAATTATTAGCTTTAATCATTTTTCATCTGCATTTTGATGATAAAGATTTAAATATTTCACATACTAGTGAAATACTACCTTAATGATCTATTTTATCTGTACCCCAATATATATTTACCTTCAGTAAATCAAGGTAATCTCTACTAAGATGCCTAAGAAGTATGTCCTCAAGAACTTCTTGAGTTTCACTACCACTCTCCTCTTCAAGCTTGCCGGATTCATATAGAGAGGTGATATACTCCCAACGTTGGTTTAAGTGGACGAGCACTGAAATTATTACATACTTATTAAGTGACAGGGACATATATTAATAGTAAGTTAGTAAGTAGTAAAAAAATTGCATATTGGGGATATTTGTAGGACTTATAATAAATTTAATTAATACATTTAAATAATACACACAACAAAGTTAGGTGTGATATATATTCAAAATATTTTGCAATAAATTTTCCATTATACAATGTGAAATATATATATAGATAGATTTTAAGAAAGTTATGTAATACGTACTGAGCGGCGCGAGGTGTTGCACTAGCGGCAGCGCAACGTCACGGTAGTGTGCGGGCGGGCAGTGCAGCAGCACGGGGCGCAGCGCCGCGCGCAGCACGCGCCGCAGCCAATGGTCGGGCAGCCGTTCCGCCGCCAGCAGCGCCGCCGCCAGCGCCCGCGCCAGACCCGCCGCCGCGTACAGCTCACGGCCCAGCCCCGCCGCCGCCGCGCCCACCAGCTGGCACACAGCATCGTGCAGCGTGGCCAGCAGCGCCTGCATGCGGTCGGGCGCGCCGGTAGCGGGCGGCGGCCGCAGAGCGCGCGCGTGGCCGGCGTGGCGCAGCGCGGCGGCGTGCGGCGCGTGCAGCTCGTGCAGCGCGCGCGCCAGGGCCAGCGCGGCGGGCACGAGGGGCAGCACGTGCGGCGCGGCGGGGTTGCGCCACAGCGGGTTGCCGGCGGGCGTGAGGCCGGCGCCGAAGCCCCCGCGCGCCGCCTTGTCGGGGTCGGCGGGCACGTGCGTGCGCTTGACGACGCCGAGCGTGAGCGTGAGCGCGTGCAGCAGCGTGCGGCGCGCGGCGGCCCGCGCAGGGTCGTCGTCGGCGGGCGGCGCGTCGAGGCCGATGAGGCGCGTGAGGCCGGCGGCCGACTGCAGGTGCGGGCTCAGCGCCTCCCACCGCTCTCTGCAGTCACCGAGAACCTGCATATTATGGCATTTTATTATAATGTAACATATACTTAATTTGTAAAAAAGCTAATAATTAAATTAAAATAGCTTCACACTGTACCCCACACATGGCAGGGTAGGCAGAAGTACCCGCATTAACCGTAGGAACCTAGCGTTAAGACACTCGGTTCCCTGCTTTCCGTCTTTCGAGGCATTGCGTGTTAAGTGGCGGAACTTAACACTGCGCATCGCACCGCATTCATTCTCCTCGAGTGGGAATCGAACCCACAAGCCGTCGCGTATACAGGAAGAGGCTATGTCTCTGCGCCACGGCGGAGCTAATAATAAAATAGAAGTAAAAACGAACACCTATTTTGTTGTTTTGACTCGTGTGATAGCTAATATATTTTTTTAAAAAGTCACCACTATATTTGAATTTTGAATTTGAATTGAGGGAGTTAGAAAGTTTACCTTTTAATTGACAATAGTTTATATTTTATAATAAAATCAATACGTGCAACTACTCACTTGGGCTACAAGAGCACTCTGTCGTTCATAGCAGCAGAAATGATTAGAGACTAAAAGAAGCGCCTCCTGTATGGTGACGCTCTCCACGGCGCTGAGGTCGGGTCGCGTTAACGCATTTTGACATAATTCGTGCAAGCGGCCAAACACTGGCAACAGAAGCAGTGGGTACTGGAAACGTAAAAAAATATTAAAATATTTTGTATCCTATTATTATATAAGTTAGTCTATGTGTGTAGCCGTAAGAACGTTTTGCCTCTTATTTCTTGCAGATTGAATACACAACAAAAAAATAATAAACTTTTTTTATTGAAATATAATTAGCACTACAGACACTTGTTTCGTACCCATTTTATGTAATCATAAATATTAATTATATTACTGTTAGTACATATATAGAATTAATATTAATCATAACGAGATATTTTTTCTATCTTTACATTATTTTTATATTAGTAGTAACCTAGAATAAGAATATGATGATAAGCGAATTATATTTTATTTTTACTTTATACGCAGTCTTATTTAATTACAGAAACATTTATAAATCATAATTTACATTTTATTTTACGAAAATAAAATAATACTAAATAATAATGTAATATTTTATTCTGGAACCAATAAATATATACTTGTACACATACATATTAGATCGGCACGGCAGAGTGCTTGCGCATACCTTAGACCCCAGCTTCACCAGGAGGCCGGCGGCGTGCCGTCTGACGTTCTTGACGTTGCGACAGGAGCGGTCCTCGGGCGGCGCGCCCTCGTACACCAGCGCCGCGAAGATCTTGTCTAACACGCGCGGCAACAGCTCTGCTCCCGCTGACCCTAGCCCTGGACCTGGAAATATTATATAATTTGTTTGTTGGCTGAACAATAAATAAGAAACTAAATCATAATTGTTTCTCATTTAGTGAAAAGCTTAGATCTTTTACAGGACTACAGTAAAAAAAGAATAGCAAAATAAATGAACATAAAGAACATTGTGTATCAAATTTATATTAAGTACTTCCATTCAAGAGTTTCATGGTGAAGTTATCGTACTTACAAAGTAACAAAATATAATTATTCAATTACCAGCTAGTTGACTGTAGGCACAGCTCAGAAACACGAACAGTGCTGATATAAAGGACAGTAGCAGAGATCGAATGAGAGAGGACGGCGGCTCGCACGCCACGCAGCGCTGCAGCAGGCGCAGGCCGCCCGCCAC
Source organism: Dione juno (assembly GCA_037127375.1). NCBI lineage: Eukaryota > Metazoa > Arthropoda > Insecta > Lepidoptera > Nymphalidae > Dione > Dione juno. The sequence goes on along the minus strand of JAXRJS010000059.1, from coordinate 3,147,485 downwards.
GCCCGGCCGGGGCTCCGCCACCAGCAGGCGGGAGAGGACCACATCCAGTGCCTGCAACAAGTCAACGCAGCCCATTTATTATTACATACCTTAGTTTGAAGCAAGCAAATGTGTATATATATATCTCAGTTAAACATGAATGGACACAAAATATATTGTAATTCAAGCACAGATAAGTTTCATTTCTTATATTTATAGTAGTACATGCTTTTATTTCTATCTAATACATATAATTTATTATTTTTGTAAATTAAATTATAATTTTAAATGAAATAAAATATATTATGATTGTAATGAAATGTATACAACAAAGATTTTTAAAAAAGTGGCCATCTTTAATATCTATAATATTGCAGTATAAAGTACTATTTAGTAACAAATACCTATGCAGTATGTAATGATACTATGAAAAATACCTATAAAAATTGTTATTAAATGAGCATTATACTTGAGCCAAAGCTTCCCATTCAATATACAAAGGATGCGTGACGTCGAGCTGCAACGGACATGTGTCTACTTTGTCCAAAGCTGTCTGCGTCCACTGCTCCATGTACGACCAAGTTACTATGGGCGCTGCTGTCATACAATATCTAAAAATAATATAAATTTATATAAAAATATAAATTAGACAAAAAAATAAATAGCAAAAGTTCACATGTACATTACCTAAAAGTTTCTAGCAATTCCGTTCGAAAACGTATAAAGAAATTAGTAAAGTCCTGTTCACTGTCGTAGTCCATGCACGCGTACGCGACCGCGTCGGGCGTGCCGCTCGCGCGCGCCGTCGGGTACGTCACCTGCAGCGCGCATGCAACACGTGAATGTCATTAGGACTTTCTCAACTACATTGTTTCTTTTATCAGCGTAGGCGGAGAGAGCCCGGACCTTGTGTTACTCGCGTTTAATGGTAAAGCTCAACGCCACATTTTTTTCTTGCTAGAGCGGGGTATCTAAAAATAACTCATTCCCCCGAGTGGGGATCGAATCTTACATCATGGTGCTTGACTGTTGTGTCTGCTACACAGCCCCTATGCAGTATGATGCAATACGATGGCACTATATGTATAGTTATTGGTACCTGACCTGTGGGTCAGATACCAATAACTATATTGAATGGTAAAAAATAATACAGGTTCATTGTCACATACTAATGTATCAATTATCTTTGAAAAATCAATTAAAATAAATATAGAAAGCATTCCAGTATATGTATCAGTACTAGTAGTATAAGTAGTAGTATTACAACAACTTTCATTTGTACTTTAAACTGAAGATGTCAAATTATAGTCGAATACCTTAAGCAACTTAGGCGCAGCCGCATGCAACCACCTCGGCAGTACAGCTTGCAACTGTGGCAGGCGAGCCACTTGCTCATGCTTGAGGAACGCCAGCCACGCCGCGTTGGCCGCGTGCACCAGCGTCGGCGACGCGTGGGACGTTAGCAACAGAGCACTCTCCAGTAGCAATGGCAGCCAGGCGCTGACATTGCTGGTACAGCTCCACATGGAAGTCACTTGCGACGCTAAGCCGGCTAGGACTTGGGCTAATTTTTTGAGGAATAGATAGTGGGGCTCGTCGACGGCGTTGATGCTTTGTAGGGCAGCTCGGTGTATGCAGGAGATGGCGTCCTCGCTGCACAGTATCATGAGTGGTTTGCGTTCTTTGACCTGAAATATATGTTAACTTGCTATATTTAACGATAGTAATAAGTATGTCTACATCCTATGGAACTTTTTACAAACATTATGTTGTTAAGTGTTATATAGATAAATTGTATAAAAGGCGACAGTCATAATCACGTTCAAAGTTTCTGTTACATAAATACCGAAGCTAATAAAAACGTGTTAAGAAGCCTCGACACATCGTTATTATGCGATAACTAAATTATTTTCTTTTTCTTACCCTTCCCATTATATCGCGTATATAGTGGGTAAGCCAAAGCTTCCCTTCCTTTGCCTGTCCAGTGCGGGGAAACCAAAAAAATTAATTCCCCAAGTCGGAATCGAACCCACAACCATCGTCTTCACAGTTGCACGCCGTCCCACTATGCCGCTATCCCCTCAATTTAAATTCTCAATGTTTTAAATTTATTATTAAAATATTTCTTGTATTAAACAACAAACGTATACACTTACAGAACCTTTCCTATTAACAATTTGCAATAAACATTCAGCTGCTGGTAGCTGAAAGACATCATCGCTCAGAAGAATGCAGAGAATTTGCAAAAGTCGACCATTGTTTGTCACTATGTGGTTTGTAGACACCCACTCCACAAATCCTGTCAAGGTTGACAAAACTACCTGAAAATTTAATAGCAATTAGTTGTTAAATCTTATTTAAATAATTAACTATAAGTTAAAAATATTTAATTGTAATTTTGATAACAAAGAAAAATTTTATTTCAATTCTCAAGATGATACTGTACCTTACTTACAAATATTGCTCTCCAATACTAATCAAAAGAATACATATAGAAAGAAACATTTCAAAATATTAATGTAAAATTCTATATGTATATAAGTGTATAACTTAATTTTTGTTTCCATTTCATCAGTTTTCAGTCACTATAATATACATTTAAGTGCTATTACCTGAACAACTCTAACATTGCTAGCGGCCCCATTATAATCTCCTGCTGTAGTTTTCTCTCTAAATTCTTGTACGTGCATTTCAATAAGCCGCATGAAGAAAGCAAATATCTCTGCCATATTACTTGTTAACGCCTGGTGAATGTCTTTACGACGTTGATGTTGTTCCAGTGTCTGTGTGAAATGTTTTATTTTAGAATAATTATACATTTAAGATTCACACATAAATATAACTATAGATAATACTAACAGATGGGCTAACATGGTACAGATATATTATCTGTACAGCGTTCGGAGTCACAGGCAGTCATTATTTTATTTATTAATGTGGGGAAAAGAATGTTACCCTATTTTGATTCGCTTTTGATTCCGACATTGAATCCATAAATCTTAGGTTTATTTAGAGTTAGTTATGATAGTCATTTTTTTAATAGATAATGCTTGGTCAGCTTCTTTCAGACAGAGATACCTATATTTCACGAATACATTTTGTATATAACCACTTGACCTGGACTATTTGCACTTTTTCGTTTGTTATAAGTAGTTTTTTGAATTATAAAGTTAATTTAAGTTAATTTATTATACAAGAGTAGTCAAAAATTAAATGCATATTTATGATTATTTCATTAATTCATGTTAAGTGTAATTTTTTTATTTTATTTAATATTACTCTTTCATACAAAATTTGGAACTTGTTTCTGAAAAAAAATTATAGTCAAGTAAGATTTCCTCCTCTATAAGTATGGTAGTATAGTGGCTAGTATGGACTTAATACAGAACTTAATTAGTTCATAAATACCATATTTTGTTCTTTGCTATCACTCATCTCACTTAAGTATATAAAACACAATAAATTTATTTCTATAATATACATAAAATGTATATATAATAATAAATAAACAACTTTTGCTAATGCACCATTTCTTTTTTTTTCACATACTATATAAACTGCTTTATTGTGATTGTATTATCAATTGAAAATGTCTATCATGCTGATTATTGCCACAATGGTATTTCATTATTACATATAATTTATTAATTAAAAATGACTACTTTGTTCTACATTAGGTACGTTCATGATGAAGTTTTATTGGACAGTAACCAACATAAGACAATATACAAGTTTAAAAACCTAAGATAACATGCTTGTAAGTAGTTTCTCATTATCTAGATTCTTTAGCCATAGACATTTGATTTCATGCAATGAAAATATTGTATTATAATTGGAATCAAACATGTGTACAATTTTTTTATTTCCTTGGGCAAGTAATATACTTCGGTAGTTGCAGAGTAATATAATGAATTGAGTAATCAGTCAGTAGTAGTAAATTCACATTTATTGCATTATGTAGCATTAAAACCAATAATGAAACTCTATATTACATTGGTTCATTAAAGGATAAAATTATAAATAATATACCAGTTGATACAATTATTACAAAAAAATTTGTGTAAGATTGGGATTTAATTATTAATTCACTTGTAACAAAATAGTTGATAATAATAAGTCCAAATTATGGGTAATCTAAAGTAAAATCAGTACCTGTAAAGTAGCAACATCTTCTACCAGTCTCAAAAACACATGTAATACAATCTGTGTATGCAAATGGCCTTGACTACAAGCATCACTAAGTTCAGCCAGCAAAGTTGGCCACTGCTGAGGCCACTCCCTTTTAATCATCTCTACTATCACTCTGGCTAATGCATCATTTAAATGTCCTGTCTCCCAACCACCCATAAAGAGAAGTTTCATGGCATTTTCCTGAAATTAAAAATAAATAACATTTTAAGCATAGTTTAATATAAATAGCAGATTAATCTGTATAGTAATTATCATTAATTACTATCAATTAGAGTTAGGACTGCCTATATGTGATATGCAAACATTTTTGTGCAATTGCATCATAATTCAATAGTATGTCAATATTGTAAACATAGTATTTTAAACAGATAAAGACAATGTTTTGTACATATACAAATTTATGAAATTTAATTAATATACCAAATAATAAAAAATATTGTGCTGTATAACTTATACCTTAATGAATATTTTTTCAGGTTGAGTTATTTGAGTCCACCTATATTTTACTGTATGTTCCATTAATTGTAGGCCAAAATGTTTGACAACAGGGGAGTACTGAGCCCCACTAGCCAAAAGAAGTCCAGCCTGGGCACACCATGGAGAATTTTCCTTAAAACTATAAGAGATAATACAAATTTAAATTTAAAATTATGCTATATAAAAAAGCCTGACTTAATCTAAAATGCTAACTAAAAAGACTTTATATACCTTTCACATGCTGTATAGGCTTGTTTTCTGGCATCATGTGCTACAGTAGGGTTTAGGGTAATTTCCACTGCTCGGCTAAGCTCATCAGCAATCAGAGCTACCTCGTTATTACCAAATGCTTCGATATTCATTGTAGCCTGAATTTGCTTTATCATAACCAGAAATAAATACATATTTATAATAAATTGTAATTAAATATCATTATCGATTTGAGCCAATAATTATTTTATTATTATGCACACGAAGCGTATACTAAACAATAAATATTTTTAACAAATAAATATTTTGCAAAAACTACACAGCTGTTTATTTTTTCTTACCTACTAATACTTTGAAAGTTATCCCCATAGAATAATATTTTAATTCATATTATTCACGATAGGCTACTGAAATAAATTGCAAAAGTTTTCAAGGTTTTATAAATTCATAAAAGTCAAAAGAACATTTTAATGGCATGCACCCGGTGTTAGTCGTGAAGAACTCACTCATAATTTTTTTTATGGCAAATTAAGAATCTTTTAACAAATTTTATTAGTCAGCCTTACGATTGAAATCAATATTTTGATAATTTGTATATAATTTACAAAGGCAGTAACAAAACCAATTTCAAAACAAGAAATACCTCGTGTGGCACAAAGTGATTCGGAAAATCTTTCCATAAACAATGTTATTTCTTTGCTACTATTTAAAACTACCACAGATGACTGAAGTTGCGATAATTTTTTAATTCAAGGAAGTTTAAATATTCTATTACATGTGTTTAGGATTTATTTTTAATAATGGCCGAAAATAAAAATAATTTCGAATAAAATTACAAAAAAGAAATAATTACAAACGTTACTCAATTTCCAATATTTTTTAAATAACTGTACAATTGAAAGTTCCTTTTGTCTATGTCATCTATCATTTTCCCTGTTTGTTTTGATTTTTGAATATTTGTAGGTTCAATTTGCATAGTGTGTACTGTGTAATAATAATATAAAGCTAATCGGCTACTTGTTTTAAGTATTATTGATATAATTATTATGTTTAATTGGGTATTTAATATAAAAGAAATATAAAATATGGAAAATAATGATACAAATCTCGAACCGTCGTTAGATAAACATTTAAAAGGACACCGGGATGGTATTACAGCATTATTTTATAATCCTAATGAGCAACAATTGGCAAGTGGCTCTTTGGATAACAGCGTTTTAGTATGTTTCTTTAAATTGTATTTATATAGCTAATTTATAATATATTAATTTATAATATATTTTAAACAGCTATGGGATTTACGTGGTACTATGAGGAGTTATAGATTTCAAGGACACGATGAAGCAGTTATGGACGTGACATTTTCGCCCTCAGGAAAGTATATGGCTTCTGCATCTCGTGATAAAACTGTTAGAATGTGGGTGCCAACTGTAACTGGTAGCATTGGTATGTTTAAAGCACATTCCCAAACAGTGAGATCTGTTCAGTTTAGTCATGATGGCTCAAAGGTACATGAAAAGATTTATTTTTTTTAGTTATATAAATATGATTTATTTCTCCAAAAGTAACATGTACCTCTTGATTATAATATCCAGGAATATAATTAATTTTTACTAATATTAAATATGTTATATTTTTTAGTTAATTACAGCTTCAGATGACAAAATTGTAAAAATTTGGTCAAGTGATAAGCACAAATTTCTGGCATCTTTTGTGGGACATACAAACTGGGTAAGAAGGGCCTCTATGTCTTATGATGGATCTTTAGTAGCTTCTTGTTCTGATGATAAAACTACAAAGTTGTGGAATCCTGATAGTGGTAAATGTATACATACCTATAAGGATCAAAAAGGATATGGACTGCATCTGGCTTGGCATCCATCCAGTTGTTATATTGCAGTTGGCACTTCGCATGGAAATGTTAAGCTATATGACATAAGGACTCACAATCTTGTACAATATTACAGGTACAATAATAATTATTTGTATAATTGTATGAAAAAAAATAAACATTAAAAACAAATTTAGTATAGCAATACCTTTCTTGATTAAAAGGCATAAAATATTAATTTATATTTTAGCATACATAGTGATGCAGTAACTCAATTGGCATTTCACCCTAGTGGAAGTTATATATTAACATCCAGCAAAGACGGTAAAATGAAGGTAATATCTTACTTATATAACAAGTAATCTAGAATCTAGATATACAAGCTTTGCAATAATTTATTAACACTAACATTTCTAGTAACTGTGATATTTTTTAGATTCTAGACTTACTGGAAGGACATCCAATATTTACATTGAGTGGTCACAGTGGTGCTGTAAACACTGTTTCATTTTCCCCTAGTGGGTTAGGTTTTGCTTCTGCTGGGGATGACAAGCTGGTCAGTATAACATTATTATAATATTATTTTAATCCAGTTAATATAAAAGACATTTACTCTGTAAACAATTTATTTTTTTTAATTTTTAGGTATTCATTTGGAGAACAAATTTTACCGAATTAGCTACTGATGCTAAAGAGAACATACAACAGAATGAAATGTCTACTCCAAGATCACAAACATCTAAAGTTAGTGTAGCAAAAAAGAAACCCATTATTAAAAAGAGATGGTTATAACTATTGTAGCAAGTAGATTACAGTAAATAAGTAAATGAAAAATAATAGGTTACAATTTTAAACATAGTACAACAATATTTGATTACTTATTTTATTCAGGGTGAATTAATAGGCAACATCCAATCAAAATATACAGTAGCTATTGAAAAACTTGAGTTCAGAGAAAAATGTGATCACACTAAGAGTCTGTTGAATGTATCTTAGATACTAAAGATCTACTAATAAAATTAATTCACCAAATAGGGTGTCAAGATGTGGTATCAGTGCTACCATAGTACAAAATATCCAGTTGTTACATTTGTCCATATTGATAATCCAGAAATGACTGAAGAATCTGTAAGAAATTCAAGTATTCATGGTAACCCTAATGCAAACAGTACAATGATAAATTTCACACAAAATCATGAAGGCTCAATTAGATTTGAATCAAGTAATAATTTTCAAAAGAATCTTAATAATTCAGTTCCTCATCCACCACAAGAATGTCAATCAGTTGAATGCTCATCATATAATGTGGGACACTTAAGTCATATCCCACGCGTACCACCTAGTCCAGCTACTTACACCATACCAACCTATAGAAATAATTCTATTGCTATACAAAAAGATGAAGATATTTTTGGTATGATTAAACTAGGGGATACTGATGTTTGTTACACAAGTGGCACTATAGAGTGGGTGGGTAGAAAAAGAAGTTTCCCTCTTAACAGTGGTTTTAAAACCATAAATGGAAATAAAGACATACCAGATCCTTTCTCAAAAAAAGTTAAGCTAAACAGAACTTTTACAAGTGAACTACATAAAATAAAGGAATGTGATTGTGCTGATGTGTTACCCACTGTCAATGCTATTGTTGATCATTTAAATGCTCTTCATGAAGCAGTTGATCTTGTGGATTTAAGGGTTAATACTTTAGAAGATGTTATAACAAAGTAATTAATTTGTGATAATTTTTTATTGTAATATATTCATTGTAAATGAAAAAATATATATTTAAAAAATAAATTATTTATTCACAAAAATACTGGCTCAAACATTATTACACATAAATGTTTATATATAACTCACAACATGATTTGGGTAGCTCAGCTGCATTAAAAATTTATATAATTAATAGAAACTCTAATGATAACATAAGTCATAACAGCAAAAGGCATCTTTTAAAATAGTAACACCTAAGAAACTTTTAAAGTTCAAAACATACAAACCATTAGCTGAATGTTTATAAATACATAAATCTTATAAAATCCCAGCATACATTTTTAGCACATTATAAAAGTCTACTGGATACCAACATAAGATGTTTTCTTTCCAGTCTTTTTTATCACTTCAAGTAATTGATCTGCACTGAGGGTTGATTTCACAGTTACTTTTTGGTCCGGTAAAGATATTAGTATGTTTTCTACACCTTGACCTTTAAGTCTGTTTAGAACTCTCTCAACCGCTCCAGAACATCCTTCACAAGTCATTTCTACATTGAATATATGTGTCTGGAATATTTAATAATGTTGCTTTTAAAAGGACTTAAATTTATGGAATTATACTAGGCATATTACGTTTGCAGCGTTAAATGAGCATATCATAAGATAATAAAGCATGTAAAAATGACAGAACAGAACAGAAATGCTTAATAACAGAACAGAAATGCTTAATATTTCTTTTAAAAGTATTAACTATAATTTAGTAAATTGTAAACAATTTTAAACATTATTCTTACCGAAGACATTATAAATATTTATTATATTGGTGATGTTATAATATTTATTCTTCAAAGTATGAAATTTTAAATATTCATAAAGTTTTAACTTATCGATATAGAGATAAGAAGATATAATATTTTATCAAAGTACAATTGTAAACGTATCCACTAGTTCATTGAACTTGACAGTAACAACAGATAATATTTAACAATAATTTTCGATAAAAAATAAACCATAAGAGGCAATACAATCAAAAGAAAAACGTAATATATATATTTTTTTGTACTGGTATAATAATTTCATAAAATAATTAAAGAAAATACATTAATATTACAAATTTTACTTATTGTGTTATTATTTATATTTTACTTATTTTGTATCTGCCAAAATTTCTAATTATTATTAATATTCTGTAGTAAAAAAGTTTGACAAATGGGCAAATTGGATATGGTGTGTCTTTGCGGTTTTATTTATCAATTTCCATAATTTTATAAAATATTTTAAATACAAATGAAAACATGACACTAAGAGACAGTCTCAAAGATTTGGGATGGTTAGTCATAAATATGAAGTTAATAATAAATTATGTTATTTATTTCTATGACTAATATTTCGTTAATTTTTTAGGCACTTAAGTCAAGATGGTATTGATATTATAAGCGAAAACGGTCAAATACAAGACGTAAATATTCTTAGCAGAAGAGCCTTAGATGTAAGTGTTACAACCAGTTGCATAAATTTCGTAACTTATTTTAAACGCTAATTTTTAATTACCAAGTAATTTTAAACATGACTGAAGGTAACACTGCATTTTTTATTTCAGTTTGATTTAAGAGATATTGGTGAAGCTGCCTTTCCTGAAGATTTTCCAAAGGACCCAAGTAAATTAGAAAAGTCAATAGTAGTGCAAATCCAAAAAATAAGAAATGTATCAGCACCTAAGGCTAACGAAGAGTCTACATCTGCACCGCGAATGTTAAAGTTGACTTTGCATGATGGGAAGTCAACATGTACAGGCTTAGAAACAAGCCATATTTCCAGTATTAGCATCAATACTCCACCAGGCACAAAACTGTTGTTGAAAAATGAAGAACTTGAAGTGTACCATGGTGTGGTGTGGCTGACTCCTAGTGTAATTGCAGTATTAGGAGGAAGAGTTTCTCATATGATTGAAAAATGGGAGCTCAATAGGAGTCTAGCAAAGCATACTAGGGGTATGTATATATTGTATATGTATTAAATTTAGGTTATTGCAGGCAGTTATTGGGCTCTTGAGCTCAGTTAGTAATAGGTAGCAAATTATAACAGACTGTTGTAAATTTATATAAGTTATTGAGGACTGCAATCAGGTAAGGGGGCATGGGGCATGTGCCACTTTGGTAAATCTGGAACTGGTTGTAAGTCATTATTTATTGTATTGTTTAAATGTATCAATTGTAAAGAAAATTTATTTAAAAAGAAATCACTCTTAAATAGTCTATTGTAAATATGTGACTTGATTTTAATTATAAGTAATATTAACTTGTTAATTCTATATTAGGTGGGATAGGTCTTGATGGTGGCCCACCACCATGGATTCCTTTTGGCCAAAGGCTAGAAGCTCTTCCTGTTGATAAACCGTTTAAGAGTTTACAAGAGGCTGCCAAACAAGATAACGCTGAATTTGAAGCTCAAAGAAAGGGAGCTATCGCTGAAGCACAGAGGATGTCTGGGGTAAAAAAGGTACAAAATTAAGTTAATGTGTGGCACATATAATATTATTATTATTTTGTCAAAATATACTCATATGCCAGACATAACTATATAATAAGTCATAACTAATGACTGAGTGGGATGAATACAATAATCTACTAAATAATAAGTATGATGAATGGACAATGGATATTTCATAAGTAGCGTAGAATGAAGTAAACAGAGTGTAAATCTAACCTAAATTTGACTATAAAAACAAAATTAAAAAATGTTTTCAGTAGAAAAAATATATATAATATAATTTTTTTTAATAATAAATTAATATAATATAGTAAATGAAATAAATGCTATGTTCCAGGTATTTGGGGGAGGAACTAAACCTCTGTTAGATGCAAATGTACAGAAAATTGTTGATGCAGGTTTTTCAGAAGAGCAAGCTGAAAACACCTTGAAATATACTAAGAATAATGTTGACAGAGCTTTGAGAATATTGCAAAAGAGGGATAACTCAGAAGGTCGGAGTAAAGAAAAACACAAAGAAACTGAACAACCAAAACGTAAAGGTCGTAATAAAGACAACCATGATGAAGATGGTATTTCTGTAAAACCCTCAGGGAAAGTGTCATTATTTGATTTCTTGGAAGATAAATTGCCCAATGTGCCAGATAAGGATAAAAATAGTCGTAGAGATTATAATGCTCCTTCTGAAGAGAGAGGTGAAAGAAATAATGGAAGAGACAGAAATGGTAGCAGAAATTCGCGCTCCCATGGATCTAGATATGATGGTCCAAGACACAGATCAGATAGGGGTCACTACTCAAATGACAATTACTCACACAGGGATGACAGGAAATATCAAAATCAAAATGAGAAACCACCACGGTTTCAAAGAAAATTGGAAGAAAAAAATAAACAATATCAAGCCATTAATATAAATTTACATTACAACAACTCTTATCACAATCCCTCACATAGCCAGTTCCCAGAAATGACTATGAGGAACGAAAATTTTAATGATGGTAATATGAATCAGCCACAAAACTACAGCGTTGGCAGCCACAGTCAACATTCAACCATCAACATGGACAACTTGGTTGATGCTACAGCCAATTTGAATTTATTGTCTCACCAATCACGTCCTGCTGAGGAAATATCGCCGGGCAGGAATTATCCATATCTTGAACAGCCCTACCCTAAACAATTTGTGCCGAACCAGAATATAGATATACCGCCTTTTAGAAGAAGTAATGATATTCAGAAATTTCAAGAGCAATATCGGAGGCAGCCTAATGGTTATATGGATCCTCAGAATGCTATGTATTCTAATATGAACTACATGCAGGGGGCGCAAGGAGGTTTCAATACTCGTCAATATGGCTATGGGGCTAGACCTCAAGAGTATAGTACATTGCGTACTGGAGGCCCATTCTTGCCGGGGTCTCTGCTTGGTTTCCAAAATGCAGCAGTTAATGAACAAGCTAGAGCAATGCTTGGTGTTGCTGACATAAATTGGAAAGTGGGTGACCGCTGCCTTGCTCTCTATTGGGAAGATAATAATGTAAGTGGTCATTTTGCTACCTGTTCTATATAAATAAAACGAATTTGTAGGCAGATACTTATGTACTTAAACCTTGTATTGTGATTAATTCATTATAATTACATCTTCTTTCAGTTCTACGAAGCAGAGATCACTGGAATTTCTTCAGGTACAGTAGTTGTGAAGTTTTGTGCATATGGTAATCATGAAGAAGTTCTCAAATCGAACTGTCTGCCATACCCTAATCAAGGTTAGTAGCATTTTTATTAAACACTATGGAAGCAAAATACTTTTTTAGAAAACAATAATTTGAATCGTAGTGGAATTTGATCTCGCGCCTCTTATATGGTTATAATAAAAATCAGATTAATAATGTTTAATTATTTATATAAAAAGTAGAATAATGTGTAATGTAATGTAAAGTTTTGAGATTTTAGTCCTTATTTAATAGATATGAAAAAATATACATGAAATATGTAGAATACATAATGAAACAATATTAAAATATTAAAATTGTACATTCTTGCTATTTTAAGTATAAATGCATATGACACAGTAGGCAGAGGGAACCTAGTGTTATGTGCCTCTATTCTAGGCATATCGCCCAATTTTTGAGATATTGCGTGTTAACATTGTCTTTGTTCTGTTATCAGAGCAAGCAAATGTAAACAATTCATTTCCCGAGTGGGACTCGAAATCGTAACCTACGTGTTTAGTCGTTGTGCCGCTGCGCCACCGTAGCCTCAAATAACATTATGATAGTATGAGGATGAGGGGAAACATTCACTATTCATGGTACGTAGGGACTATAGGGTGTGGCGCCCCATGTCCCATTGGGTAACCCGTTAGTTATTTTAATGAATAATTTTTGCGCAGCCGGGTCAGGAGGAGCGGGCGCGGGCGCGGGCGCGGCAGGCGCGGCGGGGGCGGCCGGGGGTGCGGGGGGCGCGGCGCAGGGCGCGTACGCGCGGCGCCCGTAGTGGCGGAACGCGGCGCCGTCCGCCGCCGCCGCCGCCAGCTGACGCCCGGCACGCTAGCAGATGTTACGATATGTTGTATGGAAATCTGACCCTCGCCCATCTCAGTGATTACACGTGATACGCGCTCAGATTAATGTTGAGACTATTGTGATGTAAAACTAAAGCATGCGTTTGGAGTTCCAGTGGCTATCGGTCGTGAAAAGTGGCCTAACCAATGTTTTAGATTAATTTAATACATCACATTCACAATATATTGCATATTAAGATAGTTACAGACTAAACAGCTTGATGTTTGAGTTACTGGAGACATGACATCGATGTAAACATTTCGTATTGCTGAACAGACATGACGAATAGTTATCATTTGGACTACAGATCAGTTATTTTAGTTTAATAAGTAAGTAAAATTATATATAATTTTAAAAGTTACGGCAAGTTTCCACTTCTCGTGACAGTCACGTGTGACGTCACTTATATGGGCGCAGCGTTAAACTATTTTAATTTTCATACGTAGTCTCGCATCGTATTATATATAGAGCCGATTGTGATTTTTTTAAAAAATCTAACATTAAGTTCTCTCATTTGTTCGGCTTTATCTAAGGAAATTGTTAACTTACATACATTTTTATGGAATTTTTGTTTAATATCCTGCTTTTGAGTCCAAATGTGAGTGCCTCGAAGAAGGCTTCTTAGATTAATGTTAGAAGACATTGTTATTTGTACAGATTGCATTAAATTTTAGATTGGACATGATGTGGCGCAAAATGCATCGCCTTCCATTCTATAGGCTTAATATATTGAATAAATAATATTTTGGTCATTTTGGCTACAAAACGTGTTAATATCTCTTTATCCATTCTGTTTCATAATTTTTTTTTGTGTATTTCCACTGTAAAATTAAAGCAGCTGCCATTTTGTAGTCAAATTGCCAAAGAAAATGTGTCTTCTATTTCATTAACATTGACATCTCCGCTCTTTCATGTTTTCTATAATAAAATATTTTTTATTCTGTCCGGTTATATTATAAAAAATAAAAACATTTTGGTATGATTTGTTTTATCTGTTAACAACATAAGTATTGACATAAATTATCATAACTCATGATTGGGACTTCTCTTTGTGAATGAATAATATTAAATAATCATAAAAGCGGAGATGGTAATCAAATGAAACTTGTAATTAATATATTACATTTACTGTGCAGTCACAATAACTGATCTTGGTTGTACTAACTTATTTCAATCACACTTTATATATAACATGAATAAATGTGAAATAAGTATGGTATATAATAATAATAAGCTACAAATTATAGAACTATACATTGGATTTTGTATATTGTTTTGTTTGGATCTTCCAATCGAATCATGTATATGGCTCAAATTTTTTGATGTAACTTTATTTTTTTTTTTTTTTTAACTATACTTTTTCAAACATTGGCCTAAATCCAAATAAAATTAAAATAAAATTATATAATATTGATAATTAAATTCATAGAGTCATGTTTCTTCAGTATTTGCTATTGTTCTTATAGTATTTAGTAGAAGTTACGAAGTTAATAAAAATCAATGTTGTGTAACAATGTAAATCTGGTGTTGATTCTTATTTTGAAATATGGGAATAGCTCAATTATATGAAATAATAATAGATGTAAGTGCTAATTCGATTGTTACTATGCAGTAAGTATTATTTTCATATATAAAGTGTACACTGCATGTTGATACTAACTTGTAAATATATGTATAATGTATATACAATTTTTACAAAACTACAGTAGCTGTTAATTAATTAGCATTTATTTTGTTTCGGCATCTTTCTTTTTTGTATTGATAATTTCCAAATTCCAATTTCACCTCGCCATTTATATGAAAATGGACAGTCTGCCTAGTTAGATTTGAAATGGTTCTACTCAACTTTCATAGTTTAGTGCCTGTGCTATTAAAACCCACTGCCATCTTGCCTCATATCCCGTAGTACTAATATATATTTCCAATGAGCCACAATGCTCTCACAAATCATATCACATTTATGTTCCTTCCTTCATTTTCAACATCAATATGTGTTCAAAGAGCAATATTTGTTTGCCTTATTAACCTGTTAAACCATCAAAATAATTTAGTTTAATAGTTATTGGAGGCTGCACAGTAAAGGGCTTGATAATACCATGCAGTTGTTTAAATGTTAATATAACTTAGGTGAAGCTAAACATTTAAACCTATATACATAGTTACTCATTAATTTATTGTCAGTGGTATGTAACCAAACGTAGTGTAGCTAAATAAGTGTATTTGTCGTATTTCTAGCGCAAAGTGTGTAATATATTTATTATATATAATTTTTTCAGTTCGTCTATATATTGTTTCAAACGTTTTTAATTTATCTCTTGTAAAGATTGTTATTTAACATATACAAAATCACCGTATATATATTTACTTTTTATGTGTAATACTAAAATTATGCATTTTTTTTACTCGTTTCATGTATACCAAATACCAATGAAATAGTTGTTTTGGCGACCACTGCTAGTTTGAGTTTAAATGTAATTTAAACTTAATGTTGCGAATTTTATTTAGTGTGTGGGTTCTGCCAAATATTTTTCGGGAAAGTATTTTTTTTATAGTACCAAAGCTCAAGTACCGTAAATGTCATGATAATTCGGTTTAAGTAGACCACCAGGCTTCGATACATTTGTACTAATTTTCTGTTGGATTAATCGTCTATTAACTAAAAGCTAATAAAATAAAATTTATTGATTTAATCGTTTTATTTCAAGTTACTTAACTGACTGTTTAAAGGTGTGCAGAAATGAAATCCGCCCAAGGAATTATGGCGCTATATGATAAATTTGTAAACAAAATTTTAAATATATGAAAAATATGTTATTATATTCCTGATTCCTTATGCAATGATTATTGGAAATACGTAAAGTAAAATTGTCTTCTAAAATCTTGTCTCTAATTCCTGTATAAAAGACTAACATTCATATGCCGCTTCAACCGTGTAGTCATATGGAAATAGCTAAGAGTTGTGTATGTGATACACACTTTGTTCCCGAAGTAACTTTGACCGCTAGTTCAGTGTCTTACATCGAAAAAATTGACGTGATGTTATATAGCCTACGGCCTTCCTCAATAAATGGGCTGTACCACTAAATAAGTACAACACCAAAAGGTATTTTTAATACGAGCAAGTAGTTTATAAAAGTAGCCTTCAATTTTATTTTAATTTGACATTTGAAATTTGAAGCGTTGGTTTAGTGGCGCGAATGGCGGTTGATAATTGATATTGAGACTGACCTTTATCGATGATTAAAGGTTTGTTTCAACACCCTAAAACTAACTTATTCTGTATTATAAGGCCAACATTGACATTTTGTTTTATAACTATCCAAAGCACACTGGATATCAAATTTAAAACTTGGAATGTAGTATTTTCAGTACTAAAGTTACAAAAAGTCAAATCGTATATCGCAGAAAGTTTGGAGGGGAGTCGTTGCCCCAAGCCCAACTGCTAACGTAAACCAGTTGGTTACCTTGCATCGGACGCGCTTGACTTGAGCGTTGTGAATGAAATTACGTGAGGGAATTTACGTAAACGTGATAGTACTGTGACAGTGATGGTTAAGTGAAACTGTTTACTCTTAGTATTTGGATAGATACTGTTCACCTGATACGGCAAGGTAGGGAATATATATATATATCTATATTCTTTTATACCAAAAACTGATCGTAAGTCGGTCATGTTATCAGAATTGAAAATGAGAAAAACAAGTTTGTTTACAAATACAGCGTTTTTCATTTCAACCGGTTTTACTAAACAGAATACCATAAGTAACTGTACGTTATAAACATATTCATTCATATTGACACCATATACCTACTTGATTAAAAATAGGTAGCTTGTAAGTAGCTATAAAGTAATGTTTCTATTAAATTACAGTAGCGAATAAAATTACTAAGGTTTTTCTAAGGTCATTACTAAGGTTTTAAGTCTTCTAGCAACTGTGCAAAAGCTGATGCAACTTTCACTTGGTCATCAAGAGAATGGATTAGATGGGCCTTGCTATACAACATTACCTTGAGTCAAGCGTACTAGTCCAGCGGCAAGCGCAATCGTAGGAACTTGTACTCATAACATATCGCCTGCGCTCGTTGTACGCGTGACACACATAATACGAGCCACAAAGTGGTTACTACATAGAGCGTTACTTGATGTGTAGGTCGCTTTATGTCACCTTCGGGCTTCGAATATTCAAAAACTATATGGAATCTAGATTCTATTACAACTTTTTAAATATATTTCTAGGTATGTAGAGGTAATACTATGGATAAAGTAGATATAAACGAACAAAATATCTAATAATTAAAAAACAATACAGAATAATGAAAAGCATGCGGGAATAATTTATAGTTAGCTTAAATAGCTTAATTAATTTCGCACTGATAATGCACCATCCCGACATATAGCAGAACAAATCTAATGGAAAGTCGTGAACGGGATATATGTACAAGACAGTAGATGTTCTTGGCTACCCACCCGGTATAGCCAGCGCTTTTCGGTTATAGTAGATTGACGTGATGAAGCTTTTATTACATTCTGACTGAAATTTATAATGCGATTTGCAACTAACCTGCTGGCTGCAGGTGGTGTTAATCGCTCAGGCAAGCTGAGCTTGAAAGGATATCAGATATTTAAAATAACATGTTAAGTAGAGGTAAATAGAAAGACAAATATATCCATCACTTGTTTACTTTTCTGTTAAATCTTTTTGTTTACTATCCGAACTAAACTTTAAATTACAACACCTTCAACTGCTGGTTCGATATAATTTTATACAGTTGTTATGTAGGTGCATACAAACGTAGGTCCGGTTCTGGGTTAGATTAAAACAACTTGTTAAGACTTAATTCAATTGCTTTAAAATATATGATAAGCTATATGAGTTTCATATTTTAAGGGGAAGCCTTATAAATATAACTTTGTTGTTCGTCTGTCTGTCCATCTGGGATACATATATGTATATATGGTATCAGTACGAAACCTTTTGTGCGCGAGTACGACTAGACCTTAACCGATATGTTTAATATCTACCTTGTCCTGTGATTGCGAAAATCGTAATTATTACAGTCGGGTAGATTTAAAATGGTTGTACTTTGACATTGATAGAAAAAATACTTATGTTCTATAGCCAATATTTTTAGTGAATATGTTTTTTTGATAATATTGTAATATTTAAATACAAAACTATGAATAAAATATTACATTTGAGAACCAAGGCATGCCTTAACACGACTAAAAGAAAAAATAAACACAGTGAAGCTCATTGGAGGTAAGAATATCATATCTATGTCGTGGTATACGAGATTTTCTAGTGTTCTTTAAATTGAATGATAACTAAAATGTCAAATTTAAGCGTATTGGACTGAATTTTGCATTGAAATAGCCTACATAAAAATAGGTATGTTAAAATAAATGATTCCGCTTAACTTTCTTCAATATTTTCAATGTGTTTATTGATTTATCCTGGAACAGCTGTCTTTCAAAGGTTATTTTTCTATATTACGTCAGACATAAATAATAATTTAAATATATTTAATAATTTAGCTTTTCTTTCGAATACATTAAAATATAACTTCTAATATTATAAATTAAAATATATACGCGTATAATAATAAGCATAAATATTATACGCGGAACGCCTACATATAGCTAAACCAAACTATTAATCTTATGGTTTATTGGAAATAAATCTCTACAATAAGATAAAGAATGGAAACTATATAAACTATATATTACAATTTACAAGCGCCTCTTACATTATTTATAATGTAAAATGTACAACAAGCCATGATATGTTGCAGAGTAGCGATGGCGATGGGCGGTGCTATGGATGCCTGCGGGCGGTGCATGAAAGTTTC
Organism: Dione juno; assembly: GCA_037127375.1. Classification (NCBI taxonomy): domain Eukaryota; kingdom Metazoa; phylum Arthropoda; class Insecta; order Lepidoptera; family Nymphalidae; genus Dione; species Dione juno. The sequence continues at coordinate 3,128,178 of JAXRJS010000059.1, read as the reverse complement.
TTTGGTCGTTGTTAATATATTAACATTTGTAAGTATTCTTTATTTATGAAATGGCTAAAAAAATTGTTTTTATAATATAAAAGGTGAGGAGGACGTCTTAATTTGCAATACCCAACGCATTTGCCTTAACATTAATACTATAACTAAGCTACGGCCAATCAATGAAATCAATCCAATCAATTTATCATTAAAACCTTTCATATATTTGATTATTTGAAGATATACTCGTATTACTTTACTTTTCTTTATTTTACTCTTTCACAACATCATTGATTTTTACTTAGATATGACATAGCATTTAATTTCTAGCTCGGCGGTGTACTAGCACTAGCAATCGGAGCATGGATCTGGACGTCACGCGCGTTCCCGAGCACGCTGATGAACAACAACATGTTCATTGCGTCGCTGGCGGTGGTGGCGGTGATGGGCGCCGCTATGATGATTCTCTCTATACTTGGCTGTTGTGGCGCGGCTAAGGAAGTTAAATGCATGCTGTTGACGGTATGTACCCAAGTTATATCTTTACTTATATTATTTGTACTGTAGTTCGGCTTTTAATAGCTGATGTTACACATCGGTCAAGTGCGAGAAGGGCACTGATAGTTCTCTACCAATTTCATGATACAAATACATCTTATAAAAATTAACAAACTTAAATTTGCGGTCGTATACACTAATTTTGTATGAAATGAACTACAGAAATAATCTTGTAATGATGTACGTGATATACGTTGAGATTTTCAATTATTGATTTTTTCTTGTTTGTACTATACGTTCTAACTTGCAAAATTTTATACAAAATGCAATTACAAGTAGGATAAACACTCGTATCTTTTATTTGCGTTGACTTAGAAGATTATTTTTTTCTATGTTTCAAGGGACTACCGATCTGGATATTTGATAATAATTTCAGCTGATACCTCCGCACAATTAAAAAAATAGTCTTGACAGTCGGACGGACATGCAGGCATACAGACAGACACACGGACAACAAAGTGATTTTTAATATATATATATAAATATATATATATATATATATATATATATATATATATATATATATATATATATATATATATATATATATATATATATATATATATATATATATATATATATATATATATTGTATAATATGTTAATAGGAAGTTGTTTATAATAGTTGATTTTTCATTTACAGTATTACATTCTTGTATTCATTATTTTCGTGGTGATGCTTGTTGGAGGAATACTTCTGTTTGTATTTAGACAAAAAGTGCTTACGACTTTGGAGCGTGAAATGCACGCCTCGATACCGAACTACGGAGTGAGGCATGAGTATACAAGGGCGTGGGACGACACACAAACGTATCTGCAGTGTTGTGGAGTGAAGAGCTACAAAGATTGGAACGACAACGTTCCTGAGAGCTGTTGCCAGGAAATTTATCCAGGAAAGGTAAAATATATACTGACGTAAATATGAATAATTTTATACTATAAATTTGATTACTCTATAGGGTAATTTTTATAAGCTTCACGCTGGTTATGGGGTAGGCAGAGGGAACATAGTATTAAGAAACTTCTCTCCACTTTCCTCCTTCTCAAGTGTGGTGAACTGGGTTCAAGCACACATTTGTCATACCAGGGTGGAAATTAACATTTTATCTGCAGACAGGCGCATGCCCAGGTGCAGGTGAAGGCCCACTGCGCTATGAGTTTTCTTGACGTAATATTTTAAGCAAACGTAAAGCATAAAGCATTGAAAGAACTCACATCTTTTAGTTGAAGTTAATAATTATGAAAATTATTTATGATTAATGGATAAGTATTCTCCCATCAGCGGCGAGACTGTAAATACTCCCAGAATCCTACAACTATGTACATGGACGGTTGTTACAGCAAGACAATTGACTTATTGCGTGAGGATGCCGTGTATGTTGGAGCTGTTGCCATCATTGTAGCATTGATTATGGTATGTAAATATATTTTGTCTACACATTTTCACAATTACAAGTTAAGTCTGCATTATAGATGCGATCACTAACCAGAAACCAAAATAATTAAAAAAAAGGTTAGTGTGTCATGCTGTAGTCGAGCCATTTAGAGAAATTCTCACGTTTTAAAATATTTTCACTCCTGAAAATGTAGTACGAAAAGTCAAATATTTTAATAAATACTATTACTACTACTATTAGATCCAATGTACTTACTTAAGTACACTATGTAGGGCTTTCCAAAGCCAAAAAATGCTTAAAATCTTTATTTCATTAAAACTAAAATCTAATTTTACATATGAAATTTAAATTTTTCAGGTGCTGGCACTAATTTTTTCATGTGGATTATTCGTAAAAATAGAGTGACATCGCAGTGAACGAACTGAATAGTGATACACTTTTTGATTGACTGTCAAATATTTATTTTAAGCGACCGTTTGATTGGTCTGGGTTGAATCGTGCATTACATTTAATAAATTGTATTCTAAATGTAGGTTCATATGTATAATAAAATTTTTATATCGATTTTCAAAAAATATATTATTTATTTAAAACATATGAATATAATATATATGTATACATCAAAATATAATATACAAACGTACGAGTACGTTATAGTTTCTTCAAAGACAAATATAAGAAACGATCACACACATCCATTCTTTTTTAATTTGAAAGTAATTGTAATTAAGTTATAATTACCTCCAAATTTGCCTTAATTCTTAATTTTTCTACGAGGTGGAAATTTAATAGTGTTAGGATTTCCTTCGCGATATTGACCAGAGCGAGTAAACCAACCGCAGTAGCGAATTATAATGTCTGATGTGGTCGTACCCAAAGGCAGTCCTAATGCACTAATTCTTTCAAGAGCTTGCGTGGGGCCAGCTACTATCTGTAATTTATAAAGAATTGACAATTGTTCTAAGTGTAAGAAACGGAAATGACATTTAGAGAACGACTGAGTGACATGACATAGAGGAATACTCACTCGACCAAAAACTACATGCTTGCCGTCGAATTGTGATAGTGGTTTGAATATTATATTAAATTGTCCGTACACCTCGTTGTCCGACGTTACCACCATTGACATCACACCTGAAAAACGTTAAAATATCTTTTGCAGTCGATTATTCATATTCGGTTAACGCTAAGCATAATAATTAAAATTATACAAATGAATATTTTACCGGGAACAGTGTGCTTTAATCTGAAGTGTTCCGGTCCAAATGGTTCAGAAACCCCTTCTGGTAAATAAGAGCCAAAGCCGTTGTCTTTTGCAACATCTCCTCCACGGCAATACAAGTTAGGCACAACTCTTAAAATAGAAAAATATATTTTTTGTTTGAAGTTGTCAAGTCAAGTTCATTCTTATTAAACACAGAGATAGTTAGCCTTGTCCTCGTGTCGTTAAAAGAAATGCATATAGATTTTTACCTAAAGAATCGAGTTCCCATATATGCATTGCCCCTTGCATCTCCTTTGATCAAACTAAGAAACAATTGGCACGTTTTTGGAACAATATCCGTAAAAAGCTCGGCTGTTACTCGACCTATTTTAGAACCACCAACTACCCATATTTCCATCGATATTCTGAAAGTGCATTAGAAAGACATCAAAATTAATTTAAAAATTGGAAATATTTATGTAAACAAAATAAGCATATACTAAAAATGACTACGTAGATACTTCGTTCGTTGAATGTTAGAAGGTTTGTCAAATGCTGGATCTCTAATGTCACGGTCAATTTTTTCAGTCTTGAAGAGAATGAAAGGTAACCTGAAATATAAATAAAAGTAAATAAAAATATCATTAATAAATAAATTTATTTTACAAAAATATGGTAATTTACGTGAGTATAACTTACGAAGCTCCAAGAATTAATTTATGCTTTGTATCTTGCCATAGTGTATCAAGTTCTTTCGTAAGTGGTTGTTCTGATCTCTAGAAATTTAATTTCATTATCATTTGTCTTGGAAAGATTTAAATAAATAGCTCTTCTCATACATTAAAAATATATGAGATAGAAAGATAGAAATATATAACTATGTGTCCTTACTAGCGCATTGTGCGAAATAAAAACTTTTTATACTTATTTTGCTATATTGCTTATAAAATCTTAGATACTATACTTTTACTTATACAAGAAGCATATTTGAACACATTTAATTGCATTTACAGAATATATATATTTTTACATTGTTGTGAGAAATATCTATTTTATTCAATATATTATCATATGTTGAAAAATATTATACACATTGATACATTTATCTGCCTCTATATATATATATATATATATATATATATATATATATATATATATATATATATATATATATATATATATATATATATATATATATATATAATATATATATATATATATTATGTTATTTATTTATTGAAAATCTATTCTTAATTTTAAACTGCTGAAAAAAAAAAAAAAAAAATATATATATATATATATATATATATATATATATATATATATATATATATATATATATATATATATATATATATATACATTAAAAAAATATTGGTCGCCTGCGTGTAGTACTCGCGCACCGAGGGTTTCGTACCTATTTCAGGATTGTGGGTATTCCGCTGAGGTAAATATTGGTTATAAATCATTCAATCATTTAGTATGACTTGAGCTAAAAATATATGTTTGTAATGGTTTATTTCGGTGTTAAAATGATTTTTCCCTTTAAGTCCTCACTTTTTGACAAATTTCATGTCTACTTCAGAGAAGTACAACTAGAGACGACAAAGTTAAATTTGCGGTCGTATGCACAAATTTCATATGAAATGAACTACAGTATAAATTTTAAATGGTTGGATTTTTTTCCTTTATTTGTACTATATATATGTATGTATATGTGGAAGTATCCTGTAGGTTTTGATAACTCGACAACTTTCATACAAAATGCAAAAAAATTAAGCGTAAACGCTCATACGCTCACTGATTGAGTTAACTTTAGAAGATTGATTTTTTCTGTGCTTTAAGAGGTATTTGGATATTTAATATTATGTATTTGGATATTTAATATTAAGTTCAGCTTGATATTTCCTCATGATTTTGAGAAATTGATCGTAACAGACTAGATAGTAATTCTATATGGATTCCATTCTTTTCCTTTTGAGGTACGGAACACTTTATCAAAGGTTTTAGTATGATGCACAGTTTTTGTTGACAAATAAAAACCATAAAAATTAAGGTCAACGTGGCCTATTTGGACAAGTTCTAACACAAGGCTAAACTTAAATTCAATTATTTTCCCGCCCTGGTAAGGTAAATCTTTGCGTTAGGTTTCTCACAATATCTGAAGATCACAATGTTTCGAATTTAGAAAAAAGGAAGGAGAATGGAGTATCTTAATGTTAATATATCTATGAGAGGAAATGTATGTTTAAAAAAAGGAAACGTCTAGAACATTTGATGTAAAGTCTGGAAGACAAGAAATTGGCATGTTTACCAGAGCTGTCACAGAAATAGTCCAAATTAGAAATTGTAGTAGGCGTTTTAGAAATGTTGTTCAGTATGGTAGGCATTGTCTTACCTCACAATTTATCTATAATAATATTATAAAGCTGAAAACTTTCTTTGGTTGAAATCTTAGATTTCTGTGCTTTGAACTTACGCTTTCATACTACTGATTTAAAATTTAAAAAAAAATTGTGCTGGATATGGCTTGATCCATTTATCGAGGAAGTTTATATTATATCAGGTTGGTCGTTTCAAAGTAACCAGTACCTACCTCGGGCACTTGCAACGTTTTTCGTGTCAAACATAATTCATAGTTATTTCCATTTGACCATGGGGACGAAGATAAAAGCTAAATAATAACATTAACTAGTATCCAAGTGATGAAGAAGGTACAATTTTGGGCCGAACATTTGCAGAAAACAAGTGCTAAGAGGAAATTGCGTGAAATCTTCACAAAATCAAAGATAACAACGTTGTGGGTATCAGCTAGTGAATAAAAATAACTCACAGCAATAAGAAGCCTCGAATATAAATAGTAATTTTGCCTCCTGATTTCATCAAGCACCCTTTGTCTTTGTTTACATAATAATTTATTGTAAGTGTCAGTTGGCTCAGGAATCATCCAGCAATCTACGAAACCCTGCAAAGTAATAAATAATAATAATAATAATAATAATACTGCAATACTATCGAATTAATAATATTCCAAAGAATCAAAATTTATCGAAATTAATTAATTTTATGATGTTTTTATGACATGGAGTCTATGATCACAGTTTCTAACAGACAAGCCACTTACCCCAGTTCTCTGTATCAGGTTAATGCGTTTCAAAAGCTCTTTGTTGACATTCATGTTTTCCTCAAGTTGACGCGCATAGTAATCGAGCCGTCGCGGCTTTAAGTACAACTCTGGGAATAGTTCTGGTGGATGATCGTCCACTTTGTGTTTAGACATTTGTAACTATAAAATTAGAATAATAACAAAATCAGCAAGACTTCAATAGACAGTATATAAAAAATGTTTATTATATTAAAATTATATAAAAGTGATGTACCTCTTTCTGATGGTTACACCATGCGGCATAGAAATCTTTAGAAAGTAAAGGAAACCTAGGTGGCTAAAATAACATAAAATTATTATTGTCACAAACTTATAGACGTCAATTGATATTTACATTTCTATAACACACTAACAAGCTTGAACTCTCTTGGTTTGCGGATTCGCGGTGGTCGAGGCCGCTCTGGCTCTGGCGGTGGTGTTCGCAATAGGGGATGCTCCAATAATTTGTCGCAAGCTCGTTCTCGTAATGGATGCATATTTTACTCAAATTATGCAATCATATAAATTCTTCTATTTCATTCATGAGACTTTAATTTGAAAACAATAAAAAAAGTCATTACATCTACTGTAAACTTTTATAATTGAAAGAGTTCAGATGAAATTACCTATTATTAGAATTAGATTATACTCATATTATTCATACCATTCAATTTTGTTATTATTCATGAAAACAGTGCTTTATTTGAAATTTATAAAGATAGTATTTAACTAGATAAGAAAAAGTGACATTCAAGTTTTATACCGTACTTCTATCAGTTATTACATTTTTGTATTAAACCTTTTTACTCATGTATAAACTGCTACGAAAATAAATAGATCGTATATTTAAAAAATTAACAATTATTTAAATTGAATATTTTAAATATAATTTAATGAGCAAGGGACCAATGCTGCATTTTGCCTTCGTAACTAAGTGTAACAGAGATATTAATGTAACAGTAAAGTTTTGGTATTTATAAGTATTAAAATATATTTAAGGTAGCACGGGATCACTTTGGAAATATATTAAATTTTCACGTTTACACGTCAGGTTGTCGTCAGGTCGTCATGAAAAGAAAAAAAACCCGTCAAGTGCGGGAGTACTCTCGCACCGAGGGTTCCTATTATTTCCTAATTGGATTTATTCTGCTGACTAAATATTTTAATTTCTTTTATTTTTAGTATTTGTTATTTTAGCGGCAACAGAAATACATAATTTGTGGAAATTTCAGCTTTCTAGCGATCATGACTTATGAGATACAGCCTGGTGACAGACAGACACATGGATGGGTAGACTGACAGCGGAGGCTTAGTAACAGGATCCTGTTTTTACCTTTCCTCCCAGTGTTCAAGGTACTTTCGTACCAGTGTTTAAGATACGTTTAAAAAAATTTCCACGCTTCTATCAGAATATCGTCATGCTTCCCGTTGTTCGTGCGTCGAAGATAGTTTCCAGTTTCGCACCAAATAATGCACATCTATTTAATAAGACACTCTTTGGAGATATATATTATAATATATTTTAATATATTATTATTATTATATATGTTAGGATCTTAAAAATAAGTGTGTTCTTTAAAAAATATATAATTATATTTATTTCAATCTCTTTACCTTTATTCTTAAATAATATATAAACATACATTTTTAATAAGCTTTACATAAATCCATCGTTCTGTTAATTCTAATTAAAATTTAAATTCAATTTAGAATAAGAAATAGAATCATTATTTTAAATCCATTTTAAAATCTGTATATTGATGGTCTCTGAACATATCGCATTTTTTCCGTACAGAACTGTTCATCTGGTTCAGCTTTAGCTGTGACCAAATATGAAGATTTACTGTATTGCCATGGCTTGAATTTTATGATCACGGAAGACATGTCCTCGTCGAATTTTACTTCAGGCTGCGAGATAAAGTCGTTAACTTCAACACGTATATACGTCAACTGGGAGCATATGGGTACCTAGATTAAAAAATATATCAAATTATTTAGTTTTATTGTAAATTACGGTTAAATAATGTCGGGTCTAGAAAGAATAGCACCGTTATAAATTGGTAATAGTCATTTACCAAAATGGAAAAGTATCGTGTCAATTACATAACTATATTCATTGGCGGATTTTCCACCTGGCTGAGATGACTTGAGCCGCTGCACGTTTTATGGTAACCGCCCAAAAAAAATTGTGGACTGATTTTTCTGCTAACTAGTGTTTCTTTTATCTGATTGTTTTTTTTTAATATGTTTAATAGGAGTCTGTGACTCGGCAATTTCACCCAAATTGCAACTATAATTCAGGAACTGGGTTCCCCCAAGGGAGTAGGAAAAAGATTGTCTTAAAACTACCCTGCCTTTTGGGGAAAAGCGTAAAGCTGATTTTTTATAATAAAATCACGTTTAAAAATTTATAGAGTGTAAAAAATAACTAATAGTAATCTGTATAGGTATATATGGTGGTTTCTTCTCTTAAGTAATTACATATTTATACCAGTTATATCTACCAGTTATATTGAAAAAAAAAACATATAAAACCAGGGATAAGCTTATTTGTTCATTAGAGAAGGTACAGTAAATACGCAAAATTGCTACCAAATAAATATTAAATTACTCGGAGTTTAAGATTGTATAATATGTACATTTTTAAGAAGGTAATAATGTCGTAACGTTATGTGGACATTAAAAAACATAGAACTTAAAAGCTAAATACATACCACAACAGGAATTGTTACACTCTTCTCAAAAAATCCAATTCGTCCAGATTGAGCAAATGCTACAACACCGGTATCGAAACCTAGGAAAGATTTTGTGTTTATAAAATATACTTGTTATTAAAATGTTTTATATTTAATTAAATTAATGAATTTTGAGGCCATTGTTATTTCCATTTCCCGCTTAGCCTATCACACGTAATATATCGAATACGGGTGGAAAACGGAGAACGAAGTGACTTGGTAATTCTCTCTGTATATGTGATAGAATAATTTATATAGCAGAATATACAGAGAGAATTAATTGATATAATTTAATCAACATAAATTTTTTACTTACCAAATTCATATACATATTTGGTTCTCAATGAATTCGCTGACAGGCATACTACGTAAATAAATAACGTTAACAGACTCAATAGTTTCATCGTGAGATATGAAACAACTCTAGTTAAGGAGAAAAGCTTTACAATTCAGTTTTTATAGAACCAGTAAATTGTATGGTATGTACCAATATAATTTTTAATTAAAATTTACATGTATTTGTAATGACCTAGCGAATACGATGTATTGTGAATTAGATTAGGTTATATTAATTATTACGGTAATAACACAATTATTAATAATTTAGTTTTTAATCATGTTTCACAATGATTTAATAAGATTTTATTACTATAATAAAGTTTTAGAAAGTTAGTTGCAATGCGGAAGGGCTGAAATTAAGAAGAATTGTCTACATTCTTCAGTCTACAAGTATGTAATTGGTACATTGAAATTTTAATTGGGTAATAGAACGAAGAAATTTGAAAAATACTGTCTTTTTCTTTATAAAAGTAATAAAAAATAAAAATGATAATGCCAAGAATTTTTGTGTTTGATTGTTGTTCGCCTTTCATGCAAAAATAAGTGAATTTATTTTGATGAAACTTTTTTGTTAATAACTATTAGTCCTCGGGAATATAGAAGCTGTTATTTACCTTGAGGATTTGCATAGCTGATGTTGTTTTAACTCAAATAGAACGTCTAATTTCTAAGATATATTAATGCCTTTATTTATTTATTTAATTAAGCGCCTCAAAAAGTTGGGTACTTTTTGTTGATAAAAAAACAAGCGGGATCAAGCTCCTAGACGTCAATACCCCTAAATCTAAAAAAAATATGAACATGTTAGTTTTTAAAAAAATTTCGTGTCAAAAAGTAAGATGGCAAGGGTTTATAAAGCCTACACAAACAAAGTTGCGGGGGTCGTCTAGTACCTATTACGTATGTACGCACCGAATGCTTTTTTCATTTAATTGATTAGATATGGTACTATATGCGAAATGTACTAATATATCAATATATACCACCGTTTGAATAATAATTAATGTTGTGTTGTGAGTTGTGACGCAAAGAATTACGTTTATTAATTCTCATTGTATTAATTCATTTTTCATTTGATATTTCAGGGTCATAATGCGACATGGTCTTGGTCAATATGAGACAGAATATATATTATGATGTACAAGTATTTGTAAAATAGGTGATTTAACTTTATTAGCAACATACAAAATAAAAATTACGAAAAAATAATAATCTGTCATTTGTCATCTAAAATCAATCACGAAAATTATAAATTTATTTAATGGATTTTTAACGTTACACATACACACATTGTATAAGTAACAATATTTTTCATTTAAATTAACATTTTGTATAATTGGTAAAATGAGAAACAGTGGTTTAGTATTGTTTGCATGTGCTGGGCTATTGCTTGTAAGTGTTTTCCTTATTTTTATGTAAAGCAGGTGACGTTTTAGAAGACGTACTTACTTGCATGCACTCTTATAACTTTATGGTGTAAATTTAAGTACATGATTGTCACCATTATTACATTACATATCACAGCGTCATTTTTATACATAACCTTAGTAACCTCTAAAATTTCATAAAATATATTATCTATTATTACCATCAACCTAGGCTATCCTAGAGTAGTAACTCTTGCTGATACTTATTAGATAATTTTGGAATATGTTGTGGCGTAGTTAAAATGTATAAATTGTCGACACGAAATATATATATATATATATATATATATATATATATATATATATATATATATATATATATATATATATATATATATATATATATATATATATATATATATATATATATATCTTTTTTTTTTTTTTTTATTTTTTATTTATAAGGTTAGTATAGTTTATTACAGTTTCGGTATATGGAAGAAGAAATGAAATAGACATTCGTTATTTGACAGGCAATATTTAATTATCTAATGAGGCAAGCCGGATATCTCACATATCAATTGGACGACCTATTTTCGATAATTTTATAGAAGATTAAAGAAACTACTTAGCTTATTAAGGATTTACAGTGCAGGTGCTGCTCCCATAACGATGTTGGGAGAGGAAGGAGCTTAGGACAGCCTGGGACTTGGGACCCAAGTATAGGTTTAACGGTCCTGAAAGGAGTTAAAAATTCGCATTAACGCTGTCCGAGCTTAAATCTCCGCTGTCCGAGCTCGTCTCTATCTAACAATAGGAAATAATTCTACTAATGCAGGCGGCATTAGTACAATTATTTCCTTTTGTTAGACAAAAAATATTCTCGCTCCTACTTCTACCGCATAGAAATTAACTCAAAATCAAAATATTCTTTATTTATACGCGTCTAACATAAGGGTCAAGTGAACACCTGATTCTAAAATTGAAAATATTTCTCTGTACTTTTGCTATTGTAAAAATGCGTCACAAATGATTTCTATAACTCTTATGGCGCCGCGAGTTTTGACCGGTATCTAAGAGTATCCTGCACCCTTTTTTTTATCGTGAGGAAATCCTTTTACGTGTACACCGTCGTAGTTGGGACTTGTACGCAATATATGGGACTAATGCATCCCATGCGCCCAACCGCCATGGGCCCGGGCTACAGGAGCCAGAAGCAATTTTAGTATACGACTATGTACTGCCGAAGTGGGTAGTACTACCCACTCTCATATACCCTACCAGCAAGTGCTTAGCTGTTCCTAGTACCTCCTTACAGATGTAGCATCATTTTTAGGTAGCTCTATCCCATCCTCAAGAATAACTTTAATCTAAGAGTGTCACTTCTAACGCCTTTAGATAGAATTTAAAGTGCTAGCGACTAATCGTGATTTGAATTTTATTTCTTAATTATTTCTCTAATTTTTTACCGACATCAAAAACGGAGGATGGTATAATATGTTCCATGATTATATTTTTTTAGCCGTTATTATTAATATAATAGATATTGTTTACTAGAGCGGAGGAGCCATATTAGGAGCCTCTACTGCCTGGAGCCTTTTACGCATGTCCTATTACTTTTGGACATCGGACATAGGAGTGGATCTCGGTGTCAGCATGTTATTTATTGCGGGTGCTCTGCTGTGCTTGCCTGCTTGTTGGTTGGCTTCTATGGTGCCTTATCATCCAAGATCGGTCCCGCTTGCGACCACTGTACGTACTTCTCATTTAATTGATTGGATGTGGTATTATGTGTGAAATGTACTTTAATACATCGATATATGACACCGACTAAACATGATTTTCAACTATGTTGTGACGCAATCAATTACATTTATTATTCAGCTCATTCTATTAATTTATTTTACAGTTAATGTTATTAATAATATCCGGTATGATGTTACTTTCCACTGGCATATCGTCCCTAACGGGACTGTCGCGGGCGGTGCGCGACACAAATACACTAAATTCAAGCATGTTACGTGCTATGTCGTATGAACAATTTTATCCAACGGTTCGGGATGCTTTTTCTTCAATGCAACTAGAGGTGGGAAAATTATTATAATTTATTGGTAGAATATTATTTATTATATAATTTTAACTACTATTTTAGTTGAAATGTTGCGGGGCTCACTCTTATACCGATTGGTATCAACACCGCCTTAATTTACCACCTTCTTGCTGCGGGCGTGTTGGACATGGAAAAGTAAGCCTATCAATGAAAATAATAAACTAAGTTAATAATATATATATAAGACGATAATAAAAGTTTTCAAATCTGTACTCAATACATATGTATAAATATTTACGTATAGTTTCTTTAAAGAATGACGAGCACTGTAACACGCCATTGTACCGCGCGGGGTGTGCGCGACTAGCTCGCATGGAGCTTCATATGTTTTCAAATTCACTGGCTGTGCTCGGTTGCGTTATAATAATTGTAAAGGTACATTTTTATATATAATTGTAACTTTTTACTTTACGTAGATTTTTTATTTAAACAACCACGCAACGGAAAAGCGTATGACTAAATACAATGGTTGTGGTTTTGCTTCTCGCGCAGAGGAATTCTTTTTTTCCTTTCCTGAGGCTGGTAAGTCCAAGTGCGATGTTAGTATTCCGCCACTCAACAAGCAGAATCGCGAAATCGGGCGTAAAGCTGAGAATGTAGTGCTTTACGAAGGGTAAATTGGAAAATAAACCAAACACTAGATATTTTTAAATTTTTTTAGCTTTTACATATTTTACTAGTGTAAAACAATTACAATGTACAATTTAATATTGCTTATTTTTTATTATGCAGACAGTGACACTTTTTGCAACCGCTTACATACTCGTCACGAGTTCTTTGGAACGCAATGCAGCTGTCCTCAAGCCTGCCTTTCCGCTACGTGTAGCGTGTGTAACGCCACCGCACGCTACAGCCCCAACGTAAATTTTACTCTATTTTTTTAAACATTGAAAAAAAATTGAAAATGGTTTTTTTTAATGTGCATTTATGTATCTATTTTCTTTATTTTTTACCTTAAATAATTTTTGATTAAATATTTTGATAGGGAAATTTATTGTTGATGAGAGAAATATGTGAAGTGTTGGAAAATAAATAAGTGTTTTATTGTCATACATTTTATTTTATTGACCAGATAATTGATATCGTAACAATTTTCACTAACTTAACTTACGGGGTGGGTACAATTATTAAAACAAAATAATAAGGATATCTTTTTTTTTAATTATAATTTTTTGAACACAATACAACATGCAAGCATAAAAATGCTTTAGGAAATTAGGAAACAATCATATCTTTCTATATTTGGTACCTATTTTTGGTTATTTTCAAAATATTCATGAAAACGATTTCTATATAAAGACAAACAAAAAACTATAATATATTATGAAAAAAATTCGTACAACGGGGCGCGGGCGCGCGGGTCGCGGTGGTCTCACCCTTAAAGACTTAGTATCTACAGGACTATCGAATTGCGGGAGGTCAGACCGCGTCGGACCCGCACCCCCGCCCCCTCCACCTCGCGCCCCGGCCGAGGCACGCTAGTCATAGTCACAACAATAGCTACATAGTACAAGTCTAAGATAATAATTATAAGCGATGGTACTCGATAATTTAGAATTCGAAGATTACAGATGCGTCTCGTCGCCGGGGACGCGCGCCGCGCCGGGGCCGAGGCCGCGGTCGAGGCGTCGGCCCGCCGCCACTCGCACTCTCTGAGATTCGCACGTCCGACATTCACACACGCGGCGGGCCGAGGCACCGAGGGGGGACGCGCGTCGCTCGCCGCGCGGCCGCGCTACAAGGCATTATGTCGCGGCACGCTCTATAACCTACGATAACTATAATATTGCTATAACGCTGAAGCGGCCGAGACCGAGCGGCGCGCGTCCCCGGGCCGGGCGCGGCCGCTCATTTAAGGCCGGGAGCGGCGCGCCCGCGCAATTGGTTAAGATTAGGTCTATCTAGAATAAATAGGGTGTGCGTGGGAGCTCAGGGGGGCTCTAGCGCCGCGCGCCGCGGTGTTTGCGGTGCGGGTGCGGCGCGCGGCCCCACCACAGCGCCGCCAGCGCCAGCGCCGCCGCCACGTCGCGCCGCGCTCTGCGCAACCACACCGCGTTAAACAGGTACACATGCGCCCGGTCGCGAACCACGCTAGTAATATCGCGAGATGATAATATCTTGATACACATACAATTTCGACCTGTCACTGTACCTGTACTTGGCGCTGCCCATTTACATCTACGGATTAGGCTATAATACTTTTACACAAAACTACTTGTACTTAGTACTCGTATATAATAAATACTACCTACTAATCTACTGGTACTATAATAACGAAGTATGCTAGGCATTATTATTTGTAACTACTTTTGGAAATGAAAGTAAAAGAACGTAAAGAGGCATCGTTCAATGCATAGTTATTAATAAAGTATGATCGTTATCAAGATATTTTGTTACTCGACAATATCAGTAGCGCTATTCATAATTCGACCACTAATAATAACATCAAGAGGAATGAGGAACGATTCTGACAAGTGTCAAGAATTATATCCATATTATACCGCTTTCCTGAATGAACATATTACAAAGATGCAAAATATCTACTAGGAACTAATAGGAACTACATGATACTAGAATATCACTTTGACAATGATATAAGAATAGGTTTTTTTTTTTCGAACAGATTAAATCTTGTAATTCATTGATCAAGGAGAGCCGTATACATTACATATACGTATAATATAAAATCTTACATAAATACTAAGTATATTTATTTAATGGGAATATCTTAGCAGCACTGCGAGTACAATTATCTCGCCACGATTTAAAAAAAAATAAGAAAAGGCCCTGTGGTAATTATATAAGCTGCTATTTTCGGATAAAATATAACATAATAAACTTATAGTTGAATTTCTAAATTATCACCATGCCAATTAAATTTATAATGAAGAAATTACATTACAACAAACGTTTTAAACAAAACCACCATGCGCAATGGATGAGGATTTAATAAAAGGGACATGCAACGTAATATGAAACCTGAAATGACATACCTTCTATTTAGTATGAAAATTTACTATAAATTTTGTGTAGATAAAAAATCAGAATTACTTATATTTAATTAAATAAATAAATATAATAAAGTCTTTAAACTTCGTGATTTTCACATATTATAAATGAAACAATGTAAACAGATTAATCACGTAAATTCGCCGTAAAATATACGACATTTGAATCTTTAAAAACGTAGTCCGTGGTCACGGGGAGGGTAGGGTAATGTAGGGTGTCTACTGCATAGTGTTCGAAATGTCGGATTTCCAAAAATAATGTTTAAATTATATTGTTAAATAAAAATAATTTAATATTTTTCCCTTTTTTAAACGTCCAAATGTCGAATATTTGGAATAAGTTAAACCATGATAGATACTAAATAGAAGGCAAAAGCACAAATAAATTCTGTTAAAATAGCAATATATGAATGAGTAAGAAGAGTGGGGATGGTTACCGATGCACACAACACGCGATATTGCTCACCAAAGTAGCACACTGCCCGCCCTGCAACAAGCGGAAACCGTGTTCACTTTACGGCCAACGTGGCCGAAGCTAGGTTAATTTGAGTACCGGCTTTAGTCATTATACCCGCAAGTATGTAATCATACGTCTCATATATTCTAATAAAAATTACTTAATAATATATTATTGTTAAAGGAAGCATTCAAAATATATATTTTTTAATTTTCTTTATTGTAATTTTAAAACAAGCTGTAATTTTTTTTCGAATATTTTTTAAAATCTGTCACAATTTCTTTGTTTTCGTCATTATGTTTTTTTTTTTCTGTAAAGCCGGCACTGAACACATTGTTAACAACACAGTTACAAGCAATTAGAATTAGCAAGCGATCTGTCAATTTCACACAATACCCGATGAAATGCTTCTTAAAGCTTCACTTACCTGATTTCAGGGGCATAATTTAGTAATACTTAATGATGAAGCAAAATTTTATATTAATATTATAAAAATTTAAGCAGTTGGTAAGTTGATTGTAATTAAATTATTAATTACCAGCCAGTAACGAGAGTGATTATTATTGTATGGCCATAACATGTTTTAGAGATCAAGATTTCTTGAAAATTTCAGGTGGTCTTTCCTTTATCAGTGCTGATTATGAATGAAATAAATGAATAAATTTATGGATTTAGTATTAAATTATATTATGTTATTATATTTTTATATCTGTGTTGTCAACGTTTGATTTGAACTAATAACTTATGTAAGAATGTACTTAGCATTGTAATTTTACTAATATTAACAATGTATTCATAATTTTAGTCGTATGTCAGCAGTGGTACATATTAAAGGAAATTGAATATATTGAAATACATTAAACATTTATTTATAATTAAAAAAAGTAATCACACCTGTACCGGATGCATGATTGATTAGAATGATGTGTTAAATAAATAAACAAAGTATATGAATCGAGATCAATATAATTATATATTTGACAAATTATTTTAGTATTCAGGATCATATAGTTTGAGACGCTTCAGCACACTCAATACGTACCTGGCACGTGGGGCAGTGCGGCGGCGCGCACCCCGCCAGCTCGAGGCGGTGGGGCGCGCGCCACTCGCCCCCCTCGCCTCCTCCCCCCGCCGCCCCCGCTGTACCCGCCGCGCCCGTTGCCTCTATGCAGCACTCCACGCCTTCTTCACACTCGGGCTCCCAACAATCGACTTCACCCAACTAAAAATCATATGGTTATTTTTTAGTTTCACGCTGTATCGTGCATATAGCAGCAGGTAGACGGAACCCAGTCGTAAGTCACTCTGTTCCCGGAATTATGGCCAACTTTTAGGACATTGCATGTTAAATCGCAGAACTCGACGGAAGAGGGAGATAATAATTCATTCCCCCGAGTGGGAATCGAACCCACAATCATCACCAACACATTAATAACATATTAATTTATATAATAATTTATTAATTAATTTGTTTTATTAATTGGTTGTTGTCAAGATCGTTATACAGACTACCTGTCTATAATATAAAATTAAGGGTTATGTAAATGAGATTTTTTAATGGCTTATAATAATTAAAGTAAAAGAAAATATGAGCAGTAAAAATCATACAAAAAGTATGTTTTTGTTAAGATAACTCAGCTAACAAAGTATACATACGAGACACTCGCAAATCTGGCACTGGTAGAGCCAGCGCTCGCCGCTGCGGAAGGTGACGTGGTGCATCTCCTGGTGGCGGCAGTGGAAGCGCGCGTCGCAGTGCGGGCAGCACGCCGCCGGCGCCGGTGACAGCGGCGGCGACAGCGGCAGCGACAGCGGGGATAAAGTGCTTGGAATCTGAAGATTATATTTGAAATTCAATATTACTGTATATATACGAGTTTGCTATGCGTGCGTATATTATGTGTTCAGTGGCAGAAACCAATGCGAAAACGATTTGATGCGTGATGCGGGGAAATAAATTTTCCGAATCAGGAAATCAATCTATAGTCATTGTATATACAGCCAACTACTTATGTTATTTAGGATATTTATAATATTTTAAAATTCTTAATGTGGGTATTATCAGCGTAGTCAAATAAAAGCTAAGTAGTAGTATTAGGTAAAGCGAAGCTTAATAATCTACGGGAACGGGGAAACAGAATATGAATTCTATTTTTTTAAAACTATATATATTATATATATATATATATATATATATATATATATATATATATATATATATATATATATATATATATATATATATATATATATATATATATATATATATATATATGTAAGTCTGTTTATATACGTACAGCAAGTGAGGTATTATCTCGGTCCCGGTCGCAGGCGCAGGGCGCACGCGCACACGCGGCGACGCCGGCGCGACACGCGCACGCGCGACACCCTCCGCCCTCCGCCCAGCGCGCGCCGTCCGACACTATCTGACCTTGCCATGAGCAACCTGTGGAGCGGTTTATGAATTCTTTTTTATACAGTATATTTTGAGCGTTTTTAAAGTATTATTGAGGAAACACTGGAGATTGAGAAATATTTTTATTAAATGTATAAAAATTTTAACGAACGAAGGAAGTATTTGAACATTTAAATTATGATGCGTTTTCTAAGAATATATTATATTAATATACGTTTTATTATTGAGTCATCATACATTAATAAGGTTCTATTTGTGTAGTCGGAATGGTTATAAATATAGAGCTGACGAAAATCATACGTTTCGTTACAATAAAATATTGAAATTTATATATTGATCAAAATACAAATCAATAAGCCTATTGATTTATAAAATAATTATTTTTGTCATTCTAATACTTACTAAGCTCACACTCGTGTGTGTTACATTCACATCGGAAGCCTCCGTCAGTGTTCAAGCACCTCGCGCTCGGGTGACACGTGTGGAAGCCCTCGGCACATTCATCTACATCTGGAACAATATTATTTCAATTTAAGATAGATTTAGCTAAAATAGGGACATGTGAAGAGTTGTATAGGTTATGTAAAGATTTTTGATAATCAATATGCTATATTTATTTATAAAAAAAAATATTGAAGCCTAATTTAAAGCATAATGTTTTAGTCTAATTGAAATACAAAGATGTATGTATATTACAACAATATCATTCGATTTTTTATATTATTTACTGTCAAGAAAATCTTAACATATATAAGTAAATTGGATAAGCACTTCATAATTTGTTTTAGGGCCGAATAATAACATTACTACAGATATTTTGTTAATTTGTTAATAGATTTTAACTAACCTTCACAATGATCCCGATACGGGTCCCGTCTGTACCCATCTCGACACACGCAGTAATACGACCCAGGCGTATTGACACATAACGCACGAGGCACACAAGCGGCGCGCGCGGCCGTATGAGCCTCGCACTCGTCCACGTCACGCTCACATCGGGTGCCTGTAAAGCCTCGTGCGCAAGCACAATGCTCGGGTGCCGCGCACTCACCTCCGTTCAGGCAACCCCCTGTACATATAGCTGTGGATATACAAGATTGATTGCTTTATTTTCTTGGTTGGGAAGTTTTCTTTGAAGTCAGAAGTTTAAGTGAATTTTGAATTTGAATGTTTTGAAATATATGATTATGACATTACAATAGCAGCAAATAATTCCAGTATAAAATATTGGTAAAGAAATTAAGGCTATCGCAGCGCAATAATATAGTGTTGTTGTGGATTGGACTCGATTTGATCTTCCCGATAAAGAAACACAAAGTACTGCGTTAAGTTCCGTTACTCGACATTAAAATATCTAACGAAGAAAGAGGGCCACATATATTTTAATAATAGGGTCCTCTCTGCGTTAACTATAACACGCGAGAGCTAAATGCGTAATGCAGAATTAATATTACGGAGTCTCTAAAATAAAATAACTCACGCGAACAGGTGTACCCGTCGCCAGAGTAGCCCTCCTTGCAGCGGCATGAGTACGAGCCGGGAGTGTTGCGGCACTCGGCGTGTGCGTGGCAGCCGTGCGTCTCGCTCGCACACTCGTCCACCTGGACATGTTTAATATTAGTACAACAAACACAATCTTATACCTTTTAAATATAAGCACAACTGGGTACTTAAAATATGAATTGGATTAATATATGTCTAATATTTTACTGCACTGTCCTAAAACAGAGGCTATATGATGCTTACAATCCGCCACATTGTATGGGTAGCCTGAGCAGACGTTTGACGTGTGTTATTTTTAAGGCAGGCATTTGGGGAACGGTCGTTCTTGCAACCTCGTAAAATTAATATTATTGTACATGATTGAGCTTCGATTAGTTCAGAAATATTCCCAAAATTGACTAGTCATTGTTAAATTTCGACGAAATTTTTGGATTGCATCAATTAATTTTCTAGAAATTAAAAGTTGTATAATTATAGGCGGCCACAATTACCCTTTACTAAATTTTCCACTTGCTAACTAAGGTTCTCTAACAAGATAATAATTATTCAAGGACCATTGAGCTCTCACAATTAATATACATATAATAAATAATTTAACAATAACAATATACCTCGGCACAATTAAATTTGTCCCGGCGTGTGTATCCTGGCAAGCACTGGCATACGTAGCCGCCAACCACGTTGACGCAGCTGGTGTTAGAATGGCAGTGATGACCCTCGCGTCCGCCTGCACGCTGACATTCATCCACATCTGGCCGATTAAAATATATATTTCGATTAAGGATTTTTTATACTATTTCTTCAAAACGACTATTTTATCTTAATAGAAATAATATCTCTTCAATTT
The DNA here is from genome assembly GCA_037127375.1 of Dione juno. Classification (NCBI taxonomy): domain Eukaryota; kingdom Metazoa; phylum Arthropoda; class Insecta; order Lepidoptera; family Nymphalidae; genus Dione; species Dione juno. The sequence goes on along the minus strand of JAXRJS010000059.1, from coordinate 3,107,113 downwards.
TGGACTAAGTAACCATAAATATACTGTAACAGTGGAAATGTGTGGAAATAAATATGTATAACAAAACCAAAGTATGTTTAGAATGTTCATGAGATAAATTTATACTTGAGGTGAATTCGAATTTGTTATTCTTTAAGTTTCAACTTATAAGACTAAAAGTGTTTACCTTCACAAGTGATACCATCCCCCTGAAACCCCTGGTTGCATTTACAAGTGTACTTTGTATTGAGATTCATACACATCGCGTTCTCATCACACGAATGACCCATGCTGCAATAATCCACCCCTGAAACAATATAGGTTTAAATTAAATACTACATCCAATTAAATCCTTCAAAATATTTATGCACTTATTTAATTAGATATTATTACCATATTATAATAATTTATTAAAAAATATTTTTTTAAATTTCTACAGTTTTAACGTTAAACGAATAAATAACAATTTCATGTTTACAAAAATACTTACCGATTTTTTTAAAGCAAAAGCAGTGTTATGTCCATTTTATCGTGGTCTTTGGCTAAAAACTTACTATTGATTAGATTATCTTTTGATTATGGTACCTGGACAAAACTTGCAGCATTCCCCTGGTACAGTGAACTGGTCAGGCGCATCGCATGGTAGTGGAGGACACGCGGTCTCGGGGTCCACGCGCGTGCACTGCATGTTGCCATCGTGACACACACACTCCGCGCACTCCTTAGGCGCGAACCGCTCCCCATGCTCATATAATGTTCCTTTCAATAAGCATTGCCCTGAAAATGTCATAAAAATACATAGACGTTAATGTTTCATTTAAAAATATATTCATGTTGCAACAATGACGTTTGTATTCACTTATGAATAATAGAGAATTTATGTTACCTACTACGATATAATAAAATCAGTCATTATATATTCATTATATACATGTAACTTAAGCATTCCAAAATATTTTAGTGAAAAATATACTATTCGTGAAACAGCAAGTAAGTGAACGAACTTACTAAGGCAAGTGGGACAGCATTCTCCTGGATGTAGCACTGGATTTTTACATTCTGCTCTATCGCACTCTACTGGCCTGCACGTAATCTCACCATGCTACAAAAAAAATATTTATTTAGTTAACATTCGATAAATATACGAAATAATACGAATTATAATTAATAAAACCGTATACCTATAGAAATATTAGATAAACGTCAATGTATTAATACATCATAAAATATTTCTTAAAAATGTCTAATATTAAATTCTAGTTAAAAGAATGAAATTAAATTTTGGTCTTACCACGCAGGAGCATCGATTGCAGTCTTTTTGCCAGGTAGCACCGTCCGCATGCACTGTGCCGTTAGAGTAACACGACTTCTGACAGTCGCACTGTTCTAGCCGCGCAAGCCTCGCCTCGGTGCCTACCAACTAAAAACACCGTTGAATTTAACAATGTTTCATTTTTCTACGTTAATTGTTAGTGACTAGTTATCTTTCTTTTTAAATATTGTTTAACTAGTTTTAATTATTCTTTTAAACCTTTCGCTGTATTTTGATCTCTACAATAGATAACTAAAATCAGCAAATCACTACGAAACGCAGTAAAATTAACACTAAATAGAAAGCAAACCTTGAGTGATAAGTCATGGATATGCGAAGTTAGTTCCTGTACTGTAGCTTGTAGTAATGCAAACTGCCCGCAGGTGGGACACTCAGAGTCCAGCCCTGGGCACTGCACCAAGTATCCATGCGGTCCACTTACTAATCTTATGTCTTGTATAGTTCCCTAGAAATATTTACAACAATTATAAGATTTTGTAAATAAAAAAAATATGATACCAGCTATTTAATTTTAACACTATGCTGAAAATGTAATACATTTAATTAACATTGGTTTTTTCTCACCTTAAATAGAGAATGTTTACTGTTCCTCTGCCCAACCCATAAAGAGAGTTGAGGTTGAGTAAAGTTGCGATCTGGTGGTGGTATGAGGCGACGGTAGAGCGGGTGGCAGTCAACGAGTAGCGTGGCCTGCGCGCCCGACACTGCCAATGCCACACGGTGCCACGCGCCGTCTGCTAAACGAAACGGGAACGTCTCCACCCGAGCTGTTGCGCTCCCCGCCGCCACGTAGTGTAACCGCACTTCATCTCTGCGACCACTTGACTGCAACTCCAAGTACCTGCGCATTACATAGCCACATAGCTACTGAGTGTTATAACCCGTCGCCGCGCTCTCGGAACCTCCCTCCGAGCGAACTGTTCCGAGGTACACATAAACAACCACATATACTCGGACGGCAGACGGGGTGGGACGGCAGACCGAAAGCGAGCGGGCCTCGGCTCGCTCTACATCTCAATATCGCTCGCTCAAGAAGGGGACCATGTACCTCGGAACGAATCGCATTCGGTGTCAATAGAGCTACTTCGCATCTGATGGAAAGCCAGAGGGAGAACGCGATTTGCGATGTCCGATCGCGGATGAAAATTCTGGAGGGAGATTCGGCACCGACCGACGAACAACTGACAGCCGGCAGCCTTTTCCGATCAGAGCGACGACCTAGTCTAAACCCGGTTCTTTACAGTAGAATGAAATGCGCAGTTACTGATTCCCATGTCGCTTGGAATGCAAGTGCGGAGCCCGATAGAGAGTGATCGAAGCGGACGCGGGCCCGCAGCGGTACGACTTACAACACCCAGCTGAACATTGAAAGACGGCTTATGAGGGAACAGTTAGACAGTTACGAACAATACAAGTCAAGACACAGAACACAAGACGGACGACGGTGGAGGAAGCGCGGTGGACGCATGCAAGTCGACCCGCTCGCGCGCACATACGGCCATGCAGAGGTCACAGTGAGCGTAACAAGGTTACATATGGATCGAGGAGGGCATTCCGAGGCACAGGACATTCCAAGATACATGATTCTCCCCTATGCGCGCGCACGGATGCCGCGCGAGGCGTCATGCGTGCGCGCGCAGCGATGTTGAGATCTAGAACTTACCGGAGAGCGTCGCCGGGCGTCGAGGCCTGCTGGGGCGCGCGCGCTGCACGGCTGCCAACCGCGCCGGTTGTTCATGCCGGTGTTCTACCCGACACCAAACGGTAGTTTTATTAGATAAGTATAACTTATTGATCTTTTTAATAAGATAAGTTATCATTATAAAAACTCCAGTTATATTTTTTGATATAAGAATGAGATTCAAATCAGAATCAGGAGCAAACTAAACGTCAACACAAAAATGTCATGCAAAGTAACAGATATCGATTTTTTATTAATTTCTATATTTAAAAAAAATCGTCACAAGATCCAAATCATACTCCATATAAATATAAAAAATAGTAATATCGCGATCGAAACAGTAAGTATATTTGGACCTTACTATCTGTTGCTAATGTCACACAAACATTAAATACCTGTTGTAGCCGTGCGAGAAGGATAAAATCGTGCCAGAATTAGCAGGCTCCTGGCGAAGCGTGGCAAGTACTGTAAATTCTGGTGAGCGGCGCAGTAGTTCTGTCGCGCGTTCAAATGCAGTCCCATCTACCTGCAGTGACCGAGACTCCCCTGAAAATATTTAAATCATAATTAAGGTAAACAGATAATTATTACGGAAAAAAAATATTAAAGTCCCAAAAATATAAGTAAGAGATGGCCATACACCCAGGTATGGTCATCTCTTTAAAAAAGCTTATATAAGCCAGGATTGTGGAAAACGTTTCCAGATACGAAAATGGATGATGATTTATTTGGTAAGCATTTTTTGTTATCTCTAGAACAATTTGAGTAATAAAAATAACCAAAAATCAAAATCGATAGAGCGTTCCTAGTCATTTTTGGTCACATATTATTTTTTATTGATATTTAGTCAAACTCAGGTATTCGACTAAATATAAAGAATGACTGTTAAAACTTTTGTTTCCTATTTCAATTTTTTTTTAATTCGCAGAGATCTGATTTGTGTTTGTTTATATATATATATATATATATATATATATATATATATATATATATATATATATATATATATATATATATATATATATATATATATATATATATATATATATTAATGTTTTAAAATGAAACGAGGAATTGTATTCTTTTTTTTATAAAAAGAAAGGAAAGAAAAAAATAAGAAAGAGTAAATAAGGAGTGAATAGTTTAATATTATTGTAATAATATTATGAAGAGACTGTTAGCTAAATGTTATATGCCAATAACTTATGATAAATGACAGCTAAGACATGTTGTCATTACAGATAGGTGTCATTACAGATTATTAAACAAAAATATAATATAATATAGAACAAAATATGGTAATAGTGACCTCATTAAAACAGATTATATTTATAGTCGTAATAAATAATGATAAAAATTCGTAAATTCCGTACTTCAGTAAGGCTTTAGATATAGAATCGTACTGCGGTGGCAGCTTGCCAACTCTAATTATTACGACTTTTCTTGTGACTCGTTTACTTTACCAGTTCGTTTTATCTATAACCATATTCATATTGGTATCTGTATTTATAAAATTAATTGAGAAATATTTTTTTTTTTACTTCTGTGTCCGATTCGATGGAAACTTTATATGAAATATTTTACTCTACTATATTTGTTTAACATGGTCGCTTTATTATTATTGCCTTACGAGAGAATTCCTTAGTAAACTCACAAACTAAAGAATTCTCTCGTAACATAGCGTTTTTGTTACAATTGCATTCTTATTAAATAATGGATGTGATAAGATATTATTACATATTATCAAATTTTTGCACACTTGCGTACAATTAAATATAGTTTGATCGAATAAATACTATAAATTAAATAAGCTAACATATTGTCACGATTCAATCGTTGTTTCAATAATAAAATGCGCAATGTAAAGATTTTCAAAGGGGGAGACTATAATCGTGCGATTCGCACGTGGATGACGTGACGCACCGCGGGGGGCTAATGGCACTGAAGGGGACACAGTCGTATTGGGAAGGAAATGTACTTACTTGCTATCGAAAATTTTAATTAAACACTTTTACCGTAGTATTCCGTCGTGCCTGAGGAGGGTCGATTAGATAGCGATGTTGTATGTCGGTAGATTTTAATGATAGTTACGATTTAATTAAAGAATCGTAATATTTGTATTGTGTTAATTCCTTAATATAAAAAAAAAATCATACAAAAATAGATTATTACAAAAATCTAGCTTCGAACTTTGGAGTGCAACGATGAAACATTTGAACAAAATCGTTGCTCTTTCTAAAATAAAACGACTATCACTATAAAACTTTGAAAAGTAATTCCTATTTTGACAATGTAGTTTGAAATGCAATTGTACGCATCCGTGAACTTGACGGTATTTCGAACTTTTCCGCCAGAGCGTTGAACTTCCAGGAACGTCTACGGCTACGCCTTACCCTACTATTATGATAGATTGTTTGTTTGATATGCGTATATATTCTTTTCTAATGGAAAAAGAGTTTATATAGAAGCCGTACATATAAAATATAATGTCAAAAAAATTACTTGTGTATTACACAGTACAGTAGTACAGTAGTAGTAGTAGTAAGCTGACCTATAATCTTGAATAAATTATATTATATTATGATACGCCATACATATTGCAAATATGTAAGGCGAAGGAAACTTAATAGCCTGAAGGGCCAGCCTAGTTATGCTTGAATTTAGAATTTAGATTAACGAAATGCAAATCTCAAACCGTAGTAGTGCTAACGACTTACAGGCACGCTATAAGGATAAAACATTTATTTAATTAGATATATGTAATTATGTACATCTGTACTTAGTAGAAGAGTAATCAATACGTCACCATTTCCTATCTACCCTTAGGTTAAAATTTATTAATTAATCAAAATAGTATAATAACTAATATAATATTAATTAATCAAAATCGAATCCAAAATCTTTACGCTATAAATGTTTTAAGAGTTAAGAATTTTAAAATTAATTAAATATATTTAATAATTATATTGCGCCATAAATAAATTACGATTAATAGCTTTAGTTAGCAATTTAACTATAATACCTTCACAATATTAGTCTCTGATTTATTTTATAAAATATCTCGGCAGTCATAACGGGATATTGTTCCTCATAAGCAACCCCCAAAATGTTTTGGTTTCATTAAATCACCCTTGTCGAATTTATCGCTCACAAATATTTGCAAAGCATTATGTAAGCACTGTTGAATGGCTCCCCGTAGTGAATTTATTTATTGGCCATCGTTTGACATGACCGGTGACACTCGTTCCCTTTGACGGTCATCCGCTTTAAGGGACTTACTGTGGAAACAAGCTGAGCGTATAGCCGATGAAATATATCAAGAAATATATTTATAATAAATAAATACTACGCTCAGTTGAAAACGAAGAACTTATTTCTTTCACACTATACACTTTATTTATATATATATTCAAATTCAATATAAAATAAAATGTATTTAATGAAAATGTAAATGCTTACTTTAATTTTTCAGATCAATTAAAGTAAGCGGTGTTGAAGGTTGAAGGTTTGTACTAAATAAAAAAAAAATATTCTAAATTGCACTATACTTAACTCGAGAGGAAATTTTATATTAACAATACTTCTAATTCAAGCCGAATCCATATAATAAGTAAAGATTTCCAAAGTAAAATAATAAAAATACATGTTTTAGGTTATGCATATCCGCTAAACCGGAAATAATGAAATAGCCATAATAGAGTAGACTACAAGGAACAATCCGCGAGCGAATACTAGTATAATATAAGCAAAAACAAGCTTTTCACATACGTGAACGATGAGTAGACCGTGCTGTGCACATGACTACGCTTCATAATTATAACGGATCACTAAATAAATCACTGCAGCCCAGTGACGCGGGCGGTGACACCCGTTATTAACATTTATTAGTTATATTATAAAGTATTAGATTTTAACATTTGTTATCAATATTTATGAATCAACTGAAATATTTTAATTACGTGTACTAAACATTTGGTTGTAAAAATATTTTTAGCTACGTAGATATCTAAAAAGGAAAAAACTTAAACTATAGAGGATAGCTTTGGTGTCCATCGTAGTATTTCTCGGTGCACGAGTTCGACTCACGCTTGACCGATGTTTTTAAATTTTTACTTCACGTTTCCTTTTAAACCCTTTATTTGAAATAACATTACACGACTATTCATTCTCTCCGTTCTTAACTATTTAGATCACACCTCTATGTTTATATTCTAGTTTTCTATTGTTAGTCATTATTGTAACGAGTGTACTTAATTAAAAAAGCTTTAAATAAGGATGTGTTCCTACAGTCAGTAGTTTGAATGTAGATTTTAAACAATATTGCACACTTCTAAGAATGGACGGCATTTTTAGAAGTAGTAATAGATAATGTAAATGAAGGCTTAATTACCCCAAAAATATTATTCATATATGCATATAATTACGAAGAATACACACATTCAATACCTGTCAAACCAGAAGCTAGCCAGAAGCGTATTCATATCGTATATAATATAATACGCTTGTCTCTTACAGACCATTACATTACCATTTTTCATAGTCTCTGAATATGACAAGCTATCGTTGAGTAATCATTTATAATATACTAACTAAAGCCCGTTATTTCGTGAGCGTGGACCTTATGATCCTTGCCACTTACTTGCCAGATTTTCATTTACCGATTTACCGATTTTTCATAGTTTAATTTTTCTATTCTATAGTGTTCCAGATCTTCGATTTTTATAAATCAAAATATCTTTGAGAAATATCCATTGCACCGTACGACTTATTTTAAACTTATTTTCATACTGATTGATTTTTTTTATCTTTATAATTTGAAAATAATTAATTAATTTAAGATATTTTTGAATAATATAATATATATGTATTTAAGTCATCTTAGCAGATGTCACTAAGTGAAAATAAACATAGATTAAACGTCAGATAGTTTGCTCCAGATGTTGTATTAAACCTGTCTGTGGCATGTTTCATAACGGCCGCGAGGACAATAGAGCGGCGTTTGACACCAGCAGAACAAAAAGCCCCGCAAATTAGGGCGCTAGGAATAGGCGGACACCCTTCGACAATTACGCAACTTCACAGTTCACATATAGTATAATCGTGTCTTTTGCAAACGTGCAAGTCAAATGAATTGTATGAAAACTCTTGTCCCCTAGTAAATAGAGATGTTAAGTTTATATATAAATGTTAGTCACCATTTCTTTGTGTATTATATACATGTATATTTTTCAATCCAATAAATTTTCTGGAGATGTTTTTATCTTTTTTAACTTAGGCAGAAGGAACCTAGTGTTAAGACACGCCGTTCCCTATTTTCCGCCTTTTGATGCCTGATTAGTGGTTAGCTTGCGTGTTTAGTGGTGGAACTAAACGCCGCGCTTTGTATTGTTGTCAGAGCGAAGAAAATTAAAATAATTCATTCTCTCTGAGAGGGACTCAAACCCACAAACTGTCGCGTTTACAGGCAGACATACCTATGTGCCACTACATTCCGTTCAGATGTAGATAATTTTAGTATTTAATAGATCCTTAGATAAAACCTCAAACTACTTATTTTCTTTTATTATATTTTGCTTAAGCTATTTGTATTTCAATACATAAGGAAAGTATTAATCAAGAAAATTCAATTGCGGACCCTACGTTGAAACGTAACAGATTTTAGGCCGCGCCGAGCTTTAATCGCAGTTTGTGGCTTGCCGAGGGATGGCACTTGCAGGATTACGGCCGCTTTATCGGTAATGGGCTTGTTCCGAGGGACACTCACGAGGATTACCGTCAATTGCATTCGAGAGATTACATCTGGTGGATTAGAGTATATTGAAATTGCGGAATTATAAATTGAAACATTTAAGTAATTTTATGTTCAATTGACATAGTTGAAGGTAATATTTTTGAAATTTAAGAACTTGCTGACTCAAACTGAACTGAACTAAATCTATTTTATATGAATTTTGGCTACCGGCATATATGATTATTTTCAATAAAATATCGTAGCATGTAAATTCGTTATATTTTTGATAATCGCAATAAAACACGTATTTATATATAGTCAACACAGTAATTTATTACTTACTATTTTCATTAAATAAATATTTAAAAAAAACATCATGAATTATAAGTTCTGCACGATGATGCCACGTGTCGAATATAACCACGACCCCTCGCTTACATGTTGCAAGTCAATCTTTTCATAAGATTTTATTCTGTTCATTAAAATTTGAAAACGATAAAGAATGAGGGTCAGCTCCCTCTTCGTAGGGATTCTCCGGAAATAAAAATGATTCGTAGTCCAAACAATGAGGACCGAATTGCATCAATCAAACTGTATTATAGCTTCTGGAATACACGCAAAAGTTTTTTGAGTTCACGTTATATTATTGTATGGCAGAACAAACCTGCGAATTATTAATTATGCATTAATGCGACTAGTATAAAACGTATTTTATTTGCTTTTCTATAAAACGCTTGGCAGCTAAGCAGCCACATATTTTCTTAATCCACCACTAATGCAGTATACGACCTCTATACTAACCACGTCTATTGTTACAAATTTAAACAATAACAAAAAGGTTCTCACTGTGTTTCTTGCAAAAGCCTTTGATACAGTTCCTATCATAACTTTATTACAAAAAGTCGGAAATATACATGACAGAGGCAAACAACTGCAATTTTATCAGAGTTCAGAGTTCAGAGTTCGTACGCAGGTAGTCAAAATAGGAAACCATGTAAGTGATGAACTTGATATCCAATATGGGGTGCCTCAAGGGAGTATTCTTGGTCCCACATTGTTTTTAGTTTTCATAAATGACCTTTGCGATCTTAGTATGCCAAACTCTAAAATCGTACGTACGCAGATGACACTGCAATAACTTTTCATAGTGATTCCTGGTCGGAAATCGGTCGAAAAAGTCGGAAAATGTGGCTCAAACTGGTATTACTTATATCCTCAACTGGTTGCACTCCCACACTCTTACACTTAACATTCATAAAACAAAATTTAACGCGTTTTCTCTTAGCTTGGCTTCTCAACCTAAGGTGCCTACAAATCTCACAGCCCACACAAGCCCACAAACTGGACAAAATTGTCACTGTTCACAAATAACCTTCAGTGAATAATATCATATACTTGGGTATAATATTAGATAACCACTTAAATTTCAAAGCTCATGTGGATTCATGGACGGGTAGAATGCGAAAGTTGATTTTTATTTTCAAAACACTTCGACACGTTGCTAATAAATATATTCTACACAACGTCTACGAGTACTGGGTCAGTCTATGATCCCTTATTGCATATTCTGCTGGGGAGGAGCCTCGAAGACAGTAATGCTCCCTCTGAAAATTGCACAAAGAGTGGTCCTAAAAGTCGCCACTTTTCGCCCAATCTTATTTTCTACAACGTAGTAACGTACAAAATTCTAACCGCCACACAGTTATTTATATTGCATATAATTTTATTAAAACATCGAAACACTCCCTACGTTAATATTGCTAAGCGGTGTAAAGATAAAGTTTGTACCCTCCCTGTTACACACTACTCTTTAGCTAAAAAGTTCTTCTTTTATCTGGGTCCCTTTTTGTACAATGAAATTAACGCGAGAAATCCAATTTATAATTTATACAGTCATGAATGTAAAACAACTGTTCGTTTGTTCTTACAAGACTTTTATAAGAATTTTACACACTTGCAACAGGAGGAACCTCCTGTTGCTTATACTATACTATACGCAGGATACAGCGTGAAGTTAAGAAATATTTTCATACAACATAATTTTATAAAATATTGAAAATACTGCTTAAATATTGTTATAATCATTACAACCAAGATAATCTAAAATAAAAAAAATAAAAATCTAAAATATTATTAGTATTCAATAAGTTCTTTTATTATAGAAAAATAAAAAATATCTTTATTGTACACAATTTCCATTTTATATTTAAATTTGAACATTGTATGTAACTAGAGTCTCACTTGGAAATCGACATCTAATGAGGCGTGGTGGCAGCCATTACACAGAGGCTTTAAGTATAATTGCAGTGAATGAAATATGCCTTGCGCTTTCACACTTTAAGCTTATTCAAAGCACTATTTATAGAAATAATTATTATTTAACAAAAAAAAAAAATTACCACGCAAATTACAATTATCTTATTTTTACAAATGTATGAAAAATGTATGTTTTATTTAACATTTTATGGTGGTTTTAGATTAACACATCTCCTGTATGTAGCGCGACGGGCAAAAGGAAGCCAATATTAGCAAGTCTTTATTTAATTTTAAGGTCTAATAATATCACCATCACATTGTTGCGAGACGGCTCGCCATTACTCAGTTGTGTTTATAAAACGTACTCGTACGGTTATATAGACAGTATACAGGGGTGTGTCAGCACTCTCCAAGATGTAGAACTAAGGGAAATTGCACTGCGATGAATTGCACCTTATACCTAGCAATGTTTACGATCCATTATAAGATTATTAAAGAAAAAGATGATTCAACTGCATTTATTTTGATTAAAGTATTTTATTACACTAAGTATCATTTTTTTTGTATCGTTAAGTATCTCACCTGAACTCCCTACTAACTACTAATCTACTTCATATTAGTTTAAAAATAAAAATACACGATTTTCATCGAATTTTTTTACAAATAATATCAGAATACAATTAAAATCTAAAATAGTCAGTGAGTATTTTTTTTATTTATATGTCCAGATACTAATCCTGTAGTTTTTGTTTTATTATAATTAGTCATCTAAATTACGATGTCGCATCGATTATAAATATCAGTACCGTAAAACTTGTATTATTACATATATTTTCATTTTTGACCACGACGAAGCCGTAGGGAAAAGACTTGACTAGATAAAGTAGAATATATTACTACAAAAACTGTGACGCAATTGATTTGTCATATTGTAGCTACAGAATGTTTGTATATTTGAATTTCACCAAAGGCAATTTTTATTTTGCCATATAGGCATTTTCTCTATCTGATTACATAAAGTGCAGAGATGGTGTTTCAGCTAGCAATATTTTAAAAGCGGCATTAAAGATCGTGTAGGTTTCCATAAAAATAAATTTATTATATATGAAGATAAAATACATGGTACAATATTACTCATATTATATATATATATATATATATATATATATATATATATATATATATATATATATATATATATATATATATATATATATAGAGCTAGGAAAATAAAAATAATTCATTCTCCCACAATTCAATATATATATATATATATATATATATATATATATATATATATATATATATATATATATATATATATATATATAAATTACCAAAAAAAAAATTACCACGCAAATTACAATTATCTTATTTTTACAAATGTATGAAAAATGTATGTTTTATTTAACATTTTATGGTGGTTTTAGATTAACACATCTCCTGTATGTAGCGCGACGGGCAAAAGGAAGCCAATATTAGCAAGTCTTTATTTAATTTTAAGGTCTAATAATATCACCATCACATTGTTGCGAGACGGCTCGCCATTACTCAGTTGTGTTTATAAAACGTACTCGTACGGTTATATAGACAGTATACAGGGGTGTGTCAGCACTCTCCAAGATGTAGAACTAAGGGAAATTGCACTGCGATGAATTGCACCTTATACCTAGCAATGTTTACGATCCATTATAAGATTATTAAAGAAAAAGATGATTCAACTGCATTTATTTTGATTAAAGTATTTTATTACACTAAGTATCATTTTTTTTGTATCGTTAAGTATCTCACCTGAACTCCCTACTAACTACTAATCTACTTCATATTAGTTTAAAAATAAAAATACACGATTTTCATCGAATTTTTTTACAAATAATATCAGAATACAATTAAAATCTAAAATAGTCAGTGAGTATTTTTTTTATTTATATGTCCAGATACTAATCCTGTAGTTTTTGTTTTATTATAATTAGTCATCTAAATTACGATGTCGCATCGATTATAAATATCAGTACCGTAAAACTTGTATTATTACATATATTTTCATTTTTGACCACGACGAAGCCGTAGGGAAAAGACTTGACTAGATAAAGTAGAATATATTACTACAAAAACTGTGACGCAATTGATTTGTCATATTGTAGCTACAGAATGTTTGTATATTTGAATTTCACCAAAGGCAATTTTTATTTTGCCATATAGGCATTTTCTCTATCTGATTACATAAAGTGCAGAGATGGTGTTTCAGCTAGCAATATTTTAAAAGCGGCATGAAAGATCGTGTAGGTTTCCATAAAAATAAAGTGAGTATATATGAAGATAAAAATACATGGTACAATATTACTCATATTATATATATATATATATATATATATATATATATATATATATATATATATATATATATATATATATATATATATATATATATATATATATAGAGCTAGGAAAATAAGAATAATTCATTCTCCCACAATTCAATATATATATATATATATATATATATATATATATATATATATATATATATATATATATATATATATATTGAATTGTGGGAGAATAAATTATTTTTATTTTCCTAGCTCTGGCAACAAGCAAAGCGTTGTGTTCCGCTACTCAATACGCAATGCCTCGAAAGGCGGTAACTGGGGACAGAGTGTCTTAACATTAGGTTTCTTTTGCCTACAGTTCCCTCTGCCTATCGTGCTATGAATGGGATACTGCTTGAAGTAAAAAAAATAAAGATAAATGTTTACCTTGTAGGGCGTAGGCGGTGCGCTGCGTCTGCATGCCCGGAGCTACGGTGATGCCGACCCGCGTCGTGTTGTGCAGCGACAACGCGGCCAGCAGGTCTAGCTCGGTGGCTGTAAAGAGGTTTGTTTTTTTATAAAACTATATGCTAACAACATGTGTTTTGATATCAATAATTTGATCCCATTTTTTTTGCTTTACGTATTTATATGTAATATTTCGAATACGAGTGCCTTGCGATGTTGTCGCAATGTACCTATGTATGTATATTGAATCTACAAAGAGAAGTTACTGTATTATATGTACATTATACGTAACCTACACAAGGTATGTATTTGTAGTCTGTTTGAAAATGTAATATCCACAAATCTACTATAAGTAATACACGAATAACAAATAATAAGGGCTATAAAAATGGGGAAGGAAAATTACCAACGATTATATCCTGTGTAATTATTACATCAATCAAATGAATATTTAATTAGCCATAAATTCGTCCCACTTATACGCAATCGATAAGAGCGTACTCCGAAAAAATTGGGAACAAACGGGTATTGATCCAAGGCGATGGAATGTTCTGTAAATATTATAGCAGTTTGCGACCTTGCATGGGTCGTTTGTCTAAGAAATTACTTATTTTATTTCTTGGTTTTAAAATTTGCCGTAGCCAAAATATGTAGCAGAGCTAAAATTATAGTTTGAATTACATTACCTTAATACAATTAAATTGTTAAATATAAAGTTGGAAAAAAGCGAATAAATTGTATTTGAATTTACATTAAGTAGACAAGTAAAAGACATGCTTTCGTATTTCATTGTAAAGACAAAGTAAACTCATTTGTCTCTAGAGCGAGCATCATCTATCAAAGACAAGCCAGTCACGTAGCGCTACAACGTCGTAGCAGCGTAGTCAACTGGGCTACGTATTGTTAAGCTTTGCATCGGTATGCACTAGCGTCGAGAATAACTGATGAATAAATAAGATATGGATTTTTTTTTATAATGAGAACTATATATGTGTCGCATGAATACTATTTATAATATAATGTGCATGTATTTTTGTATATTTTATTTCATATATTTTTATTCGTTATATATTTATGCCATTTAAAAAATATATTTAAAATAACAAAATCATAGCTAAAATAACTAATACACTTTTGTTTTTACTTAAAAAGTTAAAATTATAAAAAATTATATATACGCTTTAGTCAAAGCAAATGACTCCAAAAAGATTTTAATTCGTCAAAACTCGTTAGGGAAAACTGAATTAGTACTAAAGGCACGGGCACGCCTCTTCATTTCAACTTCAATTAAAACGTCGGCTTTTATGAAATTATCACTTATTCAGAAGTCTCTTGTCGCTCGTCGAGAACGATATTCGTGACACCTTTAACAAAGGTTCAAAAGACATTTCAGAATTTCATTTTCATTTTTTTATTCCTTGTATTTTAGCTTCACGTTGCATATTGAGTGGCGGAAATTAATACCGCACCTTATCTAACTGGAACAGGTAAATTCGATAGAAAATTTTGTATACTTATTTCAAAGCAAACAAATTGTTTTTCACATTTTCTCGCAATATTTTAATATTGTTTCTTTTTCAGTACACGCTTATAAACATAAGAAGTGTAGTCAATTAATTGGACGTAAGAAAAAAGTTGGATTTTATAAAGCAATGTCTTGACTTGAATTGAATTTGACACAATATGTTGTTATTTAGTTAATATCACAATTTACAGCTTTGTCAGTCTTATCGAGGCGCCTGGTCGACGCCGCCGCGTCTGCCACCCCGAGACGGATCCTTGTATTGCCTCGTAAACATCTAGACTGAAGCGTCTGGCCTAAGGACGACACATATATAGCTATGTTATTATACAACATTTCGTAAATATGCACCACTAAATATAAATTTTTGTAAACACTTCATTCATTCAATTATTTTAATACCTTTTTATAAAAATCTTTCTTTTGATATAATCATTTTCAGTTATTGTTTTAGTTTTATTTACCTATAGCTTTATATCAATGGAAATGGAAATGGAATAAGATAATAATTACTTCAAAAATACCAGTTTCTTACCAGTATCTAACTCGTAACAGAAAAATAGATAATAAACCATAACTGTTTCTAAATATTACATTACGTCAATTACATTATGATTATGAGCCTACCCTTAATAAAATCCTCATGCAGTCGGATATCATTCCTTGCAACCGGTCATAAATGTTCTCCACGCGATCGTAAACCACGTCTACTCCTATTATCGAGAAACTTACAAAAGTGCACTGGAAAATAGCTCGAATTCTATACAAGCTTATTTACGATGCGTCAATGTGAACTTTATTCTTGTACAATAAAGTTGCAAATAATTAAACGTGGAAATTGTAGTAGCGTTAAGGTTTACGAGGCGTGGAAGGATAGAGTACTATTTGATACTGAGTTGCATTTGTGGTTTATCGGGTGGAAAAACGCCGCAAATTATAGCGGTCTGCAGTTTTGTTAAACGCTATCAAATCGTAGGCTTTTAGGCTTGATGAAAATATTATTATTTAATGTATACAACTAACATTATAAAAATGAAGAGTTTAATTACTTGATTGCTCGTAGCTCAGGAACTACTGATTCAGCTTGAAAAACTCTTTTTGTGGTGGAATAATTCGTTTTATCAAGGAAGATTATGCCACATTAAATAACATTAATTGTTTCGATGTAGCCTACTGCACCTACGGTCACAGTTACCTCGGACGTTTAGATCGCGTCATGTGTCATGTACAAGTTATAATTATTTCCATTTCGCGATGAAGGCAAAGAAACAACTAAAAGCAAAGCTTTCAAGCTTTAAAGCTATAAAAGTTGTATACTCGAATTTCAATTGTACTATTATTACTTACAGGATATAATATATTTGCAACTGATGACAATAAAATATTAAAGTTAGAAATCTGGTATATATTTCTAAGTTTCGACTAAACACCGTTGTACTTTTCTTCATGTTTCAACTATATATTACATTTTAAAAGGTAAACTAAACTCTTTATAAATCTAGAACATTACTTTAGTATAATCATCGTTTGTATAAACAAAATAATGTAAAACACGACAGTTATTAAATGGCAAGTAATAGGCTAATTTATCAAATTTGCCCATCCCAGTAATTAGTATCGTCGAGGGTCTTTTCATAAAAGGTTTAACGAGATGGAACAATTTCACTTATTCATAGCTTTCCGAATATTAATTAACGTTTGAATAACGTTCAACAATTAACAGTTTAGGGGTGTGAAGAGGGTACAATAACATCATCAACATTACTCTTTCATAACGTATGTAATTAAAACTGTACTTATCTAAATATAAGGCATACCTACCATAATTTCAAAATAGATCTGTCTGACTGAATGTACATACGATTATGAGTGGATTGCATATAATTATCAGTGGATTGCATATAATGCGATGTCCGCTCTCAGAAATATTTTTGTTTAAATTATACTCATTTTCTCTGGTCTAGTAAGCCAAAGTACAAAGTTGAAGATTTCGCTTTACAACACAAAATTTGGTGGTAAAAGTGAAGAACAGACATTTATTCCTATATGTTAGTGGTGGTTAAAGATGAAAAAGAAACATTTAAAAAGTAGTCATCAGGCGAGTACTAGATGACTCTGAATATTTTTTTGATACAAATAAATAAACTTTCTTAAGAAACCATAAGTACTATATTTATATATTTAATTCCTATAATTTTATACTATTTTATTTGTATACTAGTAACCGGACACGGCTTCGCCCGCCTGGACTACGCTATTATGTATTTATTCGTAAATTGAATTGCATTTGTTTATAACTTAACTTGTAGCCCATATATTGTATAATATAACATAACATTATAATATAACTAACTTATATAATATAACTTGTAGACCATATATTATGCTGATATGTAAGCTATGTTACTGAAAAGTTTCATCTAAGTCCGTTTAGTAGGTTTTTCACGAAGCCAGAACAAACATCCATCCTCACAAATATAATAATTTTAGTAGGAATACAATATTAGTAGGAATTTGAATATTGATATCTGTTATATCTTATGTTATAGCAATTATTTTACATTTAAATTGATTTTTATAATTAATGTGTAATCTATAACTTTACTAGTGACTTTATATAAAATATAAATAATATATAGGCGTTCAATAAATGAAAGTAAAAGGTACGATAAAATCATGCACTCGTGTGAACACATCGGGGGTGCAGTTTAGTTTCCCTATGGGGGAAATTAAGAAAACATTTATTTTATTTCACCTCAAGCACAATGCCTACACGAAAATGCTTTAAGGCAGGCTTTTGTCTAATATTACAAAACTACCACTTCTCATGAAACAGGGGAAAATTTAAACGTTCAAATAAAAAAAGAAAAACGAAAATAAACAACACAGTTTTGTTATTTGTTCTTTTTTTTTTAATGTGCTCTTTTATTTTGACAAGTGAACTTACTGTAAATCCATGATTTTAATTTTGTGATTAGTACTGAATTGATAATATTATGAGGTTGAATAGTTTTTTTAGTTGGTCGCGCTAAGCTCTAGAATTACTGATTTCATTTGTTGCTTATCAAAGAAGGCTTAAGGGAAAAGCTTAATGTATTATATGTATATACCTATACATTTATTTACATCACGTTTATAATTTCTATAACTTACTGTAACTGTAAAAGGAGTTATGTCGAGCAATTATAATGTATTATTTTATATATAACTTCTTTGTTTCCATTAGACATTACACTAGCTTAAATATATTTACAAGATATACTTTATAATTAGTACTTATAAATTTTACTAACCAGTGTAAGACCATATAAAGAATGTTTTTAGACATAAGACAAAGTTGAACATATACTTTACTTTATATAGAAAGAAATAATATGTTTGACATAATACCATTACATAACATTAACATAAGATCAGTTTAATGATCATAAGCGCTTACTATTATCTTAACATAGATATGAAATTTTATTGTAAATTCAATATAATTCTATTACCACGTGGACAGAGAAGAATATTATGAGAATAATGATAAATAAAATTATGAGAAAATTACCATTTCGAAACTGTTGGAACATTTAGGAAAATGTGTATATGCAGTTAAATGAATTAGTTGCATTATGCAAAAATATGGCGAAACCTTCCTTTAAAGTTGTCACCCTCATTTTAGTAATATGGTATTTACACACATGACATAAGACAAAGCAACCCAATACGCTGTAAAATGGACTATCCTCTTACACGATGGTAAGGGTTACAAGTAAATAACAATTAATTGAAGTCCTGCAACATGAGCTGGCACGTGGAAACCTGTCAGTGCAATTGACCATATGGTAATTTCTAGACGACTTGCATGCATAATGTGTGACATAAAAAATTACGAACAGTTTACGATGAACTTAGAGAATGGCAACTTGGCGACTACATACTCCAATTTCACCTTGCTCAAACAACTAAGTATTTGTTGAATTTTGTAGTTATAAGAAAATAAATATTTAGAAACGTATAAAATTTTTAGGTAGCGGGTCTCGAGACCGCTACACTTCCAAACGTATAAGAATTTGTATTACGCGTATAAGAATTTAGACGTAGTGTCGATAAGAATGTATTGTTTAATTGGCTAGAATGTTTGAACGGTTTCTAAGTGATGCGGGGTCAGGTTCCCCTACGCTCAAATTTTTTCTTTTACATTTTTCTTTCCTTGGTTACCACTTTGAAAATTGGTCAAAAATAATGATTTCAATTAACATCTATTGATTATAATAAATTGTAAAACATTTCACAAGTGAGCCACGACGTGTTGATGCTATTTGAATATACAGTATTACAGATTACGATTTTAGATATGTAAATTGATGGAATATTATTTTGCGTGTATAAAATGATTAATCAAAGATATGTTGTAATACTGTAATCTGTAATGTCTTTAAAAGTAACAGTAACGACTATTTTTGTTATATAAATACTGTCGAATACAACATTTATTAATTTATTATTTTATTTATGAATTTATATTTATTAACTTATTACAAATGCTTTCTTTCAAGAGGAGGCAATATTTTATTGTTATTTAGTTTTTGGCATTGTTCTTATTATGGTGGTCTATTTTAACGTGATATACATTAATATTGAGTTAATTTCAGTAGTATCTTGATATTTTCAAATCATTTATAATGTAATAAAAGATATACCTCATACAATTAATATGAAATAAAATATCGATCAGGTACGCGATAGTACTCGCGCACCGAGGGTTCTGTACCAATTCGTGATTCGTGGTTGTACTACTTATAAAAATTTACAAATCTAAATTTGTGGTCTTAGTCATTCATTTTGTATGAAAGGACGTATAGTGTCAGTTTGTAATGGTTTTTTTTGCTGGGATATATCTATAAATTTTCAAGTAATAAAGTCAACGGGAAGTTGTAGGCTTTGATTACATGGCGACTTTCATACAAAATGCAAAAAAATTAAACATAAACGCTCATATTTTTTGATTACGTTGAGTTAGTAGTTTGTTGTTTTCTATGGTTCAAGAAGTTATCGACTTAGATATTTTAATTAAGTTCAGCTTGATTCCTCCACGTGATTTGGATAAAATGATCCTGACAAACAAACAGGCAGACAGATGAAAAGATAGACAGACAGACAAACAGGCAGACAGACAGACAAACAGGCAGATAGACAAACAGGCAGACAGATAAATAGACAAACAGACAGACAGACAAACAGACAAACAGGCAGACAGACAAACAAGCAGACTGATAAACAGACAGACAGACAGACAGACAGACAGACAAACAGGCAGACAGACAAACAGGCAGACAGACAAACAGATAGACAAACAAACAGGCAGACAGATGAAAAGATAGACAGACAGACAAACAGGCAGACAGACAGACAAACAGGCAGATAGACAAACAGGCAGACAGATAAATAGACAAACAGACAGACAGACAAACAGGCAGACAGACAGACAAGCAGGCAGACAGACAGACAAACAGGCAGATAGACAAACAGACAGACAGACAGACAGACAAGCAGGCAGACAGACAGACAAACAGGCAGATAGACAAACAGGCAGACAGATAAATAGACAGACAGACAGACAGGCAGACAGACAGTCGGTGACAACAAAGTGATCCTACAAGTGTTCTGTTTTATTCATTTCGAGGTACGGAATCCTAAAAAAAGTGGTTTCACCCCAAACTGTTAATACATCAACCACCAATACACATTTGCTCATATGGCACTGCGAGATTAAACGCCCCCTTTCTTATGAACTAAAGAAAAAAAGCTTAATCAACTTAAGTTTGTATTACACTGGCAGAGTCACTATGCAATGAGAATTCCCATAAAATTTGTATTTAATATACAATTAATATGCGTTTTTACTATGTTTCACGATACGATACTAATACTTAAGAATTTTCTACGTGAAATCTGTACTTCATTTCCGGTAAGGTGTAATATTTGGCGTTGAGTGTACAACGCCCTTTATAAGCGCGTACTCAACGGAAGGGTCTCAACATATGTCAAGAGCGAGCGTGGCGCGTGCCGCTTGCCCGCTCTGCGTGTCGGCGTCGGGTTACGATATGACATTATTGTCAAATTCCCAAAACTATTGTGACTCTTTTATGTTAGTCTTTGATTTAAATTCAATAAAGGGTTTCCAATTTCTAAAGCATAATTGCTATAGAAAGCCAGTTCGTGATAAAATATACGATATAGATAATTTTTTTGTATTTAAATATAGTTAATAAATGAACATTACTATCAGATTGTTTTTTATAATTGATCCATAGTAGGTACTATAGAAAGGTTATTACTAAAAGAGGTTAAAAGGTCACGCTAACCTTGGTTTTCCTAAATATAGAGATAATTTGCTTTATGTAAAGCCTGTATACATACTGATATGAAAACGATAACATGTATTTAAAAGTTTAGCTATTTGTTCTTATTCTATTACTTACACTTTATGAATAAAGGGTCATTAAAAATGTTTCTGGTTTAGTTTGGAAAAAAGTCTTATATTTGTTTATTTTTATATATATAAAGCAATGGTACAAAAAAATATCAAAATACACAAATATATACTTGTAGGTATTACTCCTAAGTTTCTATTATGGAGATTATTTTTAATAGAGGTCAATCTAAAATAAATAAATAAATACATACCATCCGTCTGTACAAAGTCATACATACTACATTTTCTCCATAGAAACGAATAGTTTAATATTCATAATATTACTTTGAATATATACTTCATGTATAGTTAAAAAAATAATAATAATGTTAGTTTTATTTAGTTATCATCAGGCAAAAATAAAACAGACAACCGTGCACATTATACCAAAATAATGTTGAACAGTTCATGGAATTATATCGAATGACGATCACGCGATGTTAGGTTACGAAACCGCCATCTCATTTAGTGAAGGCACCGATGGCTCGACAGTGAGTCAGAAGTATTTTGCTGACAACGTTTTAGTAACAATGTCTTACCATTTGTTATAACATCGTTTTCTTTTAGCTTATAATTTTGGAAATAAGGCACTTATTTATTATTAGTATTTAAGCTATGTCAGTTCTTTATCGTATCTTCGATTATTATTAATGAATCCTGTACACGATAGTTATAATTAATATATTTAAGGTTAAATTTAATTTCATCATGAATACTTACTTAAACGTATAATGAATTACTTATACATTAAAAAATGTTTAGAATAACTTCTAAAATAATCAATATCATAAACAGTACATTTCAATGAAAAAATAAAAAAAATCATATTTAACTTCAATCAAATATTTGAATAACGCAAAATAAAATTATTGACTTGTATTTGAGTACTTTGAGATTATACACCACAATTACGATTATGTAAATATTTATTTAGTATTCATATCAAAAATCTTAAAAACACTCGTCGTTTAGGATTTTTTGAATATAAAGTCCGTTAATGAGGGTGAATTTGAACCGGTGGCGGCGACAGGTGGCGGACACGCGCTGCTGAGCCCCCCGTGCCATATTGAGCCATAGCTACTACTACTTACTTAAATTGCGTCTGACTAAAGTAGTTATATCATAGTGAATACTATAATTTAGAATATTATTTGGATATAATCATTGATACATTACTATTAGATCGTGTATTTTGTATTTACATAGATGATAATGTAAATGGACATAGAAAGTTCAAATAATAAAAATTACATATCCGAAGTATATGGATTAGTTAGCATGTACATTAATATAATGCATATTAGTTAGCATGTATTTCAAAATAAAACGACAAACATAAATTCATACGAATAAGATGAATGGATACTAAATAATAACACTTTTTTAAAGTAAACATAGAAGTTTGAAAGAAATCCGAAACCTACATATAAATATATAATGTGTATATATCGTATCGTATAGTCAACTAAAAATAGCGTTTTATATTTTAATCTATTCAAATTATAATATAACGTTATTTTATAAAAGTATAAGTCTACAAATTCATGTAATATACTAGAAATAATTTTTCATTTGCTTAAGTAGCGATAGCGGCTCTAGCCATAGCGCGGTTAAATAAACCAAGCGTATGTACATAAAAGTTTAATAGGAGTCATACGAAGCCGACATTATTGCGGTTTAATTGTATATTCATAGGATACATACCGTCGTACCTGCCCGCAATAAATATCCTATGAAGCATCATTTTTCAAACTCCCAACATTTGAAATTCTGATATCAAATCGTCCTTCATTTACCCTTTACTGTGTACCGGGCGCTCGTAAACAACATCCGGTGACCAAGAAATGTATTTAGAATATAGTGGCCTCATATTTGCACCGTTTGATAAGACTGCCCAAGCCATGCATGCATAATGCACACGTCGCTGTGGTGATAATCCCGTGTTAGAAAATAAAAATCTATAATGTATACAAATCTTTTATATTTCATATGCTACCTGGCGCCTGAATAATTTGCATAATTCTTTTCGATTTTGTTAAAATAAATCAATGATAGTATACTTGTATGTGACGTTTGTATAACATTTAGCATTTTATATACAAATCTTCACAAAATTGAGAAAGACAACTAAAGACATAAAAAATAGAGATACATATATATTTTAAGCCATATTTTTGTAACTTACGCAATAACAGTATAAGTAACATTTAATTTAATATTCAATAAGACCCCAGTCTTCTTAAACATTTTGCTACTTTTTTTCATCAAGTTTCATTGAACTTGATATTTATAATAGATATGTCGTTCGCGACTTTTTGACAGTACACACCTTCATTTCAGGAGTCTTTGACACTTTGAACTTGGCAGTGGGGCACTCGGCCGGGCAACTAATCCAAAGCAAATAGTGATAACGTATCGCACGTGTGTATTGTCAACGAATGGCGCTTCCTACATACTAGAACGCAAATAGTATAATGTCGAAAGGTGTTCAAATTACATAACTCAAGAGGCGGTGGATGTCTTAAAATATAATTCTATTAGGACTCGTTGTCATGTATTTACTAATTTAAGGTCTCTATATAAATATCTTATGAAACAAAAAGGAATATTAGGCCGATATATACATTTTCAATGTAAGTAACAAAAAAGTTACTGCACCATTGTTATACAATTTTAAGAATCTAGCCTCTTATACAATTTTAAGAATCTAGCCTCTGTAATTCTGATATGATTCTCAGTATCGTTAAATATACTAATTATATAACTTAATTTCATTTTGATATTTTACCATTATAGCTATTAGAAATTTTCTTATTCTGTATTTATCAAACATAAATACTTTCAAGCACAAACTATTTCATACTTTTTAAATAAAACATTGATGATATATTAAGTGGTAATAAACATAACCCTAATAACTATTCGGGCGACAAATAACAGATTCATTTTATTGAGGAGGGACCGAAGTAAATAAATGAGAAACGATTCCTCGGGTGTAAATAAAAATTGTATAGCTGTAGGGTGCAGGATATACTTGAGGCGCCTATATTAATTTGTTCGTCATACTAGAAAGTACTAGTAAATAATACAAAATTGCAAAATGTATTCAAAGCTTTCTGCTCGTTTTCATATATAAAAAATGACTTTAAATAAAAAAAAGTTTTCTTTTGGCAAGAGTAATATCTTTTTACGAATGCTCATTGCATAACTTTGAAGCTCCAGAAAGGCAGCCACCCTAGTTCTAGCAGTAGCTTTGTTTCTATTTTGTAGTACAAGAAATAAATTGAGGACGCCGATTTGCCTCGAGCACTGTCAGTTCGCTTTTTTCGGTATTTTCTTTTAAGAAAATATGTGTTATGATTCAAAAGCATCAAAATTTTTCATTACATAACTAGCTTTTATTTTTAAAATTCAATTACAATATATAACTGTTGTTTTCAAAAATTACATATATATTCCAGGATAGCATCCTAAGTAAGTAAATCAAGACTAAATGTAATATATTAAAATAATCTTCTAAATTATAAAGTTTAATCAAATTAACCAAAAACGTTACAATACGTTGCTTAAATCGTTAAATATAAAATATCAAATGAATATCACATCTTTTGCATATTACATATGTATTATAAAATACCATGCTCTGTAAGATGCATAATTAATATTACAGTTTTAAAAAGATAAAATCTATCGGCATTGTCCTTGATTTATGGATATTTCTAATTTTTAAGGGCTTCATTTCAAACAATATGACGTTTTATGATTATAATATAAAAACTACAGACATATTTTATTGTTCTAATACATGAATGTATTATTGTAGTGTGGTTGTGGATTCGGCTCCCTCTTTTAAAATGCGGCATTACAAAACGTTAGTTCATAGTGTAACAAATTCGAACGGAAAGTAGAGAATACAGTGTTAAGACACCTTTCAAGCTATCTAAATGGTTTGAACATTTAAAATGTCATGTAATTTTATATCACAATAGGCTGAAATATATTGATTTATTTTAAGAACCATATTTCTTTTAATGTTAAATGATATTATTTTATTTTGATTTGTGTATAGAATTAATAAAGCTATTATTATTATTTCTTTTAATTTAGCAAGCTATAGCTAGCTATAGTAATTGTAATAAGTTATGTACGTTAAGTTATGTAAATTATGTACTTTATAATAATTTCCACATGAAAAATGAAAACTATAAATGAATAAAGGCACATATTTTTTATTTAACACAATAGTGATAATAGTCAGATTCAAATAGTCAAGTTGTAGCTTAAATATAGTTTAAATTAAATTACTAATTTATGATTCCCGACACTCTAAACAATGTGGCAAAGTGTCATTAATAATTATTATGAATATACCTTGTCAGTGTTGAAGATTCTGAAACTCTTGAAATTACTGTATTAAGCCGTGGAAGTATTATAATTAATAGCACGAATGTCACGCGTAATAACCGTGTTAAATAATCAAGAGCATAATAACGTATACGTTGTTATTATTAAAATTCTTATATTATTTAATTAATAAATTATTAACAAATTTGTTTTATTTTAGCACAGATATTTTATAAAATATATAAGTCTGACCTATGTAAGTAATACAGTGCAAATAAGTACGAAAATAAAAAGATTCGTATACTACAAATGAATTGGCTTTAATAATATATTCAAAAAGTGTGCAGTCTCAAGGGGCTAGTAAATAAGCACGATATTTACGTAGAGGCCTCATTAAGAGCGTAGGTGTTCATAATTGAACGTAATGTAGTATGTATAATTCACTAGCGCTACGCAAGGAAATCGATACTGAAGTTTTGGCACCACGTGGCTTCGTCGCCGAGCAACCATTGCGGTGCATGAGGGTGGTCGTATGCGTGTATGTAATAATAATTATATAAACTGCATTACTCATTTTTATTACATTTTTACTGTCTTATTGAACTATTTTCTTTTAGTAAAAGTTTTAAATTTTAACCTGTTCGTAAATCGAAACAAGTGAATTTTCAGCATATGCAATATAACGTTTAGTTAACATGTATAATTTGCGTCAGTATAACAAACACGAAAACATAACATAACATTCAAGTGGCATGTAATAAAATAATAGGTAGGTATACACCTAAGTAGTTGGCTTTGAGTGCTAATCTAAGCTAAGTTTATTATAAATTCTATTTGCTAGCAAAGTGAACACTTATAGCTAAAGCCTAATAACCCTAGGTAATATGTATATATAGCCGCGACTCTTAGAAATACAAAGTCAAGGTCTAGATTTAAAAAAAAGAATTTAAGGCATTGACGAACAATTTAATAATACATGCAGTAATTGCGTATAGTACATTTAATTTTAAAGTAACATTATTAAATCAATAGATATTGAAGGAAATTTTGAAAAACAAATATTAATTTTCCAATTAATAAATATCTATTTTGTCTTCTCATAATAAGTAATTTTCAGCGAACAGACTATGCGAATAATATAAAATAAAATGTTCAGTTACTATGATTGCTGGAGCGACCGTGAACGTGAATGAGGTCACAAGATTTGATCGCCGCAATGCGCTCGTTGCGACACCTGCAGCCACATCTCATGTGAGCTCCAGGAAATAACTATGTATGTACTAGATATATCCCATTTCTCTGTTTAATCATTATAAACTACTATAAGCATGTTGTACCTACAGCACATCATTCCTGGATAGTTACAATAATGAAGCATTTTTTACGTTTTTTTTTTGTTGAAAATCATACCTTGTGAAATAGTTTCAAAGTTTTCATATGTACCTTTAAATCATAGGAAAGTAAGTATATAATATTTTTAGTGTAGTACAGATAATATAATACAGATGTGTATAATGGATACAAAAAATACATTATCGTATCTCACGAATTGAACAAGTATGCAATTCATGTAATAATATCAATTTCATTACATTAAGCAAAATTAATCGTATACTTTAAGCATGCTTATGAAATATTTTTATACTCATTAGAAGTTGTTATTTGATAAAAATTACAATCAATTCACCTCTGCCTACTACGTCTAAATCGGAAATCATTAATATATTACTCCATATATTTATGGAAATTTCGAAAAAAATACATATTTTATTAATGCGCAAAGTCGGTAAACTTATCAGTGTCATTGTCAAGGATTGAATAAAAATTTTCAACGGAACACAACGAATAAATTTAAATAATTCCCTGTTACCATATTTTATAGTTTTCAGTTATTTCATCTAAGTAACATACTAGTGTCTAACAATTTTAGCGAATCTAAACTATTATAAATAATATTTCATTTTACATAGCTTATCGTTATAACGGTAGTAAATAAAAGCCTAACGAAGAAATAACAAAGTTACATGCGTAGTTTCGTGACCCGTAAACTGAGGCGCGTGTCAATCAGCGCGTTGACGTACTTCGTTATAATATACAAACGGACTCAAATTTGGGTAAGACAGTAAATACGCCTTCTGTATGAAAGCAAATTTAACTTAGCGACTTGTGAAAATAAATTATAGCCTGAACTTAGTAATGATATGAGTCCCTCACGGCTCACGGAATTATTCAAATGAATTTTGAATAGTTCTGGAATTATACAGCTCTACACATAAAATAGTAACGTGGCAAATAAAAAAAACAAAATTCGTGGCAATCAAACTGATATTGGGGTTACACATTCTTGTTGCCAGGGGAGCATTGTTAACGTCCGGCGCACGCAAATTATTTCACTCATTCATAAAAATATTTTTTCAGAAAATATATTTATATTTTTCACAGAAAATTTCCACTACACCATGAATATTAATTATACATATATTTGCTTTAGCTATTTATATGTAATGTAATGGACTCGAGAGATTGTAAGCAGATGTATGGTTTGTAGTAATAATTAATGCTTCAACTTATATAATTGAAGCAAGGTCGTGGATTTTTTAACCTTACAAATTTCAGTAATTCTTAATAGGGTATTTTAAGAACGTCTCCTATCTTGATATGATATCTATCAAATATATAAAAAGTTTCAAGCACATACCAGGCACGTATATTCTAGTAGTATTATTTATTATTTTGAGAATTTATTCTTATAATGTTAATGAAATTACCCAAGGTATTTTACAATATGTATTTTTTTTTGTATTACAAAAGAAAATGAATAGCTTATTCAAATTTTACAATAATATTTTAAATATTTCAATCAGTTTAAAATTTCTAAGTTTGTATTTTAATATGTTTCGTCTAGCGTGTTTACTCACGACATTTTCATATTCACCATAAGCACGGACAACGAACTTGAATCGTTATACTTTCTTAGATGGATTAATATTGTTACGAAACAGTGCATTTTGCGGGTAAATGCCCCGTATGCTATCTTTCTGCGACATTACAACATTGAATAAAACATGGCGCCTCTAAAAAGTGACTATACGTTAATAAAAAGTTAAAATTCAATTTAATTTTATTTGTTTCGTGGTTCGCTCGGAATCGGGCATAGTGCAAGCCAGACAGAAGAAACCTAATGTTAAGACACTCTGTTCCCCACTTTCCACCCAATTTATAAGACATTGGTTGGTGAGTAGCTGGTCTTAAATTCGAACTTTGTTTCTTAGAGCGGGATAAAAAACAACTATTCCTTCGAGTCCCCACTGAAAGGAATAGTTTCTTTTCGGACCCACAGACGCGCTGTCACGGTTAACCACTGTCCCACAGCGCTACGAAGGCCTCACGGATGATATATGTACAGTAAATATGTATTCTGTGTATAGATGTCTCATATAACATGTGTGGCGACGCTGTGTTTTATACTCTATATAAAAAATAAAACATATATAATAATAAATTAATGTGCAAAGTAAGTATTGATATTGTTTCTAGATTTAGTGTGTGTTCCTAAAATACTAATATATATTATTTATGTGTTACTAATTTATTTTATGTCATACAACGCGTTGAGATTTTAAAAGTCATTTAATAATAAAGTAGGTAATTTTTCTCAGTTGTATCAAAGTTTCTTAGAAAATTATTTAAAATATCGCATAAATATAAATATAGTCTACTGTAGATGTAGGAAAAATAATATCAGAAAATTTTCGTTCATTTTCGTTCATATATATATACGAGTATACCCCGGCGTTATCTCGTGGACAAAGTTTTGTGAGTTTTAGTATGACATATATAATATTAATATTATATGATATTTATATAAATTAAAAAAGTATTTCTAATTTTCTTATAAAAAAAAGAAAGCAAATTTGCAAAGCTTTTACATGTCATGTACACTGCACGTAGTAACAATAACAGTTTCTGAAACATCAATAAACAAAGTATTTAAAATATGAATTGTAGTGATTTGAAAAAATCAGCATGACTTGTGTAGTTGATTGCATACTTTATTAGTAGCCAATAAAACATTATTGGTCGGTCGAGTCTCGGACGATATTAGTTTTCACTCGTTAGTTTCAGCTACAATTTTCCTATGAAATATTAAATAGAGCTCACTATTATGTTTATATATTTTAATTATTTTTTTTTAAATAATTAAATCACAGATAAATAATGTGTTTGTGTAAGGTATATATTTGATTCCTATCCATCTATAAAAATAAGCAAGTATTTCGAAACGGGACTCAATTAAATACATGAAACAGTAGCACTTAGTAAATATAGAAATGTAATAATATTCAGCACTTGCTATCAATTTTTTCGTCGACACAATTGCCCGAGTAAATATTTGATTAATATCGTATGATGTCGAACCATACGTGTATGATATTTGGCTATAGGCATTTGAAAAATGAAAGAATGTTTACGTACGTACGTATGTTACAAAATATTTGATATTATATTGAAATTTAAAGTGATATAATTAAAATTAAAATGCAGGTTATTTTATTGTTACATACATATTTTAACTATTTTGCGTGATAGGGCATTACTATGTATTACACTTTATTATAGAAGAAAACGGTGACAAATATAAGTTTTTCAAACGAAAATTATTAACACTTTAGTTGGATATGGATATATTTTGCTCACTAAACTAGTAGAATAGATTGCGTTTTGATTAATGCCCCGACTACGGCAACTGGTGGAACATATTTTATCACAGCTATAAAAAATATTATGACGGCTTCATATTTACCTTTGCCAATGTTTTATTGGTTTTACTGTCCTTTATAGCTGATATAAAATATAAAAGGCATTTTTATTTAGTGTACAACAAAAAAATCAAAAACTGGGGTTTTAGGTTCGATTCTAATTAAATAATATTAATAATATTATGTATATATTATATTATATATATACTTAATAAGAGATCTATATTATATACTTATATATGAGATATTATATTATATACTTATAAGAGATCGCCTGAGGCCATCTATGACGTGTCCCTAATACGAGCGCGTGTCAACAGTCAATAGTTCAATGGCGGATAGCGGTGGATTTTATTGTATTTGTATTTATTCTGCCGTGTACCTTCCCACGGGCGACTTTCCAAGAAAATTTTGAAACAGAAAAAGACCTTATCAAGCTGTCGAACTTTTGATTATACAGATTTTGTTAAATTTAATTTAAAAATCTATACAAGTATTTTAAAAATAGTACAAATATTTTTCTCAAATAAAATTAATAGGACTCTATAATGATATACCAACTGAATTGAGAAGTAAGAAGCCGGATCTTATCAGGTCTCAGGCATTCATTTTTGCGAACGTTGGTAATGTATTTGACGTTCAAAAAGTGAAGCTTGAATCTTATTATTTTGAATAAAATTGACTTTGACTTAGACTTCCTCCTATCTAAAGTAAGTTAAAAATACAAAACAGCCACATAATATTTATTTTAAAGTCCAATCTAAAACTAAGAAATTTAATGTAAATCACTAAATACATAATTTATATACCAAATACACATTTGCATATAGTAGTATGTAATACATTATCTAGTATTAACTCACTGATTAAACAGATTTATTTGATAAGATAATGTATTTATAGGATGGTACCGATCTTGTCTCCCGAGATAATAGCATATTTATTCAGCTTCGGTTATTGTAATAAGACATTTATTTTTTAAAGTATGTTTGTCTGGAAATAATTGTATATATGAATATATGTATTAGGTCTCATTTAATTTATTTCAATTTATTAAAAAATTAACCATTTGCTTTTTATATTCATGTAACTTCCCAAAGTCTGTTTCCGAAAACATTTGCAAAAAACGTTTTTATATTTATCTTTAAGTTTTCCTCGGGTAAGAATTTCAAATTTCTTAATTAAAAGTACTTATTCTTATATAAAGGTTTTTTAAGTTAATAAAACGAAATACTATCATATTACATATCTTTAATATTTATACATATCTTTAATATTTTTTTCTGTTTCTAGGCGAAATATTTTTGTATGTAACATTTGAAATTGTTACATTAATCGTATTTAGGGGTATAAAGCAAAATATTATCGTAACAAGAAATATTTACAGTTCTGATTTTTTTTTATGAACTCAATATATTTCGTAAGACGGCAATAGAATATAAAATTTGAATGCGACAAGCGCGGGGCGAAGTGATAAAAATTCAATGCGGCAAGTAGCTTACGTAAGGCGGGCGAACTTGGGCGTCTCAGAATTCGTGCACACTACATTCGAATGTATAATTTAGTTATCATGAAACAGTAGTTTTTCCCAGTGAAGTTCAACTACATCAGATTTAGAAACGTGTTCTTGGAATCGATAAATTATACACACACTAATCTATTTTTAGGGGAACTGATGACGCTCATAAATCAATAATCGAAACGTTGTTTTCTTAAAATAATGCATATTAAAGTCGATGCGAATTTCACTCATGACACATCATTTGTTTTTCTGTACTATATATTGGTGATTACGGTTTTTATTACTTATTGTACATTTTAAAGAAGAAATTAATTAATATGTGTATTGTATATTGTACACAAGTCTATTTTTTGTTTGAGTTGTGTACTTTTATAGGAATACTCGAGATATTATCAAAAAATATTGAAGATGAATTATTAGCATGCTATATTCGTTGTTACCAACGTTGTTACGTTGTTCTTTCAATAATAATTTCCAATTATTATTATCAAAAGAAATGCAATGAATGTAATTTAGGCAGTGTATTATTCGGCTTGTACCACTTGCAGGTGGGTTGGCACCGCGCCAAATGTAAGAGGCCCGATGTTTGGCATCCGCCGCGTCGCTCGTACGGTGACCCATTAAACGTGAGCCAGTAAAGCCTAGTCTATTGATGTCGTATTTACTGATCGGCTAAGTACGACGGGGTGAGCACGATCCATACAATTAATGAAAATTCTCTTTTTTACTCTGTACTCCGGGTCTTATATTTATATACTACTTTAATAATATCTTTACAAAGTTAAAAAAAATGCTTTTTGCTAAAGAATTAAATGCATTTTATTTTAACTGTTTCAGAACTTTAAGCTTTAATAAGTTTTAATAGTGATGTTTATATGTTTTAGTAGGAATAATTTAATACTAGTTTATAGAAGTTGTCCTTAAAGTAGTTACAGTCCGATAGGTTAAAGTCAACACGAGAAAGGCAGTGGTGAAAGTTTTGCTAGTGTAACTGTTATCATCCCCTTAATTTGATATATTACTGTTTATTAAACGAATAAAATTTATATATAAAGTAGATTATAAAGTAGCAATATATTTGCTACCTTGCAATTTTTTTATATAAAATTTATAGATAACGTATAATTTAAAGCGTTCATATAAGCCTTTCTCATTAAAGAACATATCTTAATTATAACTTAATTTAATATGTGTATATAAAATCATTTATTTTATTTAATAATTAAAATATGTTTAATAAAGTTACGCGTTGAAGTCTTTTTAAGGGATCAAAATTGGTTTTTAACGTATTAATAAAGGTTAATGGCCTGTACTTTAGTCGGTTATGAAATTAATTAAAATAAGATAAGCTATTAAAAACCAGAAATAAACTATTACTTACTTATAAATAACTAATATATTTCTATTATAATATATTTCTGAGATATCAACTATAATGGACAGATAAATATAAGCTACAAACAGATCGTATTGTATATAACTTTATTTTTATACATAAATAGTTATTTAAGCCTATAAGAACATTACGCCTACATCATACATATGTGTTTATAATTTTTATTAAATATAATAGCCAATATTCAGCCACTATTTTAAAGACGTCGCCTAATGAAGAAAAGAACAACATTATAACTAAATAATTATATAATATTAATATAATTATTGGGTTATAAAGTAAATTAAAATTATAAAGCGACTAATATACTTGAGTTAGGTAGTGATATACGAAATTTGTATTTCTCGGCAGGTGCAAAGATGCGCTTGCACACGTTAACTCGTGGTGGCGTGATGATGGTCAATATTTACATTCACGCAGATGTATGTATGTATGTAAGCTTTCGGCGTGACGTTGCTTTTTTGGAAGTGGACATCGAATGGACACGTGACCAATCCATTTGGACAACCCTCTGACTCCTCAACCATACGCAATGCACCCACAAAAATATTTCATAATTTACAACTTTCAATAATAATTTAGTTCATAATATTAAAATAAGCGCTTTATACTAAATGCATATGAATAAATGTACGGTATAATAAATATACGGTATACCAAAATAACATTTTTATAATTTTGTCTGTCTGTCTGTTTGTTCCGGCTTTCTCTGATAGTTAGCTGATGTAATAACGAGTAACTTAGGCTACATACATTTAAAATATATATATATATATATATATATATATATATATATATATATATATATATATATATATATATATATATATATATATATATATATATATATATATATATATATATATATATATATATATATATATATATATATATATATATATATATATATATATATATACGAGTATCCTGAACATGTACAATGTGATTCAGTTTAATTACGCGACGAAGCCGCGAGGGGGTCACTAGTACATAATAAAAATCTTATTCTTAAGCTTCATGCAATATCACTTATGTAATCTTTAAATATTTTTTAGAGTTCTACATTTCAAAAATTTTATTTATCATTAATATGATTTTTTTTCTATTAAAGGAAAGCGATTAATTAAGGTATTTGTTTTCAGATGTTCTCTTACAAAAAATTACATAAGTCCTAGTACATATTAGAAAGGCGAGTAGAATAAAATAATTAATAAATTATAGTAAAAAAATATGTTAC
The DNA here is from genome assembly GCA_037127375.1 of Dione juno. Lineage (NCBI taxonomy): Eukaryota > Metazoa > Arthropoda > Insecta > Lepidoptera > Nymphalidae > Dione > Dione juno. The sequence goes on along the minus strand of JAXRJS010000059.1, from coordinate 3,072,109 downwards.
GTGTTTTAAAAAAAATTAAATCTAAGAAATTACAAAGTTGAGAAAGATTTTCACATGTTAGTCCACTTTAGTCAAAGTCATTCTCAATTTTATAAGCCAAACGTGAATCACGCACACACGGCTTTTTTGTTTTTTAAATTTGTAAAATAAACTTCAAATTGAATGGAAATGCAAATCTTTAAATCAGCTGATCGGCACACCCCACGGGGGATTATAATGCAAGAGAGGGGTAACGCGTGTCACGCTACGTCGCGATCAGCTGTTTGTAGGTGTCACACTCACAAATAGTGTTAAAAGATTTGTTCATATGATCGTACTTACCGGCTGCGTTGGTCAGCCACCACCAGCAGCAGCAGGCGGCCACGAGCGCCCGAGCGCCGGCCATATCAGCGACAGCGCATCACACGCGCGCTCTCGCCGGCCGCCCCGGCGGACTGAACGGTGAAGTGCGAGTCGGCCGCCCCGCGCGATCGATGTGCGCACCCTCCACTGCCCCGCACCGCCCCACCCCGCACACCGCGCGCCCCTCCTCCCCTCCCCATAGACGCTTTCCCGAGTTTCCACGGAGCGCACGGATCGCTGACCGCCCCTAATTGATTGGTCCCGTTCATTTGCCGAATACGTTTTAGGTCACCATCGCCGCAGAGGCCTGCGCATATTCCTACATACTCTGTGCAAACTGAAACTTGGCGAACTCTGATCTATGACAAGCTTTAGAGTCACATGATTCATCTGCTCTAATATTTACATTGGTTTCTCTATTCGAAATTAAAATAGAAATGCATATAAGTGTATAGGAATACATTTAAATATAAAATTTTCACCTTTAAATATATCCGTTAGGTATTTAGGTCCGGATCCGTTAGGTTAGGTAAATATAAGCAAAATTTAAAGGAATTGGGTGATAAGTAAGAGCAGCAAAAGAAAGTTACAATAGTAGAATATCATTTAAAAAGGGTATTTTGTTTTTTTTTGGAGATTTTCGTAATAAATACAGCAAGATTTTACTTAGTAAAAGTATGTGTGGCAGGCAGGCTCTACGTAGCAGGTAAACGATATTGACTATTTTTTTTGAGCATCAGCCTAGAGCTATCAAGGTCCTACAGATGTCCACTGGAAGTATCCAGTATCCACATGTGTATATGCGCTCGACGATTCTTATGATGGGATCTACTCAGCCTAACAGATGACTCGCTCCCTGAGAAGGTCACGATACACAGGTGCTCATCCCCACGGTTCGCCCTAACAGAGGGCCTCCAAGAGAGAATATGGAAATGGGGAAAACTCACGCACTCTGAAAATCAACGAATGTCAGAGATTAATAAAGGATAGATCTACTACTCTGACGCCGAAAAACACGCTATTGGTCAGTACATTCATAGGGCAAATGAGATTTCTGTGACTGATACAGTGGAACACAATATCAAAATTTCCTTTAGAGACGAGGAGGCAATAATAAAAATAACCCACCAACTCAAGATATCTATGGAGACACGATCTACAACAACTGTCTCCAATACAAACACTAACCAACGTACTACGACAGATAGAATAGAAATCACAATAATAACGAGAAAATTTACAAAAAAAGCACTGACATTCAAAGTCTGTGGTGTAGCACAACCAAGGAAAAAAAATACATGTAGAGACTTTTTTAATATACGCTGTACGTTTAATTAGATCATACTTAACAATGATTTTATAGAAAACGAGTTACATTAAGCTTTTATAACATATTATTCTACCCCTACCTTTGACTACGGACTACCGCAAAGTGTTCGGAACGTCGGGTTTCCAAAAATAATGTCAATGTACGCGATTAAGCCGGTTAAACTGTTTTATTTAATACAAATTTTCTGTTATACAAGTTAATGTTTCTGATGCAGTGGTCGATTTGGCATAGTAAAGCAACCAAACTGTAATAAAGCTGTCTGTGTTAGAATTGACGCAACTTATATGGTTAGACTTTGAATTTCACTGTTTAATTACGAGTTTAATTTTTTTATTTTATATTGCACTCCATTATGTAATAGTTAACAGCTTTTAAGTGATCTTCAGAAAGGAGACCATTAACCTATACGTAACGTTGGAAAGCTTCAATATATGAGAAATTTTTAGTACCTCATCTCAATTTTATACATAATATGGCCTTTCCTTATACATAATATGGCGGCAAAACAAAACGCAAAATGCTGTAGCACATTCGGCGGACATTTTATCTTTATGTAGAACTCAAAATAAATTTCAGATTAAAGAAACCATCGGAGCTCTATTAACATCCAAGTGTCACGAAAAGACTAAGAGATCACAAGATGTTATAATTACGTCACTTCCAAAATACAGAAGTGCACCAAAGCTTAAGTCAAGACTTCAATTCTATAAATTATTTATTATACAATCGTTGAATAGAGTAGTTTTAAAATGCTCACGTACTTGAAGCAGTTCGCTGTTCGGTAGAAAGAGCACATATAAATATCAAGAAACACGATAAATAGAGATTGTTATTACGTCTTTTATATAAAACTAAATTTAAGTCTTACTCAATTTTTGAATCATCTATCATGAGGGGTATTTTTTACCAGGTCGAATATTTTTCTTGATTCTAGAAGCCTCCAGCGAATAAAACTGGTTGAACTTATATTTCAATACTTCTATGGAGAATCTTAAGGTCATAATTTTAAAGTAGGACAAGAAATACCTATATTGAACGTATACGGCAGCAGTCAGAGCGAGTGCAATAACAACTAAAATTCTGCTATTATTTACTAAAATATCTTGGCCTGTCTAGAGCTATACGCAGTTCATTTCTAGACTTGCAACAAAAGCGGGGCTAATAAAATCATTTCATATTCAGGAAGATAAGACACAGTAAGCCTATAATTTTATAGCCTTAGATCGAGATGACTTCTCTTCAGCTGTTACTTCACTCTTCAACAGCTTCACTCTTTTTTCTGCACATTATAATTTACTTTACTACAATAAATTATTGCAAAGCATATATAAAAAAAAATGTGGAGTCCTTTTTAATATATATTAACATTTAAGCTACAAACGCTATGCTTCTTTTTGATATTATAATAAAACAGTAAACAGGGGGACCCTAGTGACACCACGTTTCCAGCAATTTTCGAGATGCTTATAAAATGTTGGACCTCATTGTCTTCAGCAGAACGAGGACATTAAATCATTAGCACATCCGAGTGCGAATCGAACCCTCTGACAACTGTCACATTTACTCTACACTTTACGATCAGACGTGTACCTTTGGGGAACGGAGTTGTCAAATGCCTAATTCATGATGATTAGCATCTTCATGATCAGATTTCATAAATATTAATGATACATAGATTTTTACACAAAGTTCAGTTAGTTTTTTCTTTACAAAAGCTGAAAAAACTGAAGAACAGAGGTTCTTCAGTTTTTTCAGCTTTATATTTTGGGCTATCACTCTTTGACACGTTACGGTGCGAAAAACGTCAGAGAAATAAGAGAGGCAGATTGATTGAATTTTGAGATCTTATTTAAAATCGTATTAGTGATCAAGAATATGGTGTTTTTAAAGAATTATAACGAAAACACGAACAAAAAATAAACTATTATAATATTGAAAATATAATAAAAGAAAATATAACACTAATGAATAAGATTTTAATAAAAAAAATATATTTTTTAAAAACTATATCAATAATGGATAAGTCATTTTTTTAATTCATTCAATAATATATTTATAAATATAAATAACGCATTTAAAGTACTTGATGACATAAGACAAATTATGGTAGCTTTCCTAAACTTTTGTTACTGCTAAAATTAAGCAAATTCATTTTTTTTACTGCCTTTACTACTAACTACTACTACTACTACTCTAACCTACATTATAAAATAAGAAGCATTTTCAATAAAAATTGATATTCTTCTTGAAATATCTTGAAATATATTTGTAGTTCCGGTATTTGTGCTACTTTTTTTGGAATCTCCGCTAGATGACTATGCTAGCGCTGCATCTTAAATCACTTAAAAATATAATCTAAAAGATGCTTAGAAACATATTATTTGTCAAATTTATAATTAATATTTTTTTTAACATTATTATGGTAAGATTTAAAATTATACTTCTATTATTAAAATTACATACTATAAATCTATACAGACATACTAACACAAATGTCATTTGACATCTGTCAGTTTTCGGGAACGATGCATTATGACAGACTACAAACATTTGAAATTTAAAATAATATTTATTTACGTTTACGGTTACGTAGTGTAAAGTGTTTAATATGTTTAAATTAATAATATTATAGAATGTATATTGAATTGTAATAATATTTTTTTTATATTATAAAAGCATGAAATGAAACTAAAACATGGCTATTACGATATATTCGTACAGACCTGTGCTAAATATTCTTCCAAAGTTGCTGTTAGATATTACAAGGATGGCACATACAAAAGTTACACTTACTCTGAACTATACGGAGTATGTGAATATATATCACAAAATTTACTACAGCTTACATGTAAAAAGGGTATAATAGGATTGGTTTCTAAAAGGAATATTTTAATTCCGTGTGTTATTGCTGCGTAAGTAGTGTATATAGCTATAAATAATTGAAAAAATACCCATTCATATTTATATCAATTTTTTTACTAAAAATAGTGACTTTCGTTTTCAGTGTCCATAAATGTAGCCCAACCTTCATGTTTCTAGATCCAACTGACCAAATAGAAAAAATTGCTAATGATATCAAATTCACTGTATTAATTTCAATTAGAGAATCAGAAAGTAATACTTCTTTAGAATTTTTTGATAAAAAACCAGATAAATCTGTCACAATTTTCAATTTAATAGTAGATCTATATGTCCTACATATAAATGAAAGCCATAACAGTTATTTGCCTGATCATTCCTATATAGCAATGACATCAGGTAGCACTGGAGAACCAAAACATATTAAAGTTCCTATACAGTGTATGCAACCAAATATAGAGGACTTGACTAAGATATTTGGAATTACTCCAAGTGATATAATATACTTTTCTACTCCTTTAACATTTGATCCATCAATGGTAGAAATTCTACTAGCTTGTACAAATGGTGCATCTTTACTGATTGCGCCAGAAAGGGCTGATGTTCTTTTTCCAGAAAAAAATGAAAATTCAATAACATTTTGGCAAACTACACCATCAAAATTCTTTCAATATTCAAATTCCGATATGAAGAATAAAATTTTAAGTGGAAACTCCTCACTGAAAATTTTAGCACTTGGTGGGGAACCTCTCAATGGAATAAAAACAATAAAAGAATTGAAACATGTTAATAATAAAACTAGAATATTTACTTTGTATGGTGTCACTGAAATGTCCTGCTGGGCTTCTGTAGCTGAGTTGGATTTAAATAAAATAATAAATGATCGAGAAATACCTCTTGGAGATTGCTTATCTGAAACAGAAATCATTTTAAAGCCTTGCCATAAAAGTAACACCAGCAAAATCATTTTAGGTGAATTTTACTCCTTAATTATGATTTACATACAAAAAGAGTTTTAAATAATGCCCTAAAATATATAGTAGTGTGTATTATCTTAAAATTTTAAGTTAAGTTGTTAAGTATTATTATACTGTTTTCTTATCACAAATGTTTATTACCTTTTATTCATTACAGCAAGTAAGACAAGAAAATGTACAATACTAAATAAAGTTAATAATTCAGATGAAGGAACTTTGAAATATATTGACACAGGTGATTTAGGAGAGCTAAGAAATGGTACAATTTATTATAGAGGCCGTACAGATGATGTTATAAAAAGATTTGGACATAAAGTTAATTTACAAGCTATAGAAAATACAATTATGCAATGTCCAAGAGTGAAAACATGTTCGTGTATTTGGTTGCCAAAACCAAACATTTTAGTTGTTTACTATTCTTCTGAAAATCTGAGCAGTCAAGAGTTATCAGATTTTTTGAAATGTAAACTAGATGATAAGCATTGGCCGGATAAAATAATTAGAGTAGATAATCTCCCAACAAATTCCCATGGAAAGATCTCTAAGCAAACCCTATCACAAATGTTTGAAAAATCACATCTTCCTCATACTTTTGACTCATTGAAAGATTTACTTTTAAAAGAATTAAAGATATTAATCAATAGAGAACTTACATATGAGGCCATAAAAGATAAAGATTTCTTTTCTATTGGTGGTACATCATTTCAAGCAGTAGCTTTATGCAATAAAATATCTACAATTTCAATGCAATTTGGAAAGTTTATTTTACCATATTTGCTTACTCAAGGTAACACAATTAGTGAAATATTGTCAGTAGCACTAAAACAACTAAAACTTGAAGATAAAATGTCAAAGAAAAGATTAAAGAGACCTTTGTCTATCTCTGAAAGCTTATCAACAAATCAATCAGTTAAAAAAGTAATGGAAAATCCCAAATTAAATAGCATAGAATTGATCAATGTATGGAGTTATGATACAGGGAAATGTGTTGATGCGTCGCCTACACTGTTTCAAAATGGACTGTAAGTTTCAATATAGACAGTAAATGTTAATATAATATTAACATTGATTATAAAGAAATAAGATACAATAGAGGTAGGGGTTGACTTTCACATTTTTGATGATTCTGGATGAGTCACGTAAAAATCGTGATACCCCCGGACAGATGTTTGACACTCCGTAATATTTATCCACCAATATTTTTTTATAGGTTATAGGTATACTTCCTGTATATATAGAGTGTAACGTCTGTCTGTTCCCCGTCTCTTCATATTCTTTTATTATGTGTAAACAATGCTTATATAAAGTATAATAAAATTATTTATAAATAAAACAAGCACAATGACCTTGAAATAAATATTTCATTGGATTACAAAATTATTTAATTTCCTTTATTTCAGCAATATCTACGTGACTGTGGGCAGCCATTCGGGAAAAATAGTTTGTATTGACGCAATCAGTGGTATAACGCAAGGTGCTTTACAAGTGAAATCTCGGATCGAAGCTCCAGTACTTTGTTTCGATGATGCTTCATCCTCTCCTTGCGGCGTCGTAGGAACTTATGATGGGACTATAATATGTTTTAGTTTGGATAACTGCGAACAAATATGGAAAATAAATATCGGTTCGATGATCAAAAGCAAAGGAGTATTTAATAATGGCAAAATATATATCGCGTCGTACGACGGTTTCATACGCTGCATTGATGCTACGGTAAATTAATGATCAAAATAGGTTTCGTGATGTACGTTTTAGGGGCAATTATCTTTATAACAATGATAATAGAATTTGATTAAATGCTATAGGCGTATCGCTTGATATCATTGTTATCGTTTAAGTGGTATAATTTTGTGAGTTGTTATAAATGTTTATATTATTGCAAATTGTGCTGCAGCATATAAGTTACCGAAGTACATCCTATACATCTTTCAACTTTAAATACCAAGAGAACAGCGTTAGCCTCTAATCACAGTCCTATATATAATTTTTTTCCTTTGCTCTATATTTTACTAATATTTATACATTAAAAAATTTTAGAAAGGCGAAATCAAGCATTTAATACGTGTAGCTGACCAGGCAATATCTGCTAACTTAATTATAGCTAAGAACGCGGTTATATTACTAGGAACTTTATCAGGAACGTGTGCGAGTGTACACTTGGAGTCTCATACAGTAGTATGGCGCGGCACTCTAAGCAGCCCTGTGTTTTCAAGCCCCATTTTATATGATAATGATAAATACGTTGTATTTGCGGAAGTAAATGGCGAAATACATTGTCGGACAGTTGAAAAAGGCATCAAGGTGATTAATGCAGTTTTTGCTCGCTGTTTTTTTGCTATTATTCAAAACTAATGACGTTGTTCTTGTACTCTTTTGTTCAGATCTGGAAGTTTCAAGGCGCCAAGGGAAACATTTTCTCTTCGTTTTACATTCAAGAAATAGAAAAATTCAAATGGAGATTAGTTTTTGGCTGTCATGATAACAAAGTTTATTGTGTTCATATAAAGAATTTTCAACCAAATTTGAATTGGAAAACAGAATTTATGTCCCCAATTTACTCAACACCTTGTGGATTAAATGACACATATATTTTAGCGGCATCTAATCATGGAAAATTATCTATACTTAACAGTGATAATGGTACCATAGTTTCAGAGTATCAGCTGCCTAATGAAACATTTTCATCACCTGCAGTATTTAAAAATTATATCTTTATTGGATGCAGAGATGATCATCTTTATTGTTTAAAATATGTTTTGAATTGATTATAAAGTTGTTTTCTAAAAAAAATTGTATACAATATACATAAAGTAATTCTTTTCAATTTATTTTTGTTATTTTATGATATTTATTTTTAAATTGTAAGCTGTTAAAGGAATATCCAAATAAAGTTAAGACTTCAGTTAAATTAGTAACTTTATTTATGATCTTACACAGAACATTTGTGTATAATGAGCATTCATACATTGACATTATTTAAATGATATGGATACACAGTAGTAGTAGTGTAGAATCAGAATGGAATGCATTTAAAATGCACAATCTATTTTTCTCTTGTGCAGATCATTATATGCCTTAAGTTCAAATTATATATAAAAGCATCCTTAAATGATGAATAAATCTTATAATAACAATCTGTATATTTTTTTTATTATTGTTTAATAAAAATAAAATGCTACAGGTAAAGAATGAAAGAGCCAGTCAACTCTACTGCAACACATCAAAGCTCATAAAATTTTCCCAATATCCCTAATTGAACATTTATTTAGCCAGTATATAAACAAATATTAAAATCAACAAGCAATATACTTTATTTGACAATATTTACTGTTCCTCTTCTCCTAATTCCAATTTAACCTTGGAGAAATCAAAGTCTTCACCAGTACCTCTCTTATAGATCTTAAGAACATCTAAGCAAGTAGTTTCAAAGTGTGTAGTAGCATCATAAGACTCAGAAATAAATATTTGACTTTGGCTGCCATCATCAGTAGGCTCATAATAATCAGTTACAGAAACAAATTTTTGCCTTATGGGTCCCAAGAGATCCACACCCGGTTTAATCTCAGACTCGGGATCATTAGTCTCCACAGTTGTTGAGACCATGGCAATAAACCAGCCTTTAGCAGCAACTTGATGAGTATAGGACACCAGAGATACATAAATATCAGAATTTCTTCCAACTTGCTTTTGTGGTATAATTATCTGAGTAGACAAAGCATCCTTAGTGTTTGTTATAGGATGATCTAACAAGCAAATGCATCTTATCACTTGACCCTTCTTACGAACACTGTCAGGTACATAGCTGGGGTCACAGTACACTTGCTTGCACTTGGCCACTTCATTTCCAGAACGCACTCCAACCACTTTTCCTCCTTCACCAAGAACAATCTCATCAATTGGCTTATCTAACATATAAGTTCCTCCATATATAGCAGAGAGCCTAGCAAATCCTTGAGGCAATTCTCCTAGACCATACATAGGATACAGATAGGGAGACTTACCATATCGAGCAAGTGAATCAGAATACAGCTTAATACGGCGTATTGTTTGAATAGCTGGCTGTTGGAGATAATTGTCATCCAAGTAAAGAGCCAAGGCATGACCTGTAAAGTCTTGGGTGTTCTTGTCTAACCCAAATTTATCATAAAGTGATTGCATATTAGCTGTACTAGGATCTAAATCTTTCCAAGTCTTAGCATCTTCTTCTTGAAAATCTTGAACATATATCAAGAAATTACGGAAACGCCTCTTTTCAAACATACCCATCAGATCAGATGCTAAAGCCTCCTTTTGGTCCACTGGGACTTTCGAAATCTTACCACCCTTGTACACATAGCTACCCTCAACAGATTTAAACTCAAGGTACCGGGTGACGCCCGTATGGATTAACAGCTTTACTAGAAGTCCATTCGCCATTAAAAACTTAGGAATTAAATCCACATTCCAGTCGCGGCCACGGCCATAGGTTTCATCAGGTGCTGGTGCATTGAACTTCGCGAACAATTCTTCTAACGGGGTAATTGATGCTGATTCACCACCGTAATACTTGTTACGATCAATGTGCAGAACCTTTTTTCCAGACACAGAAAGCATTCCACTGAGAATACATTCTTTAAGACCGGTGCCTAAAACAATAGCATCGTACTCTTCATCCATATTGATGGGAAATTATTGCAATTAGATTCTTACAAGATTAGAAGTATACGATTAACCGGGGAAGAAATGTCAAAATGTCGGAAGTTTCAGAAATCTACACGAATATGTCTGCCGGGGATGACGTCGACGAGTTTATATCAATACCAACATTAGGTACTAAACCCAAAGCCACAGAATACAACCCCATTAACCATAGATAATGTTAAAATTTCTAAATACGCGAAACTTTTGTGTTTTGTTTTCTCAATTCTCACGCAAAACGTTTTATGAATAATATTTATTAAAGTGAATGAATTTAAAGTAGTAAAATTCATATACAAAATATTAATTTTATTTGACAAATTAAGTTAAATAAAATATCTATCGTCACAGGTCTTTTGTCTGTGGTTCCAATTTGTGATGTTATTCTGTCACTGTCAGTCGGTCGGTCAACTTTGCTTGTTTTTGAGTTTGTCTTGTGCACACTTCACGTGCGACTGTATCTTTCGTGGCGGTTAAATATTACTGTATTTTATCTTTTAATCTACTTATCGAAAAATGTTGTACGTTTTGAAATTTTTTAAATCACTTAGTGTATATGAATATATTCGTAAAATATGAACTATAGTGATGTGTAAAATTGTGATCAGATGATTTCAAACCATATGCTTCAACTTTTCGACACATTCTCTTTGGATGAATTGAGAGCAATAAAATACACGGTCCGGCGCACTAAACAACGAGATTTTAAATGAGAGGAAAAAGTGAGCTGAACGTCCTTCAGATGAATAAAAATGTCAACAGAAGGAAGTGGAGAGACTCCTTCGGCGATACCGAATTTACCAGGAGCACCAGAACAAACATATCTTTTTCCGAAAGTGAAAGGACATTCGAGGTCCATAAGTCATGGAGGAGTGCCGATGTTGGCTGGAAACCCTGCAAATGCTCGGCAGCCACTCAAATCGGCTATGCGTGGACATCAACGTGCCTTGTCCCATGGTCAGATTGGCGAAGGACAACGTGCAGCGTCTGGTTCAGGTCACAGTCGAACCGGTAGTCGTACGGATTTTATTTTACCCCCTGGACACCGAGAAGCTGCTCCTGCAAGTGCGCAACCTCGCTTATCGTCAGTAAGAGGACATCACTCGCGTCAAGCATCGAGATCGGATTCTATTTATACCTTGCGTCGGGCATCAGTAGTGGCCCCATGGCGTCGGGCAGTTTTTTGGTTGATGCGTCGTCAGCAACCAGCTGTTGACAACAGACATTTAATAGTCATCCCAAATCATCTTGTTCCTGATAAAACTCCTCCTAAAGATCACCCCAATGGACAGAGATGCAATAACAAAATCAGGACTACTAAATATACATTGCTCTCTTTTATTCCTAAGAACCTATTTGAGCAATTCCATAGGATTGCAAATGTGTACTTTATATTTATAGTGTTGTTAAACTGGGTACCAGCCATTAATGCCTTTGGGAAAGAAGTGGCAATGCTACCTGTGTTGTTTGTGCTTGGAGTGACAGCCATCAAGGACTTATTTGAGGACCGTAGAAGACACCTGTCTGACAAAAGGATTAATAACTCCTTCTGTAGAGTCTACAAAAAGTAAGTATGTTTTAAATTTTGTATCAAAATTAAGCATTTATAACAAAAAAATAAGTTATATATTTGAATATCAATACTCAACATATTTTCATCTTGCATAATATATATAATAGAATAATTTGATCCTCCACCTTTCTATACAATGCAATAAAAAGACAGTACATCTTAGTAAAATACACAATTACAATAGATTTGTCTCGTTATGATGGAGATATTGTTATTGTAACAACTTTGTATATATACATTTCAGTAGAAAAATATAATATTTAAAATTATTTTTAAAATACTAGTAGTTCTGTGGACTATTGGACTATGGGCAATTTTAGTTACATCACTGTTCTAAAAGATTACCTGCATAGAGTATTATTTTTTTTGTTGTTTTAATGCGATAATTGAATATTATTTTGTACACCTTTAGATTTTTTCATTAGGAACACTCATTATCAATGTGATGCTAGTTAGACAACCAGACTTTGATTGAGTAAATAACAAGTGATAGAAAATCTTATTAAATGATCTGACCATTAAAGTTGTATGTGGTGCACTACTTGAAATACAAAGGCAAACTTGAATGGAAAAGTCCAAAATAAATAATATTAAAGACCCATATTTTTTATACTTTATTTCAATGCAATAAAATTCAAAATCTATGTGAGAGATCTTAATTGTTTACATAACCATATGTCTTAATTAACACCCACATGCTATTATACCCATAAGTTAATTAAACACCTATAGTACTTATAGCATACATATAACAGAGCAGTTTGTCATTATTATTCCTCTGAACTTTAAAATTAAGTAATTCAAAGTGATACATAGGCTTAGCTACATGTCTTTCCGAATAATATAAAACGATATATTTTGTAACACACAATAAACTACAAAATTTATAAAGTGATTAAAGGTGTACAATGAATAAAAAAATAGACAAATCTGTTTTAACAGTAAAGTAAAAGCGTCCCAATTTACATAACTTACTAGTTTATTGATATCTCGTGAGTTACTCACTTTCACTACATTCGTGGGCCTTTCCTGTGACGTGCGTAACGTGAGTAACAACTTACTTATTGGTCACTCGGATTATTAATATTTACGTACTGCATAAGTTTACAGCCCTGTAATTTACTTACGTGGGGAGGGGCCGGTCTCCAGTGAGTCCAGGAAATCGACGTCTATATTATATATTATTAAAACTCAGATTTCTAAAAAAAAGGAAACCTTCACATTGTGAATATATATAGCACAATTCTCCCCTACACCCTCCCACTCCCCCTCCCTCGCACATACTTCTTACGTATAAAAAATAATTATAACGCGGTAATCAACGCCGGAGTTGTTACCGTACGAAGGAAGCACCAATATATAAATGTAAATATTTTCCTTTGTGGAACCTACAGTTCAACACGACCCAGCTGTGTCACGATGATATTTATGATTATTTACAGTTCAATATTTATAAAATAGTGTAATGCCGTAATAAATCCATATAAAAATGATTATTACTAAAACGTTATAAGTATGTAAATGGAAAAATGCGCGAAGTTGTTAGGTTGTTTTGATATAAAATATGTAAACTTTTCAAGCACCATATTTGGCGTAGCATAGGCGTATATCCGGCATTGTATGTACCAGAACACTACCTGTTTTAAAGTAAATTTTTACATTACGTTTAGTTATTAGTATACATTTAATTGCAAATTATAATTTTTAAAGATCCTACGATAGTCATTTTTGATATGATTATATAAATAAGTAAATAATACTTTTTCAATTACAACCAACATCATACAATCTGCATTTAACTAAAATACAGATTATATTTATAAACTGCATATATTAGTTACATAAGTTGTAAATACTGTTTAATATATTATATACACAAGTACATAATTATATCGTTATCGAGAATTATGCGATGAGTCAGACTGAAGAATACTCATAATATTCTTTATCTATCGATACTATATCTTATGACAATATTTTTGAATTATCATGTGTGTTCATTTATAATGTGTAACTATATTTATAACCTGTAATATATTATATACATAAACTTTATCTGTATCAATAACACAGTTATTAATATTTTTTTATTAATTATTTCCACTTCTCCAATCTGGATAAAATAATACACGACGTTGGTTTTGCCACTCAACATAAATACCTTGAATTCGGGCGGAAAAATCAGCTCGAAATATTAGAACAAGTCGAAACTTTTAAAACATACTTCAGATGCTTAAAATATACTATTCTTGCATCTAATGTAACTGATAATGGACACTTGAATATTCTATGCCGGGGTCCACCTCGGTCTCCGTCCATACATAATGAATAATATAGAGTTTTATAACGGCATTAGATGCTTTTATTCATGTAATACTTTTGTTTAAAATCGTATAGACTAATAATATATTCTTTATAACTACTAGTAAAACCGAATACATATATATATATATATATATTTATGACATATCTATGTTGTATTCAATAAGTATTAAAAAGATACTTCTATTAATTATTCCATAACGAAATGAAGATACTGACGAGGATGTCATATAATAAAGAAAAATGTGTTTAGGTGGTTTGGGCACATCGACAGAATGACTGATGAAAGAATGGTAAAAAAAAAAATTAAGGGCAAGGGTTAGTGATAAGAGATGTAGGGAAAAACCTCAGTTGACCTTCGAGAACAGTGTCGCAGATACTGGAGGAAGATCACGTAAACGCATGAGGTGTGGACCAGGCGAAATAGGTATGCAGGGACCGTAACGTTTGGTTCTCCGTCCTTTCTGGTTACCCCGCCAGGGATAAAGCGTGAGGCTATAGATAGATAGATAAATTATATATATGTACAGAATTTTAATATATTATTTTGTAAATAAATTTTATATTTCGTATACGCCCAAAATTTCCAACGCCTTAACTTATATTTTGTAAATCTAGTTTTCATCGTTACATTTGGTTAAATATTTAATCACGTTGGTTGCCTGAAACGTAGTACTTAACATTGAACTCAATGCTGACACGCGAAATGAACCCCCTTGACGTTTTTTGTATTTATAAAAGACTATTTCATTATATGCACATCAAACATTTTATAGTGTGAAGTAAAAATTTAATTAGCTGAAGTGCAGAAACTTCTAGGTAATATGCAACTCTTTGTATGTTTATTAATTGCAGTCTACACGACACCATAGTTAAAGTCACATTGTTTTAATTTTATATTTATTTATTGTTATTATTATTATATAGGCTTTAAATTATTGGAAAATCTTATATTTCTCTTAATAAGAATTAAAATCAGGCACTCCACTCCACGGCGTCACGACTTTGTCGATGAACCTATATCATTTAAATATCAGATGATATTATTGAAACTGGAAATTCCAGACTAGTAAGTTTAAAAAATTTATGATAACATAATTCTAGAAATTAGATATGTATACTCATTAAAAACTTTTGCTATCTTCAAAATATTAAGTTATTTTTACCACAAATTTAAAAAACGCGTGTAACACATGTAATCATAATGGACATGAATCTTAGTTGATACTTGATAAAAAAATCTATCCTTGTCATAATTTTAAATTTAAAAAGTATTCCGAATTTTGTCGAAACACAATTGGACGGAATAAACAATGTTAGCGGTACTTTTACCTAGATAGTTGTTATCAAACAAATTGATTATTGCTATAGATAATTTTATTTACTTGTCCACAATCTCTTTCACTTATCGTTGCTTAATTATACAAAACATTAAACTTTAATTAACAATTTATGAAAAACTGAAATTACAATCAGTTCTTTTTAATATAGATATGTAACGTTAAATTATATGTAAATTAATAATAAATTATTTACACATATCTTATATGTCCTTCAAAAAATACATAATTTTTTTAACGTAGCGGAATTTGAACCCGCGTCTTGTGTTCTAAAAGTTATTTTGTATGTGATTTGGTTGAACCTATTTTTATCACAAAATATATAAAGCTTTATCCAAATGAGAAATTTAATACTAAACAATAACCTATATTCTTTAAACATAAAAGTGTAATTTATTAACAAATAATAATTCAAATATAATAAATACGGTATCAATCATAAAAGTTAATTGAATATTTTATTACTAAACTGTAAAGAAACTGATATTTCCTTGTTATTGCATTAATAATTCAATGCATTAGTGCTTGATGGCGATGTCAAAAAGTCACGGAACGAAAGCAAACATCAAAATTGGTTTTTACTATTATATCAGTCAGTTGTAGTGATCGAAGCTCTTCAAATATTTCATAAGCAGGCCTGTAAACTCAGTTTCCTCCATTATGCAACGTTCACTCTCTTTACCGCTAGCTACTTGAACATTCTATTTTAAGGCGATTAATTAATGTACAATCTTGTTCGTAATAATAAGGGATCTTTAGTCTTAGCTAAGTAAGGTTGAAAATCTGAATATATGGAAAGTGTATAATTTTAGTATTATATAAATGAGATATACCTATACTTTCCTTACAATTTTGTTATTTAAATTATGGTATTTTTCATAGAACCACCGGAATACATTAATAAAATTATCATAGTAAAATCAAACAAAGTTTCTTTTATTACAAACAAAGCATACGTTACTTTGACGATAAGTAACTGTCTTTGATCGTTGATGGCTTTCATTGATTTGATGTTTCAGGGTCGCCCTATAAAGCACTGTGGACACCTAAATTATACATACAAAAATCTAATGGTGTCATCCAGTTGTTTCCAAACTTCACATTTATCGTTTTAAATATTCTTTTGTAAATATGTTTATTACTCGTACAAATTCAAAAAGTAATATAAAATGTAGAAGTATATACACTTTATGTACAAACAAAATCGCTAAATCCGTCAAGTCTAGATTGATATGATAATTATTCCCATAGTTTCTATTTTATTGATGAATAAATGTGTCCACTCAAAATACAGATTATTTACATTTATTTTCATATATAATATAGGTTATGCAATTCACACTAAGATAAGTTACTTTTAATTGCCTTCATTAGAACGTCATTTACGTTTTATCTGTCACACGTTTTACATACTACGTCAATGATAACAAAGAAATTTCTAGTTTTTTTTGTATTTATCCAATGGTACTTTTATTGTAGACTTTTTGTAATATGTACTACAATTTGAACATTATGTTATTTTGTTGTATTATAAAGTTTTATTTTACACACGTCATTAATATTTGGAAATTAGGTTATCTCGAATCCTCTATAGTCTATACTTTCTCTTATAATTTTAATTCTACCGTCTAATGTTTTCACCATAGGGCGTGAAGGAAGGAGAGTGATATTTAAAACCATGCCTATCGTAGTCTCAAAATTCGAGCTTAAGAATGTGTCATTAGTCATTTACCAAGGTTTTACCTACATGTACATAGCGTAAGATGTATAATGAAAACCTTTAATGTATATCGAAATACCGTTCGCTAAAACTTAAACACACATACAACTAAAGTAATTAACATCAATATTTTATATAGTCTAACAAAATTCAATACAAATAATACACTTACAGGATAATTTCTGTGTGTTATTTGTATTCACGTATGTAACGTAATCGTTCCGCAAATATTAAATCACATATTTTGTATATATGAGACCGTCGTGGCGCAGTGGGACAGCGAAATATATTATTTTTATCTTTTTATATAAATAATTTTGTTGGAATCTTTGATTAATAATGAATAAGTAATTTTTAATATCTACTAAAAAAAGATTTGAGAGGAATCTCTATTATATACACAAAAGCTTGTTACGTAAGTATGTAAAGGAAAATATAGTTTCATAAATAAACATAATAAACGTCTAGAACGTAGAAAAAAATGGCCGTGCTATAATCTTATTTACCTGCAATCGGATTAAATCATGATGTAACGTACACAACTCCTTATAATGTATCACACAACTAAGTTAACAGTGGGTGCTTATCTAATATGAATTTAGTTTTAACTGATGAAATATTTTTTTCGGAACTGAAACATGGACAAAGCTCAAATGAGCTTGTTTATTTGTAAACTTATTAATATTAGATGTCACGTTTTGTTAAAGCCATAATTTCACATAGAAAGTTAAAAGTTTGTGGGTCATTTTATTCTTATATGATTCAGTATTCATGAGAGAATTTGAAAATGTTGTTGACAAAAGCATGTCTGAAAATACTGTTAAAGTAAATCGTTTTTTAATAATTTTCAACATTTTCATTAGTATTCAATTATTATTAAAATTCACATTCATTGTTCACATTCATTCACCCTTTTTGTTCGAATAAGAAACCCACAGTCCCATGTCTAGACACTTCGTTTTCCACTTTCCGTTTCAATTCTAGATTTTGTGTTTAGAATGTTAGAAGCTAGAACTCAATGCAGAGTTTTGTCTCGCCAAAATAATTCAAATTTTACCATCCTGCGACAAGGGGGATCTAACCTACTGCGACACACATATATTTTTAAATAATTTTATTAGATACGACATTATAATATTCATAAAATTATGAAAATATAACTTTTATTGACGTCATTATGGAGCACTTGAAAGATGCCAGATTAAATACATTGGTTGTGGGCTTAAATCCCTCTTAAAACTATACATGCATATATGTACACATGCTTATAATAGTCGATGTCGCTTCAGTCTGTTTCAGACAACTAGTTGGTAATAGGTTCCCGTCCATCATACATCATCAATACATAAAATTAAAGTAAATTAAAAAAGTGTTATAAATTATAATACACACTACGTTTACCCAAAAAAATTTTAAGATATGTTAAAATAAACAAAATATTATTCGTTTGGCAAGTAATAGTACGACAAAGAATATTTATTTATTCAGCTATATTTATTATTCAGACGATTAGTCTGATTCATAAACTGTCCATTTGTTTATTTGTTTACTGTGCACGTCAACTGCTCCGAGCAACACGTCAATTGGCAATAAACAATTTCAATAATAGTTTTCTCACGATAACTACATACTTAGAAAGCTATTCATACTTTAAATAAATCGAACGCGGTACTGAATATGTTTACTATATTATTTACGTGGTTATTTTTTTATCTCAACACCTCTTGCATTTGTAACAAAGAAGTATGCTAAATATCAAAATGTATGATTACTAACCAAATACTTTCGACTATATTGTGTACATGAATTTTATAATTAAGCACTGTACAGTGCCCTTGCGACACGGAAACAGCTATAATACATATTATAAGTATTGGCTGTCGATCAAAACTTTGTAAGAATAACATGATGTGTAACAAGTAAGCTCCACTTATAGTGAACGCTATTTGTCGGTTTACGTCACGTATCACATTGCCCATTTTACGATACGTTTTCACGATTAAACGAGGTGGTTGGCTCCGCTAGCAGTGGAGATTTCCAGCAATAAATGGTGCCACCCTGGCACAGTTCAAGTTATATTGCTTGGACAATATTAAATATCTATGTCGTAAAGCTTCAAGGATATAAAACTAATTTATATTTCGCTTACCAGGAAATTGGAATTTTGTACACTAAGTTTAATTAGCAGCTACTATATGCTATTAATATGTTATTCGTTTTATAATAATATGTAATTTTAATAGCGTGACGTAGCGTTAAATATAGTTATATTTATTAGTTACTTTCTATTTTAGCCAGATTTTTAGATTTTTTCTAGATATTACGCTCATTTTCTTTTGTCGTTGGTTTTGAAAATTACTTTTAATAAATGATCAACTAGCGCTTATTCGACTGGGCTTTTATAATAATTATAATCTGGTCTATATTTAGAATTACCCTACTGTATAGGATAAGGATCCTATACTGCACTAGATAATTATTAATTTCATTAATTGATAATAATTATATTTTAAATATTGTATATACCATAATATTTATTGAAATATATTATAATAAGTTTATATTCATTCATAATAAACATATAAGAAAGAAGATACCAGTGTGGCAAAGCGCAAACAAAGTAAAGTGAAAGCGAATCGACGTCCTTTGCATTGCTTTGACTTTTCTAATGTAGCCCGCGCGATATATTTCCATTGAGGTCGTTTTATCATTATGCTGTGTCGCACGCGCAAATATTAAGGAAACCGGGTCTTGAGCGTGCAACGAATTCAATACGGATCCGGTTGACAACAAATATTAAAATATCTTAAGCATATGTATTTTAATGGATTTTTTATTTCATTAACGTTTATAAAGGTCTTAAAGATATCATGATGATGTGGGGCAGCATCTGACTATAAACTCTGGCAAGACAAAGCAGCGGAGAAAATATCTTAACACTGATTTAATTCTACCCGACCCTACTATATACGGGATAACGTGTAAAGGTAGAAATATATAAAGAAAATCTAAAAACAATTATAATAATCGAATTAATATAATAATGTTCAATAATCTATACTATAATAAAACGGAAAAAAATGTCTGCCTGCCCTTATCTTCTATGATAGTTGATTGATTTTTTTATGGGTTGAAGTGTTCAATACTCAGAAAGAACGATTTATTTTCAATTAGGCAGGGGACCCACTTCGCACTTATCATATAAAATGTATTGTTCTGCTTAATAAAGCATGCGTCATACTGCAGCTGGATTCAATGGTAAATTACAAACACTTGTGCAAATTTAACTCAGGTATAATTTACCGATACAAAAATTTTATCGATAACGTATTCGAATAAAACAATAAATACAAAATCATATTCCTTTATATGTAGCATAATTTGTTTAGAATAGTTATTTATAATTTTACAATAGTAATAGTATTTTTTTATTTTATTACATAACGATAATTGAGCTTCGTTAGTACGTAAAGGAAAAATAAGTAACATTATGTTTGTAGATATTGCAAATACCCTATACGTTTACGTAATTGTCGCAATTCGCGCCTTAAAGGCATATTATAAATTTACGTACGAGTACTGTGATGACCTTTCACGTTTACAAAAATGTATAATAGAACCATGACATTATAATTATGCTAATGTATGTATATTATCGTTTTACATTTTACAACACCAATGACGTCATATTATAAACCATCGTGTTTCAATATACGTCACACAAGATCATAAAATACTAGTTGTCGTGTTATTAAAAAATAACTAAAAAAATGCTAAAAATTAAATAAACGTTATAAAGATATTTTTGATCCACGCATGCTTAAAAATCGTTTTTCTAAATAACTAAAAATAGTACATTTTTTAAATGAAACAGACACATAGACAGACAGATTGATACATAGTTGCCGTAAATAATTTAACTATATCTATGTATACTACTGATATTTATTTCTGAAGGATAAAGTAAAAAGAAACTAAATAAGGTAGGTTAAGGTAGCTGGTAGATTAAGGTAGGTAGAGGTAATTAGTATATCAGATCCATTTTATTTTCATGGCAAAATTTGTCAATTTAAATGTAACATTTATAAGAAAAAATTTCATGAAACAGCAATTTTATTGATACTTTATTATAAATATAATATTTTATATTAGAATCCGAGGGTATTTTATATAGGTCAGTAGACCAAGTTAGGATTAAAATAGCAAACGTTTGCATATGGATTTAGTTTGTAAAGGGACTGAAATAACGGTTGATCTTGTACTACAAGATCACCCACATAATGATAAATTGGTATATATTAATATTCCGAATACTATACTACAGCTAGCATAAATTAAACCTAAAAAGTAAAAAGGGATTTACTCTTCTTTGTCTTCATACGTCTGAATTCGGAACATTATTAACATGAACATTATTTTTCACTTTCTCGTCTGTCTGCCCTTCTGTCTGCCTGTCCGTCGAGACCGTTTTCTCTATATCATGTGGTGTGGTGGTGGTGGTGGTGTTTTAAAGCTGAAATTAATAACAGATATTCAGTACGGTGGTACCTTACACCGCAGAAAAATTCAAACATCTAAGTGAACGCCGAAAATCGCTACGTAATCAAAGTTATAAAATTTGGCAACAAGTTAGAACTTTTAGTGCACACAAAGGAAAAAATCAGAAATTCGAAATTTATGGGTATATCTTCGAAAAAAACTATTACAAACTGATATATATACAGTTAATTTTATACAATATGCCACTCATTTTAAGTCTGTCAATTTTTAGAAGTTGTATTTCTTAGCGGAAATCCTATTACCATAAAGTTGTTAAGGTCCCCTCAGTGCTGTGTGTCCTACTACTCGCATTTTACACATTTTCATAGATAATATACTATTTTTTAAATCAAACCTCGGAAACACTTTTGTTATAAATAATTATAATTATAATTAAGTATAATAAGTGCTGAACTAATATAATTAATTATAAAAAATGTGTCTATTGTCGGGCATGTCCTAACTGCGTTAAAATTTTGTCGATTATGACATTTATGGACCAACGAACTGGAACTAAAGCCAACTGAGGCAACTTGTATGGAATATTTTTATCTTTTTACAATTTTTTATAATAAAATGTGTGGAATATTATTAGAACAAAAATAAGATTTATTTATTACATAAATGTATATATAATAACAGTAACATTAAGATTTTCAATTCTATTATATATTATTAAAATGAATCAAAAACATTGAACAATAAATCCTCTTATTAAATAGCTAAATATGTTTAACAGTCCATATAACAGTTGTTGCGGTTTTCAACAGAGCATTATTCATTTTCAATGGGCGTAGGAAATCTTTACATTAACCCTACTACTAGATGTAATTTTAGACCAACAGTCGCAGGGTTTCAGTGTTAATTTACCTTATGTGACTACTGAAGCCAACAACTAATAAGTAATAGGTTACCAATTTCAATATTCACATCAGTCGTAGGTATTATATATTTTTAAATGACTTAATAAATATTAATTTGGAACGTATTATATATGTAAGTATCCCATAGTCGCTATTTTATGTTGCTAGGTAGATACACTACTTATATTATTTTGTTGAGTATCTAATTAAAATTGTACTGAATTATTTTTTCCTTCTTAAATAATACTATTCTAATATATTCGAAAATTAATGGTTTTATAATTTATATTGCGATTCTTTAATTCCTACGTGTAAAATTAAACTTAGTAAATATATTAGGTATTACTTCTTTCGTCAAAAATATATGTAAGATTTGTTTGTATTCATGTGTCATAAGAACAAAATTGTTTTAATTTTTTACTTCAACGCAATCACAAATATGTTTGTTAGAGAAGTATCGACGTTTCCTCACACGGAATAATGCTTAGCAATCTGCACTTCGCTAATTGTTGCCAGACTAAAGCGATAATTGTTTCTAACTGCCTCGCGGTGCTAATCACTTGCTTCATTATATCCTCGACCGCTTCAAAGGTTGTGCCTATATTGTATATTATGTATATGAATTACTTAATTATGTTTAATATTTTTCCATATGAATCTTTTTCTAATACGGAATGTTGCTGACGCAATTTAAAAATAGGTTATATTTTTCAAAATCTATCCAATCACATTCCCGAATTGTGCGCCGTTAAGATAAGCTCGAAAATATAACTTATATGTATTTTGTATGTATTTGTCGAAATTTAATTCTTCTACCTGCCATTTCTAACGGCTACTGATGCCAATTGTCATTTTTATTACGTTATAATTTTTTTATAAAAAAATTATAGAATTAAAATACCCACTGGTTTAATTCAATAAATATTGCATAACCAATAGTATTAAATAAGTATGTGGAAATACTAAATAAAAAAAAGAAAGTATGTATATACGACATACGAAATTAAAACCTGGATTAATTACACGAAAAACTCAAATACTAACGTTACATTGTTGTGCATTGTGCGAATACAAGGGAATGTTTTCTTTCGAATGAGGAAACCTGTTGACATTAATTCTATAACAAGTACAAATATATAAAACGTATAAATTTCATCTATAACGTCCAGCATTGAACAGCATGATTGATTTATTCCTATACGAGAACACTGCAAACATTTCACCTCTTATAATTGTTACCATACCTTTATACTTAATAGGTCAATCGTGACTGGATATAAAACAAATCTTGTGATTGTTTATAGATTTCATCGGCGTCGGATTTAAATAGCACAGAAAATTGAGTAGCGGCAAGTTCTGTATAACATTTTTTTTAGTATGAATCGAAACAATTTTTTGTATGATTTTGTAATTTCCTTATTCTATCATGCTACACAGCGCAGTTAAAATCATTGTTATACAATATTTTACCGTTTTAATAGTCTAGATTTTCTTTACAAGCATTTTTATTGTATATTATGAATATTACGAAAAATACGGCGTGCGTGCAAAATGATCGACCCTCAAATCTCAGTATGTGTATTTGTCCTTCTTTTAGATTACTTTTTTTTAATATATTCGCTGTCGTGTCCATATATAATTAATCCTTGCATTTTTTACACACGTAATGCTTGGTAATGAATTTTATCAAGAGCAGGGTCAATATGCTTAGAAGGTAGAGCTCTTAATAAGTAACCCTATGTAAATACACCATTTTTACATTTATCAAATATACTTAACTTCAATTATGAAGAAAAAACAATTAATCGTATTGCATGTAGACATATTATTATGAATATGAAAACCATGTTGGCCTCCAAAGCTAAATTATTGATAAACTATGCATAATACATACATTTGAAATGTTCAGTAACTAAACAAAAATATGTAAAATATGTTGTTACAATGATTTAAGAACAGATCCCGATGATAATTATTATAAAAAGATAAATTTACTAATACTTTTGTTTTATAAGAAATAAACAAAACGCATAACTGTTAAGTCAAAACACTTCAGTTTGTGTGGTGCGGGTGAGTATCTTCACTGTAGGCTATTTATAATAATACAATTAAAAGGGCTTCTGAATATCTTATATATTTGTTCAAGAGATAAACATAACTTAAACTAAGCTTTAGGATATATTAATTTAGAAGGTAAGGCAAAAATGCCTATTCATACAATAATCGAACATCTTACAACCAGTAGGTAATTATGTACCTATATATATATATATATATATATATATATATATATATATATATATATATATATATATATATATATATATATATATATATATATATATATATATTACATTATTTTTCACATCTACTTGGGTCGTCTCCAATCTGAGCCAATTAGGCAGTCAATTGCACATATGCGTATCACAAAATGGAATATTTTTTTACTGTTCCGTATAATAGAGCTTCCAGTGTTTTACTCTTTTCCATGTCTATTCAGCACAAAATATCATATACCTTTCATTTACTAAAAGTGTAAATGTACATATATGTTTATTTATGTTATATGTACAAGCACATATATGTTTATTTATGTTATATGTACATGCACATTATAAAGTAAATAATAGACTTAAATTGGGAGACTTTACAATTAAAAAATATATTTTTAATCACATAATATGTAAGTGCACTCTCGAATCGAATTCATTCAATGCATAAAACACAGTACCTACCCATAAAATTTTATATTTGTAATATTAGGCATATTTGCTTAGCAGTAAGATAATGTTAATTTATGAACGGTTATGTAAATCAAGGTTGCACGGAATACTAAAAAAAATATTAAAGTACTAAATTAATGATTATATATAGGTGGACAAGTGACGAGCAGACGCTACATTTAATATACTAAATCGCTTCTGAAGGCCTTTTCTGTCAATGTATGGAAACTAATAAACGCTGTACGTATCAATTTGATTTAATGTCAGTCGATATTGATAACACGTTCTAGCAAACACTTGCCAATTGTTTTGCCGCAATGACCTTTGAAATTTGTTCTGTTTTTAGAGTAAAGTTATGAAGTAAATTGTATTATGACGTGTATTTAGGTTTGGCGGGTCTCCAATTTGAGAGCTCTTTTTACTGCATTGTGAATTAGAAAGCAATTTATCATTATATCGTTATTTTTGATAAAAAAATAATTTATTAAACTGTTTTTATTTTAAAAATTATTTCTTAATTAAATCATGATTGTGTGGTTGCAAACAGTTACGTTTAACTTGTTACATAAACGTACTTGATCTTGACATTTTATTTTCTATTGAGAATATGGTGTATTGCTTTAATTTATAATGCTATGTAAATATAAGGGACCCATACATATACATTACAGGATGCATCTGCAACAGCTACTGGACGGGTGTCTCTCTCGCTTAGAAAACTAGTTATTAGCTCTGACAACTGAAGGTCGATGCAATGTATCTGGCCAATGACTTACAGTTCTCAATTTAACCTTATCAGAAAATATAGACGATTGATACGGCGTAATGGTCTTGAATTAGCTTTTGTATCTGCAGTTAATACAGCTTGTTCGAGGACACGCCGATCACTTCCTAGTGTTTGCGCGACAGTTGTTGATTGTCCTAGACCTCTTATCTCCAAGTGATTTATCTTAACGTTTAATCAGATACTGTTCTTAAACACTTACCGCAAATACATTTATGCCGGGAATAGTTTAGTATTAACCTTGATAGTAAAAGGAATTGTATATACCACTTTAATGTATATATATAATAGAAAGATTAACTTATCATTTTTAATGTGAATAAATCTAATAATATCTACCTGTAAGTTTATATTGATCTTTTTAAATATTAAGAAACAGGTGAAACTAAACCCATGCAACATTTTCTTCTACTACTACTACTTTCTAAGTAATAATTTGTATGTCAAACTCAGTGACGTCACCTAGTATTTGCATAAATGGATTGCTTAATTTATGCAGTAGGTGTTAGACTGTTCTTTATCATGTAAATATTCTATATATAAAAGAAAAAATAATTTGCATAATTTATATGTGGTAGATTAGTTTTGTGTAATGTATTCTCAAACTTCTAACCGAATTGATTTTTAAAGATGGCATTCTCTAACTAGAAATATTAATGTCCATAGATTTCGAACTCCAAATTATTTTAAATACTCTTAGTGCTGTTTTTACAAATATATATTTTTTTAGTGCAGTAGAAAATAAAGTCATAATTATTTTTGTGTAAAATTCTCTTCTATTTTTCTTACCAAAATGTTGTATAGCAAATAGTTGTTATATACATTATTATATACATTATTATATACATTATTCAATAACCATAATACATAATGATTGGTTTATTTTTAAGAACAAAGCTTATCTCTAATAACTATCTTATTATATATAATATGAAATGTACCAATTTTAGAACGTTTATAAGCATTTAGAGCATTTAATTTTTTTTGTTTTGCAAAGTTATTTAGAAAGAAATAAATATATTGAATCAGCTAGTGAGTCATGATGTGAGTGTGGCCTTTGTAAATGGCTTCCCCACGACCAAACTAAAACTGTCGAGCTGCGTGTTTACCTGTTACGTTTGTTTGCAAAAAATGGCCAATTCATTAAATAGCTTTCCCAATAAATGTGCACTTGATAGATTTACTTTCTAGTCTAATTGAGTAATTATTTTAATTCTTACTTCCTCGCTATTTTTATGTATACCCTGTGTCTAAGAAAAGGAGAGTCCTGAAAATAATCTGTACTGTATCTACATAACTTTTTTGACTTAACTTTTTTGTGTTGGTACTGTTTCCCCCTGAGCATGTATAGTAAATATAAAAGTCATGTTTATTATAATATTATAATATTTGGATATATAATTAAGACTTGATACTTATGTTATTTTCATTATCAGTTTACTTTGTTGGTTTTTACAGATAGCAGTATACTGAGTGCCATTAAATCTTATATTGTATGATGTTCTGCTTATATTCAGTTACCTATTGATAACAATTTTATAATTAAACGTTAACGTATTCTTAAATATGTTAAACTAAAGCAATGTTAAACTCATTGCAACTACTGACATAATTTCATAACGTACAATAACTGATATTGACATATCATTCCGCATGAGTTTCTCCACACGCGCCTTAGAAAGCGAATAATAACGGTAGTGTAAATACGTGACAATTTCTTATTATAGATGAGCCATAGTTAAAATATTTTTTTCATATTTTGAGTTATATACTTAAGAACTTCAACATTATGTGGCTTTTGCATCTAAATTACCCATCATAGGTAATAAGTATCCTGGTATTCCGGTAACCAGGCAACTGCCTTATTTATTAGGATTGTGATTTTTATATTGTTATAACTATAACAATAGTAATCCTAATAATATATCATTTTACTTTTTTTAACATAGATATATAGATAGCTATCTTTATACAGCTATCTCACCTGATATAAAGTAGAGCACTTTACATTATTGTTATCATGATTTTAACAGTATTTAACTGCGTTCTCTATAAGCTACGTATATATTTAAAATTGTGCGTGACTGTTATTTTGCTCATAGAAAGGAGGCAATAAATATTATTAATCGTTGCTAATTTGTACCTCTCTTTACTTGAGAATACGGAATTACAAAAATTTTAATACAAGTAATGCTTTTTATTTACATTTTTATCAGCACTGTCACGTATTTTGTGGAGTAGGCAAAGAAAACCAAACGTCACTCTGTTCTTTATTTATTAACTCCGGCACTTTTTCACTTTTGTCATACCAGACCATGCCAACGCATCTATTTTGATTTTCATTATAAGACATTATGAAAAGAAAAACAAAATAATTTCATAAATATTTGGCATATAAAATTGTAGCCAATAAATGAATAGTACCTATAGAAAACGATTTTTTTATTTTTTTATTAAAAAAATATAAAATGCATAACTGGTTTATTAACTTGCACAAAATTAATTCAACAATTTTCCTCATCCTTGAATTCCGATGTACCTATATTGTAGCTACAATATGTGAGAATTTGATTTTTGATTTGTTATTTCTTAGAAAATGACATAAAAACAGTAATGGCTGTGGTAGCCATTTCAGTTTTTATATAGCCATTTAACATTTAATATATATATATATATATATATATATATATATATATATATATATATATATATATATATATATATATATATATATATATATATATATATATATATATATATGTATATAATATATATATATATATATATATATATATATATATATATATATATATATATTATATACATATATATATATATATATATATATATATATATATATATATATATATATATATATATATATATATATATATATTACAAAACTTTATACGTAATTCTTATCATATTATTTCTTATTGTGGATTAATAATATAGCCTCATATCGGTATAAGTTTAGGTCTTGTAAATATTTATGTGTAAATTGAAAATGAAGTCATGCTGCTTGTTCCAATTCTTATAAATTTAATAAATTTATGAGAAAATATTATGTTAACATTATCATTTAGAGATAGGCGTTATATAGATTTGGATTAATTTCTAACACACATCTTTCAATGACTGAAATGAGAGAATGGCAAATAAAAGTCCCAGAAATATTAAATAACATACTTTCTACTTAAATCATTATAACTTAACGTTCCGTTACGACTATTAGCTTCAGAAACGGTAAGTTTATATATACATAAGTATGTTGCACACCTTAAACTAAATTGTTAACTTGAACAATTCAAGTGAAATTCTAGCCATTTCATAGCAATAAATTTATCTATATTAAATACTTATTATTTGTATCACTTATTTGATAATGTCATCAGTATAATTTATATATCATCAGTATAATGTATATATAATAATTAGGTATGCTATCGGGATTTATGCTGGGTAACTTAAACATTAACTTCCGCAATCTGCTTGCAATTTCTTGATACCGTGAAGACAGTCTTGTAATTGTATATAACAACCCTTTCTTAAGATACTAAGTATAGTTTTGCTTTAAACTACGTATTATTAAGCAAAGTTTACTATTGAATCCAAAAATATAAAGATATAATTTGTGACATTAAATGCTGTCGATGCTCAATTCGGAATCCAATAATAAAACTTCAAAAACAACATATACCTCATCTTGTCACTGTATCATTTTAGAGTTGTTTACTTCCAATTTTAAATATTTGGCAACTTTTCGTATTTATATGAAAATAAACTATTCACCGTTCTGGTGAAGGGCTTTTCTCGAGCTCCTCTCTCTACCTAGCCAAATTCGAAATTGATGATAATTCCAGATTTCTTCGACAAGGTCACAAATTGATCGTTTTTTTTAATGATTTTTTAGTGTTAATCCACACTAAGGATAGAAAAAATACTTAAAGAAAATATAAAATATTGAATACAGCCGGATTTGAGCGTGAGGAAGAACGCATGGCTCAGTGGTCAGAACGCTTGGATGGTTTCCATGAGGCGCGGGTTCAAATCCCGTTGCTTTCTAAATTTTTATGTTTTCTTTAAGTAAATTGATCGTTTTCTGTTTTATATGTTTCTCTATACTCTTGCTAACTTGCTTTACTCTTGCGAAAATCATTTGGACGCATTAAGATAAGAGTTTTAACAGTGCTGGAGGACGAATCTTGAATTAGGGTGTGCCATTTTGAAGCTAAAGAAAAGCAGAATTCTCTTATAGCTAGCCACTCGTCTTGCTTTTCTAAGGTCATTGCATACACCTTATGCTTAGCATTATCGTCTTGCCGAATAAAATATTGTAATCTATTTTCTGCCAATTATAAATCCCGGATCGTATGAAATATATTTTGTATTTAGTCTTCCACTAGACATAAACACTGACATTTACTAGGTTTTGTCCACATTAATTCCGTCCACGTGCAAATTTCCTCTACTCCTAAAGACAATAATATTGATTTAAAAACTTGTGTAAGATAAATAATTGTAAAGTAAACGGTTTAACGGAAAGTAAATAAAAAAGCCATTACTTCTCCCGCCCACTGTCACATTCGCACACCACGTCCTGCTTGTTAAACAAATGAATAAATAGTAGTGATGGTTTTTCGTCACCAGGGTAGTTTATTATTTTATCAAAGAAATTTAAGGAATATTTTTATTATTTCATTGTGGATTGAAATGCTACTCAAATTCCTTATCTCAATATTTATAAAAATTATTATTATTAAAATAGATTTAATTGGACATTTTCATCTATTACAAAACGAAAAAATGGAAAAGAAAGTAAGTTGTGAGTTCTAAGAATTCAAATTCAAATAATTTCATTCAATATAAGAATATATGATTATTTTTTATTTTGTTCACTAAAGTTCATGCTCTAGACTTGACTAGAACTGGTGCGACAAACACAGCGGGACCTCCTTTTTTCCTTTTTAATCTGGTAATTTGTAAATTTACAATTATTCATTGTTTACAATGATACCTTTGAAATAGACTGGAGCGAGTATTTCATTCCCAAAGCGTGTTATTACTTATAAAATCATTAAATAGGTATATAACCTTTAACGCAAAAACACCTTTTCACAATCCTTTTGTAATTGTGATATAGGACATTCTCAGATTCCCCTACATGATGTTGGTGATCATTATTTGCGATGTTTTTAAAGTATATTTTGAAGGGTGAAGGATATGAGATATTTAAACGACACTTATGTGAAACTGGTTGACATTAATTCAACATTTATACAAGGAAAAGCATTTATAAAGGTTCCACTCGATGAATAATTAATCAATAAAATACGTTGAGAATACTATACGTACTCAATATGGTATTTTCAACGTATTTTCCAAACAATTTATATAATGCACGTACAGAAATAACAAGTAAATGTACTAAAAGCAAACATTTTATTGTTAAAATTATGTTTACTAAACAGTTAGTATATGGTGATTAAATAAATTTTGACACGCTTATACAGATCTAAAATAGTTTAGTATATTCCTCTGGATTTTATAATGAAACTAGGGTTCCGCTCGCAACTTCACTTGCTAGGTCTCTGCGATTTTGGCTATTTCTCATTTAATTGGAAAGTGGACAAAATATTTTTTTGATTACATTACAAATCTTTAATATTCCCTAAGGATTTAGTATAGGTATTTAAGTGTTATTTATAAAACCCTTCTGCTTGTATCACTTTGTCTGTCAGTGAAAAAAATCCGTAACATAGGATGCAAAGGTGAATATTAAAAAAATACAATATTCAAAATGATTGATAAGTATTGAAATTAGGTACCTAATTATAACAATTCAGCTGAAAGGTCATTTTATCATTCAACGTGTGCCTCAGCTAAATTTAAATCGGCCTAGACTACCTAGGTCACTTTGATTCCGCTCAAATGAAATATGAGGAAGAAACATTACATGCAAACTGAGCGAGGCCGATGTGATAGCTTGCGGAAGTGGTAAAGTTGTAAATTTTTGAAAACAAGATTAACAACTCCATCGTGATGTACATGATTCAACCTTTTAGTGGGTACAAAGATTGCACGAAATCGCTGTCGGTCTTCTTAGAAATGCGGTGTCGGGGTCTGCTTACCGGAAGTAAGCAGTCTTTGAAAATTTGCTGATAGGAGGGACTGACGTAAGGGATATCTAACTACCACATAATATTTTGTATAGCCCTTATTAATCTCACGTTTCCACAGTCTTAAATTTAAATTATAAATGACGTAGAAGATATAAATTAAGTTGAAAGATTCATATGATGGAATTAAGTTCACACATTCCAAGATGCTATTAAATTTCAATTAATTTATATATAAAAAAATAACACTGTTTAACGCATTAAATAACATTTACTATTTACGAAGTAAAATATTACATACCTATGTCCCGTATAATCTCGTTTAAAATAATATTTTTGAGCTTATCCTTTCTAATACTACTGCGGCTCGTAGTCACAGTGGGCTTTGGTAAGGTGTATAGATATTGTTCTATTTAATTTTTTTTCCTTATAAAACTCAAAAACGGACAGGAGTCTTGCATGCTTTCTTTTTTTCTATCTGTGTTTGTTGTGATTTTTTTATTTTTATTTCGTGACGTTCATATCTATAGGTACATTTATAATTATCTACATAATACAAGATATTTTGAATTCAAACAACAAACATAGATATTATAAATGGCTAGTTAATTAGTTGTTATAATAATATTATTGATTCTGAAAAGGTTACTAAATATATTACCTATTAAATGTTTTTGTGTGTTTTTTACTTTAGTAAATAAGTATACTAAGTGCTTAGGTATATTTATATTGTAAATCGTACAAAAAATTGTGGCAAACATTGAGCAGGAGCAAGGCAGTGTGTCATATATTTGGGAATTTGTTTGTTTGAATACTCAATTATAGTAGCAGCTTTAAATTATGCTATTTGGCACCCGTCGAAATATTTTAATAAACAGTATATATTTTAAGAACAATATTATTTAGCTTAGACAAAACGTTGCGTTTAATCCATCAGCATGCAATATTTTTATATACAGGAAAGGTAGAGAACGATGTCACTATATATTATACTCTGTGTACTCGCCTTCGTACGGCGTGAATGTGAAAAAAATAAAATAAACACTATGAAATTTATTTATATTTCCAAAAAACAGCTAAGCTACATCGGCGATTTTATATTCCTAGTATTATTCAGTTAGTAAAACGTTTTAAAACAGGTGACAACTCAAATTTATCCTAATGTTATTATATAGTTCACAGTTAGACACTGACAAAACTGGCTATTTAATATTTTGCCATCTAAAAAGTCATGGTTAGAATCAGAGATCGCAAAATTGAACTTTTTCATTTGAAATAAAGTAGAAGCTTCGTTAGTAACGATAAAAATGTTATTGTATACTTATATAATATATTAATAGCATGTAATTAAATGTTTAACGTACATTATTTTGTTTAAAAAACTTTTAATACCCGTAAGTTTAAAAAACGTTTAATACCCGTACGTTTATGTTCTATACAAACAATAGGTAAGTACAAAAAAATATTCTTTTTTGTATTTAAATTTTAATGTGTCATTATGATTACCGATTAGGTTCTCCATATAGTCTGTATATAATTCATCTATTTAAGGCTCAATTTACTCTCAATTTAGTTGTTATTAATGATGTAACTATACCAATAGGTAAACTTTCAAGGTTATTTGCAAAACATACGATGATAAATAAATCAATAAATTGTGTTCATATTCTAAGTTGATGTCCAAAGGAGTCGGCGTTAAGGCCGATAGTGAATGTGGTGGCCTTCACATTGCACGCGCTGACCAAGATTTGTTGATGTAACGCGCCCAGCGCGGCGGCACACTGACCGAGGACCGAATGAATTAGTCGTGCCACCTAAATACTCGTACTACCTCAAGAGAAAGTTTGCAACGCACTTAATGCGTTTTCTGGTTACATGATCCCAAGCGTGTATTATTTGTCAGAAAACCTACTTTCGACAAGCTACTTTTAACTTTATTCAATGTGCAGAATTTAGTATTTAGAGTTACTCTATTTTACTCTAAAAACGATATATGATAAACAAGAACCTTCAAGCAGTCTTTCAAGCTTCAAATTAATTAAAATAAAAACAAATCCGTCAATGTTGTGTCTATGTGGAGGTAATACATTTTGTTTAATGGTAATTAATAATCTTATATTGTCAACAATAATTATCTTTTTTGGTTATTCAGCTTAGACATTACTAACAAAATAATAAATTAGGCGAGTGCTTTCTAAAATATTCATCAAAACCAATAATGTCTTTTCAATCAAATTCAATATTTACTCTAAAAGTGGGGCAAATTACAAAGATGGGATAGGAGTTAACATACAATGAATTGTTAACAGACAATTAATTTCTATCATATATTTAGCTTAAATATTATTTTGGTAATTTTAGCCTCCAGGACACTTTTTCTACCTCATCAGTAACAAAAAATAAACAACTCTCAATAAAACCTAACCTAATAAGAACCATAATTCGGATAAGCTTTAATTTGATTTAGTCAATTTAATCTGAAAGCCCTATTGTCTATCAATTTGAGGTTACTGTGCACAACTATTACACGTGATGACTGATGACATGACAAAACAAGTTAGGACATATTCGGCTATGTACATAGTATGATTAGACCAAATATCATATACTTAACACTCCATTATTATCTTATTATTATAGGTTATCGGGAATAAGCTTGTAATAATTGTAACGGTTACTGTTAACTGTTAAAACAGCAGCAGCAGCAGAGCAGAGCAGAGTTGTGCTCTCATTTTTATGAAATGATCACACATTTGCATTTGTAAAAATATTTTTCTATGATAGACTTATAAATTGCAAATTTTCTATTATTTTTTCTTTATTTGTACCTACTACGAGTTCTAATTTCTTCGTCATATTACTAGGTTAGCGGGACCGATTATCCTATCAAATGTATTAAAGAAGTTGTTGTTTTTTTGGTCTCTTATGAGTTATAATCTAGTTTTATTCTGCACTGAGTCTCATTAAAATATATTTTAATCACCCTTTAAAATTTTACAACCTCTTCATTTCTTGCAGAAATAGAAAAGATTAGGGTATAAAATTGTTCAGTGCACGGAGAAATGTATGTAAAATCTGTGAAGAGCTAAAACTAATTACTGTTATGTGGGATTGTCCTGAAAATTAATATACTTTTATAAAATCACCATATTTCTGTCCAAAGCTTTTCGAAAAAGTGACGTAATAGCGTATTCTGTTTATTTAATATATCGTTATATAGTTCCATTGAGATCCATAACATTAAGCTATACTTTTAATTATCACAAAAACCTTGCATCCCACGCTGTCTATTGATATTGGGGCGGTGACCAAATTGTCAATGACACATCGGATATAGACTATAAATAAGATATTTAGTTATTTTCCATTTATATTTCCTTTATTTAACTTAACCTAAGCCTGCGATACTGTAATACTGTGACTCATCGGTAATAATTGAAGTTCGTAAATTAGATCATAGGCTATCAATGCCACAGATCTGAAATGATGTTCTCATAAAAAAGTTAAAATTTTGTGTGCAAATGACAGTATAGCTCTAATGTAAGTTTAATTTATAAATTAATACATATTTATTTTAAAAAACAATGAATTGATACTCCTTTTCACTTTTACAAGTAAACTGGTCCCTTCGGCCTTAGTAAAATAATCCAATCCCAGTCCCATTTGTAATATTTTGATAACTTCTTTGTATTATCATTAATATTCTGTTAATCATTCTTCAAAATTCTGAATATTTGCTTTTTCTTTTAAATCTTTTCAGAACACTTTTCACTATAATTTCTCAACAAACAATAATAAAAGAAAAGTGAAAGTAAACTAAGACAATATACCAAAAAATTCCCACGTAACTGTATACAAATTGATATACACTTTCTATTTCACCTGAACCGTTATGACAAATATCGATCAATTAAAGGAATATTTTACATTCAAAAAAGTCTATGATGT
Source organism: Dione juno (assembly GCA_037127375.1). Taxonomy (NCBI): domain Eukaryota; kingdom Metazoa; phylum Arthropoda; class Insecta; order Lepidoptera; family Nymphalidae; genus Dione; species Dione juno. Next base: position 3,035,993 of record JAXRJS010000059.1, on the reverse strand, counting down.
TTGCTCTCGTCCAAGACTTACCTATTTACAATTTTTTTAAAGACTATAAAAAGGATATTGTTATTTTTAATGACAAGAATGTGCTTCTTCTAGCCCTTTGTTAATTTATTTTAATCTAACATATCGAGTTGACAAATTATAAAAAAGTTACATTTATACTTACATTTAATTTAATAATTCTCTGTTTTCCTTGTGTTTTCTTTTGTCTTTATTATTATTGTCTAATAAGTTCAAGTAAAAATTAAGCATATAATTCAACTATAGACCATCAATTTCCAATAACAATTTCTCAATATATAAAGTAGAAAGCATGTGTCGTGTCGTGAGTTTCCCTACAAATCTTGAAGAAATTGTTATAAGATATTAAAATTCTTTTCTTTCTCCCGCATTAATAAGACAAAGCGCACATAGAGTTCTGCCACTCGACACAGAATATCTCGAATGCAGGCGGAGAGCTGAAAATCGAGTGTCTTGATACTAGGTTTTCACTCCACTTGCCACTTAGTTATGTGAAAAAAAGGGAACATAAATGCAATTTAAAAGATATATTATAATATATACACTTTAATATACTTATTGTAAACGATTATGTATTACTTTTGTAATTTACTTATTAATAGCCATACAAATATTGAATAATCCTATTAAGGGTATGAGTAAAATCTCTAAATTAGTATTATATGATCCACAGACAAATTCTGAGCAAGTATATTTCTAATTGATATGTGAATTTAGATTATGATATAACATATCAAACCAGCGATTGATCTGTACCATTACGTGATGAAACAATGCGCTCGCTGTTTAGTAACGTTACTTTATCTCTTTACGATAACCCACTTTTGATTTATCACGTACCTGCGTAGAATCTGTAAAGATTTAGTGTACAATATAGTAAGGATACAAATAAAACGATATGTAAAACTATTAGTCCTAGTATTTACATGCTGAATAGTTTCGCATCAGGTATTTGCAGCAAAAATCCTCAATTTTCACATGAATATATGAATTTTTAGACAATGGACAATGAATTCTAAATAAGGTTAAGGCTCTTTGGTCATAACACATAATACTGCAATTTGCATTTGCGTAAAATGTGCAATAACGTGTAACGTGTAAAATGTGCCTATACGTGATTTATTTTCATTTTGCTTGTTTCAAAAGTAATATTTTTAAATGTTTGTGACACGTTTATGCTGTCAATATAAAGGTCAATTGTCAACACAGTCCTAAAAAGTGTTGTGGACTATTAAAAAGCGAAAAGGCTTTTGGATCGAATAACTAAATATCCATTGTATTTGATTGTCGCATTCAAATTAAATGAACAATAACAGTGAAAGCACAAATTCTTACAATAACTGGTAATCGCTTTCTTTTTGCCTTACCTTTGTTACCTGTTGCTGTGTCGTGACCTCTTATCGGAATAGTGAACGAATTGTTGATACCTGTAATGCTAATTTGGTATACTATGCTTAACTTTTCCGTAATCCCAAATGTTTATTGGATAGCAGAATTTTTTTTTTCAATTACTAATAACAAAATGTGTTATAACATATATATGTTAATTTCTAGTAAAACTTTATAATTTGTTTAAAAACCTTTGTATTCTAAACATTTTAAAATATTTAAATATTCTTCCGCGTAACTTTTAAACTGTTAGAGTAACTGGATCTATTTTATTTATTTTGGTTTTGATTCCCATGATTTGGGCATTCACTTGTCTAATGTGTTATTTTTTTTCTTTCTATTTTAATTAACATAATGAAAAAAAGTACTTAATTATCATAATAAAAGTTGTGGATATAAATTAAAATAAAGGTAACATAATCATTTACATTATTATTATTATGACTATCTGGGAAATATGATCACGTTACAATTGAATTTTGTTATAACGACAAAGAATGCAATGAGGCCAAGATCGCCAGATTTACAGCCAGACAGTATACAAGTTATCTCATTTAGTGACAGATAAAAAAATTAAGATATTAAATATATCCTTTCTTATTAGATATACATAGGCATAACATTAGAAACTTTTAAATACTTAATGATTTAATTAAGTATATTTTAATACATTTTATTAATATCTATAAATGTATAAAGAATATTTTATTATAGAACAATAACAATACTATATTGCGCACAAATAAACTTGTATTCGCAACGTTAGGTAGTTTCTTTACATGTAATATCGACACCCACGTCTTTTTGGAATCATATATATTAATGACGTAAAAAGATAAAACAAGTGTATTTAATATTTATTTTAACATATAATAACGTACATGTTGGACACATTGGACATGAACTCAGAATTTCGACTGGTTTTCATTTCTAGCATTTTAAAAAAAGTAACTATTATCAACGATAATACGAACATATTTTGTCAAAACCAAAAAATATATGTATATATAGTTTAAGTAATTAGATTTTATAATGCAATTTATTATGAAGACATATATGCAATTTATTACAACATTTTTCACAAAATATTTTGTTTTCTCATTTTAGGGTTCATATAAGCCCTAAGCAGACTGTGTTTTTTTCTTATTGGTCTGTCTAGTCAGACAATCTTCTTGAAAGCCCTGGGGAAACATAGAACAAAAGACTCTGTATGAACTTTAATATGCAAATACTATAGTAGAGCTACTTTAGTCTTACGTACAATCACATGCAAGAATAATTTGCTATGTATTTAGAAACAAAATATATATATATATAAAATTTTACAGGTCAGTAGAAAGGTACGTGCGAGTGAAATGGAGAGACGTCCGCGTAGGAGACTTAGTCCATCTTTCAAACAATGAAGCAGTACCGGCAGATATGGTGTTATTACATTCCTCAAATCCTTTGGGGATTTGCTACTTAGACACGTGCAATCTAGACGGTGAAACTAATTTGAAACAACGAGTTGTGGCGCAAGGATTTAAAGAAAAAGTGAGGTTATTTATATATATTATATGCTTTTATCCTTTATATTTCACTTATAATAAATAATAAACTTAAGAATGAGGCATTGTAAAGCTTTGACTTAAGTATTTAATATTTATACAGCGGATAAAATAAAATAAGTGCGGTAATTTTGTCCAAAATGTAGTTACTAGTTACTCAGTGAACTGTTACTTCGCTTTGTGTTTAACCTCAATTTCTTGCATAATTCGATAGGTACGGTAGCTCAATCTGTATTAACCTATCACAGCAATCTACATCGTTTAAGTAGCGTTTACATACTTTTTTTATCATTGATATATAAATACATATTTTTATTATTTCATTTCAGCAGCTAGAATTTTCCCCAATGAAGTTCAGAAGTTCTGTGGAAGTTGAACGGCCATCTACTAAAATTTATAGGTTTAATGGGACAATTTCACATCCAAATGGCTGCCGTGTGCCGCTCAATTCAGAAAATCTCTTACTGAGAGAGTGCACTATTAAAAACACGGATTATGTAGAAGGGATCGTTGTTTATGCTGGACACGAAACCAAAGCTATGCTTAATAATGGCGGACCAAGATATAAGTGTTCTAAATTGGAAAGGAAAATGAATACAGATGTCATATGGTGTGTTCTTGTCTTGCTGTTCCTTTGTTGCGCAGGAGCAGTTGGTTGTAAAGTATGGTTAGATAGATACAGTCCTCTCCTCTATAAATACACGCCGTTCATTCCTCATGCTGACAAACCGGCATATGAAGGGTTACTGATATTTTGGACCTACATTATAGTATTACAAGTAATGATACCAGTTTCTTTATACGTTACAATAGAAATGACGAAGCTCTTGCAAGTGTATCATATCCACCAGGACATCGAAATGTACGACTCAGTGACGAATACAAGAACAGAATGTCGGGCATTAAATATAACAGAGGAATTGGGACAAGTCAGTTATCTATTCAGTGATAAAACTGGGACTTTGACGGAAAATAAAATGGTTTTCCGACGATGTACAGTTAGCGGAGTGGATTATGATCACCCTCCTGGACCCGAAGCGGAGCCCTCTTTAACTCTCCCTCCCATTGTAACACCCATCACAAAAGTATCTCCGAATAGAAGAATGCTGCAGCATCTGCTCGATAGCAATGATGCTCAACATACTCAAAAAGTACGTTCTGAACCTAATTAACTAATATTAATTTATTTTATGATTTTTTAAAGTGTTAATCCACACTATGTATATAAATTTTTAGAAAAATACTTATTCTAAAGATTCTAAAAATTATTCCGGAATAACGCACGGCTTAGTGATCAGAGTGCTTGGACGGATTCCATGACGCGCAGTGAACGCCTCATGGAATGAATGAATCCCACTACGTTCAAATTGTTATTCCTTTGTTTTCTTTGAGTTATATTAATTTGCTTTAGTTCATTTAAAAGTCACAGCATAGGATTCTCCTAGTAAGATATTCTTACTAGGAGAATCCTATGCTGTGAGTCTGAGTCTTCTTATATTAACATGTTTATTAAGAAAACTCAACGAAGGTTATTAAATATCATAATTTATTTATTGCACGTTAAGGAATATTTATGAATAATAAGGTAAATAGGTAAACAAACATTACGCATCCGCGCAAAGCCGCTCGACATGCCGCTAATTTATTAGTAATATTATACTAGTTTACTGCCATTTTAATCTCACTTCTTTAACATATGCAACCTTTAATGCACTTTTGGATTACCTTCGTGTTTTAAATAAAAGTTTAAAAGTCATTATTCAAATTTATTATTAAATAAATATTATCTAAATATTAGTTCACTGTCAATTAGGTACAACAATTCTATATAAAACAACTCTTATACAGTAATTTTTAATGTATTTTTATTCAGTTCAATTTTTTTTTGCTTTATTAATAGAATGATATTTTTAACTCTCACACAAAAGGTTATGTACGTTTTATTTATTAATCTGTTATATCTAAAAAACTTTCAAATTAAAATGTTTTGACATACACATTTTGAATACATAACGGAAATTTTCGACTGCATGCTAATTGATTGAAATGAATATTACTTTCTCCAGGTAATATAACATTTAATATTTAACACTTGACGTCTACACGTCAACTGATACTCTGCACTATCAATAATTTTATAAGCATTTTGATTTTTTTAATATATCTTTTTGTTTTGAATGGATTTTCATAACTGATATTAAATTTTTGAACTAAAATCGAAATTAAATAAGTAATATATTTGATATAATAGATTATATGTTATTGACATGTATGTATGTAGGTACTAGAATTTAAAAGTGTTATGTGTAAACAAATATAAGCTATTTCTATTTTATTGTAATCGTATGTAACATATAACAAATACTATATAACATGAAGCATAGCTATATTAGGCCCAATCTATCGAGATTTATCTATCTAGCGTGGAGAACCATGTGTCGGAGCTCTAGTTTCTCTCGGCGTAATAGCGTAATATAAAGCGTAAAGCAAAAAAAGGCTTACACTTTTTTCATGCAACCATTAAAATCAGAGGAAATTAACAAAATATGTAATGGCATAAAAATTTTTTAGTGTTAGTAACTTAATATCGGTAAGTTATGTGCTACTAACATAAATTTATAATAGGTATGAGAATTTCAAAAGAACAATATAGATATAATTATGGGATAGGTATCTAAAACTATATATAATAAGCCCTAAATTCTTTAGTTACTTGAGAAACGTTGGTCTAAATAAAAAAGAACTTATGTTATTTGTGGAAGTCACAAATCCTTGTATCAAAGTTTTATGAATCCAGGTATATCTATTATTATTATTATTATTAGGTAAGAGAGTTTCTTCTGATCCTCGCCGTTTGTAACACCGTGGTGGTCAGTCAGCCTCACGTTGACGCGATGCAGATGTCCAGCTCTAGCAGCGACCAGTTCCGCTCCCAAAAGACCTCACGCTCCAATGGCACGTTACGCTCAAACGACAAGTGAGTTTAATGCTAATCTTCAGCTTTTATTGTTTACTAGAAAACTATATATTTATTAAATTGGCTTATAATTTGACATAGTCATTTTGATAAAAGAGCATTTAAAAGTAATTAATACATAAATACGCGAAATAAATACCATTTCTATTAAAGGCGATAAACAAAAAACTGAAAATAACTTCAAAATTTATAAAAATAATATCTATATTTGAATGATTGGTTTGGAGGTACGCTAGATTAACTGAATCTCGGTCCACCACGCCGTCGCCGCCGCCGTCCACCACGTCGCCGCTACGCCTCCGCTTACCGAAACTACCGTTCGGCAGTCGCGAGGAAAGCGTCAGCGAACCCAGCACATCGGCTGAAATACAGGTATAGTTTATCTTCTTATAAAAATATTGTTTTTTTCATCTGATCCGGACCTGAATTTTAAACCACTATTAGGATTAGTCACTGGACAATTTGTAGATAGATAGAAACAGGTTTAACCTAATAAAAGTATTTAAAAAAATTATATATTATACGTAATTGTGAAAACGCTATCAAATTTTTTATGTCAGCTTGTTTTTAAATCGAAATTGTTATTATAATTGCATTACTCGTTATTCATAATAGGAAATAAAATATTTTCTAATATATTTTTATTGTGCCGTTAGCCGTATATTAGCAAAAACCGTTATTTTATACATAATGCTAAAGAATAACAATGTTCAAGATGGAATACTTGAACAATAATGCAAACGTTATGTTTAATACATAAATAAACGATGAAACTATTAAGATTGGTTTATATTTATAAAAATGTGTAAATTTGTTTATAAAATGCTGTGTAAGTAATGTTTGACAGCAGTTTAAAGATTTGTTTTGTAAACAGCTCACAGTTTTCCACGTGCGCACATAAATTTTCTTAATAAGACTGCACTGCACGGAACATCAATCTCAATTGTCTACTTTAAATGTCAGCTATTTGTAAGCGGTATTTGTAATACCGGTTGGGTTATAAAGATGCTCTCATTCTCCTTGCGTTGCACTCTTTCCTTTCAATATTGATATTATAGAGAAGCTATGCTTTCTGTATTTGTAATATAAGTAAAACTATGCTTACTTAAATTTTTACTTGATTTTACGTTTAAATAAACAAAGGCTCTTCGGATCATAACCTACGTTTAAATAAACAAAGCTCTTCGGACCTTTTTATTTAATTTAGTTAAAAATAGTTGACTAAAAAAGTGTAGCATAAAGTAAAAAATGCACTGTTAAGTTTAAGTAAGCGTAATTTAAATTATTACAAATTAATCTTCCTTATAAATATTAATTATCAAATAAAAATATATTACAGCTAGCACGTTTCGAAGCAGAAAGTCCAGACGAGCTAGCCTTGGCCGAGGCGGCCTTAGCCTACGGTTATGAACTACGAGGAAGATCGCCTGACGAAGTGGAATTGGGCATACGTGGGGAACTGTCCAAATTAAAAGTGCTAAGGGTACAACAATTTGACTCCAATAGAAAATGTATGTCGGTGGCGCTTAGGACACCTACAGGACAGGTAATATTGAGATTGGTTCTTATTTCGTCGATTAGTTTTTCTTTTAAATAAAAATAAAATATTATTATTACTACTGTATATTAGGGCTTTACTCTAATATTATATGCGTGTATTACACATATAAACATTGCTCTTGAAACACTCTGTCTATCTGTTAAAGTTGCAATTAAATACCGTTAGAAAACGACTTTACACTATTTATTTATGGTAAGTGTAAATAAAGAAGATAATTCGATATTCTCATTAGAAATGTAATAGATGTACATAAATTGAATTATTTTGTAACATATTATTGCAACATATCTTTCTGGGAATTGAAACTATGTACCTCAATTTAAATCAGGGTAAACATTATACACGCTATTCTATAACGAAAGTAAAGTCGCGCAAGCCATTATTATTTGCCTCCGAACTTAATTTAAAACTGTGATATCTCCAAAGACATTAATTGAAACTGAATGATGTTAAGAGCATAAGTAATTTATGTATGTATTTCAATAATGATTAATACCATATTTAAATTATTAAAATCTTCGCAAATAATACATTATTTTAAAATAAATTTTAACGCACGCACGCAATACGTGTCTACAAAGGTAATAAATTTCCCCCGAATTTAAAACATGTACTGCTCCTATAGTTCGTAGCATGATGTTATATGTATATTATATTACCATTTCAAGTGGCAAGAATAAATTTTATTACTTTTTGACAACCACATTTTTATTATAATATAACAAAACAAACGCTTTCAAACCCCCAGGTAGTTCTATACGTAAAAGGCGCGGACTCAACTGTCCTAGGAGCGCTAACCCCAATGCGCGCTGGCTCAGCGGAAGCGGCCGCTTTTGAAAGAACCCGCGCACTTTTGTTAGAGTACTCGCGCGCGGGTCTGCGTACACTGGTCATGGCCAAACGGACTATGCAGCCGGCGTTGTGGGAGGAGTGGTTGGCCGGACATGCTCGAGCGTCAGAGATTGGTGAAGGTATATTTTTTAAATTATTTACAATATATAAAACAAAAATGCCAGCTAAAAACGTGTCTTACGGCAGAAAAGGGTAAAATTAAAACGATATATCCTAACATAGTATAAAATTTGTAGTTAGTATATATACTCAAATACGCTTAATACGATCGTCATCACACACCTTTGACTGCTCATGATGCGAATCAAACATTGCTATTGTGAAATTGAGCCATTCGAAATTGTTTCGAGAAAGCAAGTATTATAAAAAGAAACTGTGACACTGCACGGTTTTCCTGGATATTTTTTCATTGATGAAAATGTATCGTAGGTAATTGTATTTTTTAAAGATATTATAAAAAATATATTAATACTACTTAGAATTAGGTCAATAGTACTATCACTTTAGATTTATCACTATAGAAACAAAGATGAGCCAAATTTAATTATGTCAAACGCTAAAGTAGTTAACGATTTAAGACGCTATTAAGCTTCTGTTAGTCAAACAAAGTCACACCAAACCAAAATAACTCCAATAACCATATTCACATGTAAGAATAAAGTTATTTTTAGTCAGTTATTGTAAATAAAATAGTCGGTAATATTATGATTTACTTATGCAGTTGTACCTTATTGCTGCAATTGCACGTGAATTTTGTTTTACTTTTTTATTTCGACATTGATATTGTAAACCTCGTTACAATTTCACAACATATTTTTATTGTTTTTTTTTTGACAGATCACTATAATAGACATTATCTTAACCAATGATTTTTACTTCTTTATAGATTAAGAAATCTGAGATATTATTTTTTTATATATGTAGTTCTATGGAATGTGTAAGGAAGTATATAAATACAAATTATATTTTGTATTAAGTAATAACCATTAAATAAATAAATAACATATATTATAATTTATATTACATATGCATGCGATGTATTTTGTATTTATAAATTAAAGCATAAACTCAAACAAAGGACAAAAATTGTTCATTTGTAAACCATTGAGTTAGTTTTTCATTTCATTTATACTTTTCGCAATTCTCATAAGTCACGATTGTGATATTTATTTTTATGTTGTATATGTACACCAGTAACCACAAAATATAAAATATATTTAATGATATATCTTTTTTATGCTTTTCAGCGGTTTAAAATTATGAATAGATTTTAAATAAATAAATAACATAAGAGTTGTTGTTAAAACAAACTAATATTATGACTTGTTAAGGATATAATAATTAAATAATTCACTTGAGGAAATCAAACATTTTATTTTGAAATATATATATATATATATATATATATATATATATATATATATATATATATATATATATATATATATATATATATATATATATATATATATATATATATATATATATATATATATATATATATATATATATATATATATATATATATATAATTAAATTTGGCTCATCTTTGTTGTTAAAACAAACTAATATTAAGACTTGTTAAGGATATAATAATTAAATAATTCACTTCAGGAAATCAAACATTTTAATATATATATATATATATATATATATATATATATATATATATATATATATATATATATATATATATATATATATATATATATATATATATACATATATATATGTATAATATATATAATATATTAGAACGATGATGATTATTACGGAATCAAGGAAACTATTTTAATATTTATTTTAATATTCTCGTTCCGCTAATATAAACAGCTCCCTTGAGTTCCTTTAAAAAATAATTATTTTTGTTCATTTATATTTGTTCATTTACAAAAGCTCTTGTAAACGTGTACGATACGAAAAAAATAAATGTAACATAATCGTGACTAAAGAGAATTCACTTGAGGAAATCAAACATTTTATTTTGAAATATATATATATATATATATATATATATATATATATATATATAAATGTTTGATTTCCTGAAGTGAATTATTAATATTATATCTCTTTAACAAGGTCTTAATATTAGTTTGTTTTACAACATTCTTATGTTATTTATTTATTGAAAATTCTTAATTTTAAACTGCTGAAAAAAAAAAAAAAAATATATATAATATATATATATATATATATATATATATATATATATATATATATATATATATATATATATATATATATATATATATATATATATATATATTTGAGTTCCTTTAAAAAATAATTATATTTGTTCATTTACAAAAGCTCTTGTAAACGTGTACGATACGAAAAAAATAAATGTAACATAATCGTGACTAAAGAGAATATAAAAAAAATATTTACTAGTTTGTAATTCCATATACCTGGACTTTACCACTTTTTTATGTGTATGTATATTTCATATGTGTTATTTTATTACATGGTCAGGATTATTATGTCATTATCTTTATATTTTATTAGTGAGTGCGCGCAACTTCGTTTGCGAGTACTTTATAACTTTTGCATTTAACATTTAATCTGTTAGAATTTGAAATGTTTTCGAATTTTATATGTCATCGGTAAATGTTTATCATGCTGAGCAAATTTTACTAAAGAGCCACTTCTGTAGTTCTTATATTCTGATCTTCAAAATCTATTATAATTTATAACTCATATCCTTACCATGCTTAATAGCTACAAAGTAAAAATGATTTAATTGATTTCGTCCAGTAGTTCCGAGCATGTACATATGTGCGTGTGTATTATACTTGCATATACAAAACAGGTAGAGAAAAACGCATAAGAGAGTCCCTCGCCCGCCTCGAGAGCGCCCTGACGCTGGTGGGCGCGACGGGCGTGGAGGACCGCCTGCAGGAGGCCGTGCCGCGCACCGTGCGCGCGCTGCTCGACGCCGGCGTCGTGGTGTGGGTGCTCACCGGCGACAAGCCCGAGACGGCCATCAACATCGCGTACTCGGCCGCTTTGTTCTCGCAGAGCGACAGACTGTTGCATCTCATGTCGAGGGACAAGGTCAGTGTTCACTGTTTAGATTAATATTGTCCAGATACTTCACTTTGTCAATGTCACGTTTCACCTCCCTAGATTGATCGATAAATAAGAGATAGCTTTACGCAATTATAGTATGCATGTAAAAAAGAGATTTAGCAAAAATACAGCGTTCAACAATAACGAATTAACTAAGGGCAACAGAAAAGGCGTAACAATGTAATATTAATTTAATATGGTAATAATTTAATGTAAACACCCGAGCAGGAACACGCGGAGTCCACAATCAAGTCGTACCTGGAGCGCGGCGAGGGCGTGTCGGGCGGCGCGGGCGCGGCGCTGGTCGTGGACGGCCGCACGCTGACCTACATACTGGACAGGCGCTCCGGCCTCGTGGCCCCCTTCCTGTCGCTCGCCCGACGATGTTCCGCCGTACTGTGTTGCAGAGCCACACCGCTACAGAAAGCTTATATTGTCAAGGTAGGTTCTCAAGACGCATCGCTCTCCACTTTCCGCCCTGGTTCAAAATATCTCAATAGCAGAACTGAGTGCCAGAACGGTGAAATGAAAATGGTTTTTTGGTAGGTGAGTTAAACTAAAGGCCCTCACCTGGAACCTGGCGAAAGTCTCTCGAACAGCGCTGGTTTTAGACAACCGTATATTCATGTACATTTTATATTGTATTTACATGCTTGGCAAGTCTCACAAGCTCCAAGCTTTTAGAGCTTGTGTTCCAAACTAGCAAGCTTTCTCTGAAGTATATTTGATGAGTATTTAATTTTTTTGAGATTGTGATTAATTAATGTATACAAAAATTATCACATAAAATAAAAAAATAAAAAATTTAAAAATTAACGAAATATCTTTGTGTGCAAAATTTTAAGATCGATTATTTTGTTTCCAGGCGGTGAAGGAAGAACTAGGAGTTACAACGTTGGCTATAGGCGACGGCGCCAACGACGTCTCCATGATACAGACGGCGGATGTAGGAGTTGGTTAGTAACAATTTGTCTATCATTCATTTGAATTTATTAATCTTATTAATGTTAATTTCTAGTACATTAACACAATTAATATATATATTTTTATTTTTTTGCATAAAATAAAAAGACCAAGATTTTTTTTTATATCTTTTAACAAGTAAATTTATCAAGCCGACCGATTTGTATAGTAGTATATAGTATTTGTATAGAAAACACAAATATCCTATCCATATATCCCTTAATCATAGACCTCCCCCCCTAGTGATGTTTAAATGTACTAACATGGTGTACATTTAAATACATATATATTTTCATAGTGTTAACTAATAATTTATTTCATCGTGTTATGTATTAGTTTGTTCAAACCATACAATATATTTCCAGGTCTGTCCGGACAGGAAGGGCGGCAAGCGGTAATGGCGTCTGATTTCGCTCTCCCACGCTTCAAGTTCATAGAGAGACTTCTTCTGGTACACGGCCATTGGTGCTATGATCGTTTAGCCCGAATGATACTGTACTTTTTCCTCAAAAATGCCGTTAGTGTATTTATTTTAACTTATATATATTTTTTTACGTGATGATAATATTTATAATAATTTACTTAAATTTCAAGCACAAACTCAGACAGTCAATTCATCAATATTTATTAACACAATTCTGTACCGCAGTACACACTGCGGCGCAGTAAGACTGCGTGGGTTCGATGCCTACTCAGACGAATGAATTATTTCTATTCTAATTCCTGCTCTGAAACTAAGTTCCGCCTCCCACACTAGATTCTCTCTGCCTACCCTGCCTACCCTGCCTACCCTGTTATACCCTGAAAAGTATATAAATATGAATTTGAAAATACAGCTATATATTAACCCTGGTAAAATATTAAAAAGTCAACTCAAGGATTTTTTTATAATTATTTCGACTAATTATGTTACTTTTAATATTCAGTAAAAGAGCTAATAAACTATTGGAACTATTATAAAAATGAATGTATAGTATAATAAACACATGAATTCACAGACGTTCGTGTTCGTCGTGTTCTGGTACCAGCTGTTCTGCGGGTTCTCGTCGTCGGTGATGATCGACCAGCTGCATCTGATGGCGTACAATCTCGCTTTTACCGCTTTCCCGCCTATTGTTATCGGTAAAATAAATGTTGTTTCTCTATATATATTATATTTTTATATATTAATAAGAACGTACGATGTTTACTTATTTGATTACAAAGCGGTAATAATTACTTTAGAATATTATATTATAAATTTTATTAGTTTTTAAAGTTTTATCCACACTAGAAAACATATTATATTATATTTTTATATTATTGTACAGCAAAATAAGTTTAAAATCAAAATTTAATTATTGTTAACATTTTTTAATTTTTAAAAGTTTTTGTTCTATATAAAAATATTAATTTTGCTAATTTAGTCGACATTTTGATCTTTATCGTTTCTGTATATACTTTTAAAAATAATTAAATACTTTTATTTTAAATTATTTTTAAAAAAGGACAGGCATAAGCTCAGGGTCTGCACGTGACATCGATTCCGATTAGGGGAGAATGAATAAATTTTCTTTTTTTTTGCTCTGGTAACAAAGCAAAGTGCGGCGTTGAGTTCGGCCACTCAACATGCAATGCCTCAAAGACGTGGAACCTAGTGTCTTAACACTAGGTTCCTATGGTTCCCTCTGCCTACCCTGCCATTTCCGGAATACAGCGGGGAGCTATTATTATTATTATTTACAATAGTTACCTTCCTAATATCTTTGTAGAATTCAAAAAATATATTAACTTTTTGCATAACTCTCATCTTACTTTATTAACACTCAAGAATTTTTCTTTTACGTACGTATATTTATTCTTTGAAATAAAATTTTATCGGTCAAGCAAGAAATCCGTACAAATATTTGTTTATTTAGGGTATGTCCATTAATTATAAACCTTTTTTCGACATAAAATAACAATTACTTAATAATTTTATTTACGACTAGCTAAAACTAGCTACAATTGCTGAGAATGGAAAATCACCACAAGAATACTTAAATTCAGCCTGAGAATCAGCCCCTTAATTAATGTATGCCCCCGTATTACAAAAATATATTGATAATATTTTTTAATAAATCATTACTATTATACTTCTCATTCAATGGAATTTCCACAGTCAGGATAGAATTTTCATTAATTTGTATGTACGTATGTGCTGTGGCAGGCGCCTACGACCGCGTGGCGCCCGCGGCGCTGCTGACGGAGCGGCCGGGCCTGTACGCGGCCAGTCGGCTGGGCCGCGCCTACCGCGCGCACTCCTACTGGCTGGTGCTGGCCGAGTCCGTGTACATCAGCGTCGTCATCTTCTTCGCGACGGCGGCCGCCTACTGGGACTCCGACGTGGACATCTGGACCTTCGGCCTCAACAACATGACGAGCTGCCTCGTCGTCATGCTGGTGTACGTCGCCATCGAGACGCGGAGCTGGGTCAGTGCCTTGCGATATGTCTATCGACCTAAATATTAAATATATTTTATGGGCTAGCCTAAACTTTCTAAGTAAATTATAATTAGAAGGAAAACGATATAAAATAAAATTAAAGAGTAATGAAGGAACAGTTATAATTTAAGTTTAGAATATTTTACAATAATTAATGTTCTTTAAGTGCATATCAATTTGTCAAAACTGAAACAAAATTGCAATTTTATGCAGAGTAATAAGAGTATATTAATAATAAATTATATAAGTAAAGAGTTTGTGCTAATTTGTCTAAGGCACAAGAAGTGTTAGTCTGCACTTTTGCTTCAAGCTTGTCAAGCAAAGTGAGACATTCACAATGAATGCACGTGAAGAGTGACATTACTCACTAAATTCGTGAGTTTTGTTCATTGACTGTTTGTATAAATTATAATTAATACAGAATACTCTTTGGGTTTCCGAAATTGTAAAATAGTTCGTTGAACAACTGTCAGTATATACGACTTGGTAAATATACCATATAATAAATTGTAACCAACAGAAATAACACAATAATTAAAATATAACTTGACTATTATTTAATATTATTTACAAATTTAATATTACTGACTTTGATATCTATCAATAAATATTTTATTATAGGAAATACAAATCATTTCGATTTTGAACCCACTGTACGTGTGGTCAGGATTACCTCGCAAGTATATTTTAATTTATTTAGTATATACTATTTCAATATAGTTTCCTTCAATAACTAATTTTAAATGGTGATTAAATAAAAAAAATCTTTATCGTTATTGAATATAAAATATCAAAATTGCTTATATTATATATATTTATATATACCTGTTAAATATTATCCTACATTTATAGTAAATATTTTTTTGCAATAATTTATAATTTCATGCAGCAATTCGATATGAAACTTGTAAGTCGGTTGTGTTTGGCATTTGCAAATATAAAAAAAATACATAAGGGTTTTTGTATATTTGGAAATTAAATTTTATGCACGTTCACGTTTTCTTGGTTTGTGTGTGTGAGACACTTGAATACACTAAAAATTGATTTTAATATTACATAAAATATAAAAAATAAAGAAAATATAAAATTAAAACAATGCTAAAAGAAAGAGATAAAATATTCATAATTATTAACAGTAATATATGAAACGTCAAACGTGGGTTCCAAACCCACTTTCAAAATACTTTTACGTTCCTGGATTTTATTTCTAAAAGACATTTAAAAAAAATTAAGTAACTTTTATATTTGCGTTGCACAAAGTGAGTGGCAGTGGGCGAAAGAACATTGCTTGTATATCAATTATGTTCATTTTTAAAACAAGTCTGGCAGCAACCTTGCTATATGCGGAATACAACAAAAATTAAAGATAAGGTCTAAGAAAGTTGGTCTTTAAAAATAAATTTGTTCATCCAGACGGTGATCCACGTGCTAGCACTGTCGGGGTCGCTGGGCTCGTTCTTCGTCCTGACTCTGGCGTACCAGACGGTGTGCGTGTCGTGCTTCAAGTTGCCCTCCACGTACTACGTGATGCACCACGCCTTCGTCAACCCTATCTACTGGCTCGTGCTAGTGCTCACTACTGTTGCTTCCCTAGCGCCTAGGTAAGTGCGAGCTCGCATCCTGTTTGGGGTATGTCCATGGGGCCATGTGTGCATACATACAATGCAGGCATAAGAGGGTAGACAGAGCAAATAGTTTTCAGCAAGGCGTTAGGACAATGTGTTGTCCAG
Source organism: Dione juno (assembly GCA_037127375.1). Taxonomy (NCBI): domain Eukaryota; kingdom Metazoa; phylum Arthropoda; class Insecta; order Lepidoptera; family Nymphalidae; genus Dione; species Dione juno. The sequence continues at coordinate 3,019,421 of JAXRJS010000059.1, read as the reverse complement.
TTTCTGTCCAATTATGACAGATTCCAGAGAGCGGGGAAATTAACATAATTTAAATAATATAAATGCTGTAAGAGCTTTTGATATTTTCGTTTAATTGATTGATTGATGTGATATTTTTATTTTGTAGATTATAATAATTAATAGACATATTTTACTTTAGAAAATTTCTCATTTTGCACCATCCGTTGCATTTCAACCGAAATTACTTGGCGTAGTAAAAAAGCATCAACCAGTACTATAAACCCAGTACCAATCCCCTCACTGGCAGGCTGGCGTGGCACGCGGCGCGCAACAGCGTGCGGCCGGGCGCGCTGGGCCGCGCCGTGCAGGCCCGCCGCCGCGCGCGCCCCTACGCCGCGCACTACCACACGCCCTCCGCCTCCGCGCACGTGTACCGGTATGCGAACCAACATACTGACATATTTTTATTAAAATTGTAAAGAATAAACAAAGTAAATAAAAAGTTCGGCAAACATATAATGTAAGAGAAGATTGTGGCGGCTATGCACAATAAACAGAATACGTCACTTCGACGCGAAATTGAATACACTCGATGACTTAATATATAACTGCCGCAAGCTTTCTTTGACTCGTGTTCAAAAAGCTCTCGCGCAAGCCAAACACCCACAGTTTAAGCCTCTAATAAATTAGTACGCGTATAAATGCAATGCAATTTTATATTTTTTAGACATATTAGTATTAAATAAAATAAGTTTGGAATTAATTTGGAATGTTCACAGACCCACGGACGAGGATGGACTACAAAAGCCACACGCGGACGTCACCGCTATCACGTGACGGCCGCCGCGTGACCGACCCCAGGCTGTGATCTGTTAGACGTAGACACTAGTAATATCTGTATGTAATATTAACGCAGCGCCGTCTAGCGCTGAGTAGCGCTTACTAGCGCTCAGTAGTGCTAACTGACAACTAGTACGACTAGTGACTAGTGCTAAGTAACGCTATTAAGCGCTGAACAGCGCTAACAAGTGCTAAGTAGCGCTGACTAATGCTGAAAAACGCTGCACAGCGCTTTCAGCACTAGTCGAATGACGGGACCAATGCGGCTAGTGCCTTCATATTCTTCCTTCGCGCCGATTGGAAGGAATAAAATGGCGGTAGGAAGTGTTATAATAAAACTATTGGTCTCTAAACGTTTTAGCTCTTATTTGAATTGGCAAAATGCTTTTAAATGCATTGTTTATTTTGTTTTGCAATTCCAATTTACAATATTATACCAACATATCTGACGTTTACAATATTATAAAATTTTTCCTTTTATCAAGTCATCATTTTATAATCGGTAAAATCACGTCAACTGGACCCCCTATTTACCACTTGATCATAAAAATTTAATCTATATATATTTTTATTAGTACTTATGATGGAAAATTGATCCCCCAAACAATTTTTCAAAATTTCGATTTTAACAATTTTTTTTTTTATAATGAAAATTTTAAGCACTTTTAATTGAAAAATGGATTAAAAATCAACCGCAAGAGATAAATTTGTGAAATTTTCAGGATCCATGGTCAAATGTCTATATTTTAAGAATATCTTTATGACTTAAAATTATTTATTTATTTTCATATTGTTAATTAACTTTTAAGTTAACAAATGAAAATTTAACTGACTTCTCGGGCAGAAAATGCAGTTTTTTTTCATCGGTCACATTCTTTATCCATTTAAGTTTAAAATTCCGGAAGAGAATTTCACTGCTCGCCATTAGTTTAAATAAAATTAATTTATTTATGACAGCGCGCCAGGCGCCGAGCGCTGTGGAAATGCCGCGCTGCCGAGCGTCTTGAACTACACTAACGCTTTTATCAATGATAATTTATAATAACATTACAAAATATTATTATAAAACAAATTTTATTATTATTTATCTTATAATTTATTATAATTATTATTAATAAAATTTAATTTTTTTTAACAATGTTATAAGGAATGTAATCAAAAAATCAAAATGAATTGGCAAGCACGATTAGCTCTAATTATAACTAATTTTTTTAACACATTATTGTGATTTTTTTTATTTAACGGATTGCAACATTTATTCACTCGGCCCATTTTAAATCACAGAAAATATTATTACAATCAAAAATTATAATACTTAAATATTAACTAAAAAACACAACTCAACAACAGCTGCTATTTTAAATAATTATTTCACTGTTTTCCGTATAAACTTATGTCACGAATCTACAGGAATGACTTCTAAAATGATTTTGTTATTTACTCCAATACGCGAAAAACAAATGAAAATCGTAACTGAGCGGTTTTTCTTTTGTTAAGTAAAGATGGAGTGTTGACTGATGAATTAAAAAATAATAATTTACTAAATTACCTAAAAGAAAATACACATAGACCGAAACAGTTTTAAAAATTTAAAATTGATTATTTTTTTTTTAATTTCCGCTGTTTGGTAAAAATAAGAAGAAATTTTGATTACATTCCTTATAACATTGTTAAAAAAAATTAAATTTTATTAATAATAATTATAATAAATTATAAGATAAATAATAATAAAATTTGTTTTATAATAATATTTTGTAATGTTATTATAAATTATCATTGATAAAAGCGTTAGTGTAGTTCAAGACGCTCGGCAGCGCGGCATTTCCACAGCGCTCGGCGCCTGGCGCGCTGTCATAAATAAATTAATTTTATTTAAACTAATGGCGAGCAGTGAAATTCTCTTCCGGAATTTTAAACTTAAATGGATAAAGCATGTGACCGATGAAAAAAACTGCATTTTCTGCCCGAGAAGTCAGTTAAATTTTCATTTGTTAACTTAAAAGTTAATTAACAATATGAAAATAAATAAATAATTTTAAGTCATAAAGATATTCTTAAAATATAGACATTTGACCATGGATCCTGAAAATTTCACAAATTTATCTCTTGCGGTTGATTTTTAATCCATTTTTCAATTAAAAGTGCTTAAAATTTTCATTATAAAAAAAAAATTGTTAAAATCGAAATTTTGAAAAATTGTTTGGGGGATCAATTTTCCATCATAAGTACTAATAAAAATATATATAGATTAAATTTTTATGATCAAGTGGTAAATAGGGGGTTCAGTTGACGTGATTTTACCGAATATTAATTTATACACGTTAATAGGACCATTATGAATACTTGTGATAACTTTAGTAAAAGTATTTATAGAATAACCCTATTTGTTTCTATTCTAATCAATTAGTTTCTTAGAATAAGTTATTAATATAGTTCTACAAATTAATTTAAATAATCAATGGATAATAAAATATCCTATTACATTGCCAATACACCGCCAGTTTTATTCTTTTTCGTCGACACAACTGTTATCAATTTTATGAATAAAATGTTCACTGATAGTGCCTATGGAACAACATGAACAGTGAAACAATACGGTTAGATCTGCCACTGGTATATATTATTTTTATCTTCACCATTCTTGTTCTGTTATTGTGGGGCAAAGAAGCTAATATTTTACGCTTGCCTTAATAATTAATTAATTCGAATCGACACCGATCTCCATATGAATAATTGTAAAACGATTCGTTTCCGAGAACCTCGATAAGGCTGTATTGTATGATTCAATGTGTTCAGCTTAATAGAACTTATAATGTTCACTTAAGATAATGATAAGAAGTCGCATAAAGCGGCACTCATCGGAAATGCCACTTTATAAACAACACAATAATATAAAAATATTTCCATACTTTATATTTTATTTATTTATTATTATTATTATTATACCTACAGTATATAATGTATGTAGAAATGGCGATATAGCGCTTGTTATCAATGATTGTTGTGTAACTAAATGTAAAATGTAATTAGTATCGTGTATGAAATTTAAAATAAAATCCAAACTGCCAATTTCCTTCGTCAATACGAATTCGAGGCAAAGCTTAAGGCGGTTTTTGAAACCAACGTGTTCGTGTTCATAGCGAGTGTGATATGAGCTTGGGTAGAGTATATTTATATGGAGTATGGCGGAGTGTGGACTAGCATCGGACAGGCTTCCTTCGTAGTTTAGCGTTTCATCTGACCCTGTAACTTCTGCAAATGTTTCTATTTACATAATTGATACACTTCAAATGAAATATTGGGTAAAGCCACGTTCACTCTAAAGTTAGTATATTACTAGCTATTATATACTAGCCTGTTGCTTTGCTGGCTTTCAACCTTCAACCTTTAAATGACCTTCATATGAATGCAGTTTATCTAAACATGTATGTATTGTATATTTTATTTAATATTAATATATGCCTTATCAATTTGTGACATATACAAACAAATGTATCAAATATATCATATTAATATCTTTTATATAATAATATCACAAGTACACCATGATTGTCAATAACCAACTAATGATTGCATTGTATCGTTTGGCAAACGACAAAATGACAAACAAATTTGTGAATTAATGGTAAAATTAATTAAAAATCGTTTTAAAATCCGCTATCTTTTTTAAGTGACTCATTAATATTTAAATCTACATATGTTTATAATATACACACTTTTGCTACATTTATATATTAGAATCTCAACCGAGCATCGCTTGCGTGACGTTTACAGAAGTTACTAGATGTTTTGATTGTGAGAAATACACGCGTCGCGTCTTTTAGTCTCGACATTCCATATCTCGAGGTACCTTAATGTTCAGTTACAATGATATAATCATATTAATTAATAAATAATGTATATTATTAATAAAATAATTCACGGCGTCACGATATTCTAAAGTATAGGAGGGTAGATCAAGTGCCTTGCGGCCAGTAGCGATGTATTTCTCGCCGTCGCAATACGATTCCTAAAGATTTGACTATTTTTAATACTGTTTCTAATTGTAAATACAGACAGACGTATATTTCTACATAATTGTTAATGTACAGTAGGATATTTTTTATATAGATACATATTTGTGTAAATACCTTGTACGTTCTAAGACTGTTGTTTATTTAGAGCTTTTAATTTGTTGAGTTATTGAACTAATTATGTATTGAAACTATGTATTTTCGAGTCATGTTCCGGCTCCACTATTATTACTTATCTTGCCATAAATTTGATTTAATTGTTTGCTATTTTAAATGCGGCACCAGTAGCTTTTATTTGCAGACGATTACTTTTTATATAGGTTGGGATTGCAAAGATCTATTGTTTCTCAACTAAAGTGGTGTAACTACTAATTAGTAATTAAGTGAAAGTCAGTATTACTAATTAGTATTATGTAAAATGATAAATAAAAGTGTTTCGTCATAACGAAATTGTAATAATTTGTAATCGTCTGCCTCCATTTATAATTATAAAATTAGGTAGTTACATTCTTATGATTTCTTGGAGCTTCCTGACTATATACATAAATTTAAAAATAAAAATGACGTTTAAAAATGCTTAGTTTTCTATATATTTAAATTAAATTTGAACTCTTAGATTTCAATTAAAATTATTCTATTCATTAAGCATGTTAATATTTAAAATAAAATTAGTTACCGTTTGTTTTAGGCAAAACAGTACGTTAAATTGTATCACCTAGTCCTGTCAACGAATGTGGGGCATTTGTCGTTTAGATTAGCCTTTATATATTTTAGATAAGTTTATTTCCTATTATATCTATTTAAGCACATCTGTTCTCTTAACAATTAAATCTATAATGTGAGTGAATACTTTGACGGGATTTCCTATGATTCATATTAAAATATAGCATTTAGTGGCAATTCTATTAAATTATGATTAATTTGAAAATAAATACTTAAAAATAATGAATAATACATCGTATTTTCTTTTTTTTATTTAAAAAAGTATATATTTAATTATCATTATAGTCTAAGAGAGATTAATTTAAAATACAAGTGTTTAAAGTTGTATATGTCATTTTAAGGAAACACCAAACCAACTTAATTTGACAGAATAAAATGAACCTATTAGATTTTTTATAACTGAGTTATCCGTAGTGTAGAATATGTTATTCAAGACTAAGAAACAAGCGCAGTGGTGACTAGAAAATACATTTATATTCATACATGTTGTTTTGTAATAATAAATAACAAAATATTTAATTTCTTTAAAAACATTCGTTTTATTTTTTCCCATTATAATACATTTATGTCTGTTGATACAAAATGTAGGCAAATAATTAATTATATTTGGTTTAGTTTTTAACTTAGGTACAAGTTATTTAAGTCAATAAATGTAGACTATTATTAAATTAAACATAATTTAGAAATAATCAAAACTGCTCCACAACATTAGTCTTTTATTTAATAAATTCAAGTTTAAATCAGTTTACATCATTAACTAATTAAGGTCTTTTTTTTAATTTTGTTAACTCACGAATTTTTTGAAGATATTTTTCTACAAGTTTAATAAAACATATTATAGCGACATAAATTTTCGCCATTTATAAATAACATATTTATGTGTAATATAAAACTTCAAAATGAAAAATCACTTTTTATTACGTTTTAGAACGCAAATAAAAATACAACAACAGTAACTAATTTTAAGTGTATATAAAAACAATAAAGTATGTATCTTTAAATATAAATAAAATAGAACTAAGTTCTCCTCTATATAAAAATAGTTAAAAACGTTTAGCATTTACTAAATACATTGAGACATAAATTATAAACACATTCAAAATATATTTTATTATTATGGTTTGAAAATAGCAATATAACATATTGTGAGTTTTTAATAATAATTTTTAGAAATAATGGGTTATATCAAATACTTAAATATTTTTGCAACTAAACACTTTACAATGTGAGAACATCAGCAGCGTTTTTATTGTTCAATAAAAACGGTCATAATTCTCAAAGTTACACATATATTGTAATTATTTTCAAAAACTCACCTATGAAATATAATAATATTAATAGGTAGAATAATAAGTCTACTTAAAGGAGTTATGTATAAATGTACATAACACAATCACAGTATTAATTTCAATATGGCATTTGGTACGTCCATAGTATGATCCTTGACGAGGACAATGTCAAATTTGTCCTTATAGTTTTGTAGATTAGCATCAGTATTTCGTCCTAGGAAACCCACTTTGATGATAACGTCGCAATGTTCCATGCCTTCTGCCATACCCGCGTCCCCTATATTGTCGCCCATTAAAAGAACGTGGTTTCTTTCTTTGACCATTTCATAATATTCCGTATTTTTTATAGCAGTTTCAGTTCTTATTGTACGTATGAATAACTTCGCCTTTGATACCGACAATTATGTCATTGTCGTCGAACTCGAGAAAGTTTGATATAACCTTGAAAACAGAAACTATTGCTTAGAGAGAATACATGCTTATTGTAATATAATATATATCATAAAACAAAAAAAATCTTACAATTACGTCACAAAAAATATAGTAAAGACATAAATATGCACAAAGGTGGCCTTATCAACTTATCTTACTAAATGTGAAACAATATAAATAATGAAAGGATCTAACAAGAGAGCAGACAGTTCGGTGCAAAGCAACTAAGATGATTAATTTATGATGAGATGATCTATTATATTATGGCCCTCTGGTAAGAGAAACTGGGGTCATGAGTTTCGCCACTCAACATACAATGTCTCAGAATCAGTGAGATAGAGGAAAAAGGAGTGTAGGTTTGTAGAGTGTAGACATTAAATTTCTTCTGAGATATATGCAGTACTTCACTAGATACATATATACATATACAGTGTACAGCGTAAAGCTGATAGAGATATTTTATAAATTATAATGTTGTTACTTACTTTGTTAGAAAACATAAAAAAATTAATGTAGCAGGATTTGAACCCACATCTCTTGGAAACACATATGGAATAACAATTTATACCTAATTACAATATTGTTGCTATGGTAATAATTGATAAGGATCACTCTATCAGTTGAAGTTTATTAGTTTATAGTTTATCACTAGATGTATTAACTAATTAGTAAACAATATTTACATATAATAGGAGTTTATAAATCATATTTCTAGAATTTACATATACATAACAGTATCAAAGTGATATTAAATGACACAATATAGAAAGATAGATAAAATTATTTATTGCATACATAGATGAAAATGTACAAAAGAAAAAATAAATCAAAATCACAGAAACATAGCATGCAAAAGCCTTATCACTAATAGTGATCTCTTACAGGTAACCTTAGATACAAAAGCATAGAATATTAGCGAGCATAATAGTAGCGCATTAAAAAAATAAAACAAAAATTGTTTATTTGAAATATATATATACATATGTATACATATTTACCTTTACTTGGGGTGGTAGCAATTTAGCACATTGCAATGCAGCTACCACACATTCTCCAAGTCCTGCAGAGAAAACTAGCACAGGCACTTGTCTCTTTTCACTCCACTCTATTAAATGTGATACACCTATTCTGTAAAATAGATTTTGGGCACAAATTCAATATTAAAACATTGAAAAAGGGAGTAATTAATTACATTTTATCTGTATTAAATGTATACCAACAAGTTAAATTATTCAGTAATCATTATATAAAAATATCATTAGAAAAATAAAGGTGAGGGACAACATGCCATCCTGTCCAATAAATAACAACTAATTAAAACAAAAAAACAAACAGTCTATTTAAATAAAGAAAATTATATATCATTGACTATTCTATAGTTAAATTAAACCTTTGCATTTAAATAATTTTGTCATAGAAACTTACCTGAAACAGTTAACCATTTTCTGACCAGATTCTTCTAACTCATTTCTTGGAAACTTTATTCCTCTAAATTTCAAATACAATTAAAAATCATTATGTGTTAAAATTAAATAATATTCTAGCTTGTTAATTTTTTTTAAATAAACTTACCTTAATAAATTATGGGCCTTCTTGTACCACTCTATCATGTGGCAGATTTTTTCTTCAACTTTCATTTGAGAATCTACTTCTATAGGCTTATAATGATTCGCCAGTTTTATTTCTTGATCTTTATAATCTTGTGGTATCGACGGACATTCTCTAAACATCCCTATAACACACAATAATGTCTTATATAAAATAAATATATAACCATAAAAAAGAATTAATGTATACTATATTACCAAAACTAGTTTGTACTACATCTCCATTATCCATATTATGTCTAGTCAATGTGTGGTCGAAGTCAGTTACAATCTGGAGTTTTTTATGACCACCAGCTATTAGTAGATTTATTTTTTCTAATAAATCCTTTTTGTCCTTGACATGTACATTAGGTTTACATAGCTCAGGTATTTCATCGAGATTTGTTAGCATATTCATAGCTGAAAACTATTTATTTCACAAATATAGGAAATATTTGGTATCTAATATCGCTGCAACTGCATACGATATACCAAATTTTAAAAACATAAATGCTTAAAATGTTACACTTTCACGCACTTTTTTAAATAAACGTTTATTATTAATGACAAACCTTTGAAGATAATTTATTTTTGTAGCTGGTGTAATTAATTACGGTTTTATTGAAGATAATTTTTAAGGGAAAAGTTGAAGAAGTAAAAGAGCGAGCGACTAATGTCATGGGCTGTCAAATATGAAATGAATATAGATGATGGGGCCATAGATAAATGATGATACACTAATACTCATAGAATAGACATTAGATACATAGTAACAGAACTAATTTACACAAGTGCATATAGATAGTTACTAGTCTAGTAGTCTAGTACATGTGTCTAGCGCAACTCTCGTTAAATACTTTGAGATTTTTTGACTCTGAGCGCAAGATTGCGTATTTTAAATCAAATTTATCAATGACAGTGACAAAAAATTTAACCAGATGCCATTTTAGAATATATAGAAAAATATTTGAAAATAGGTACTAAGCTACTAACTACAAAAACAGAAACAAATCGACCAATTTTACAATTGATCGAATATAAATTTTATAATATAACAAAAATGATAAAAATATAACAAAAAAAAATCGTCCATCGTTTCTACGACAGATATGACCAGCCCACTGCCAATTTAATTTGTTTCATATATTAGTACAATTAACTTATACATTAGGTTAGTTCGTAGATTAATATTGATACGTTTAATATATTTTGATAATAATGTACAGAGGACTTGACACAAGCGCTTAAAAAACAATGAACATTAAGGGGACGAGGTACTTTATAGGGAATGATTTCGTACATAGAACATAAATAAGACAGGATAAAAGAATATGAGATGCTAAACCTTCATCGAGGCCACATTCGCAAAGCGAGTGGTCCCTATCCCCTGACCTTGATCTTGTCCCGATGCATAGGGATACATACATGCCCAAGGCTCAAACAATAGATTGTAACTATAATAATCCGTTCCGTGAATTTTTGATTGTAAAACTAAGGACGACTTGTGATGTCGGGTTGAATAGTTGAATAAAATCTTCCCTTTTGAGATGACTTAATTGATCACTGAAGGAAAAAAAAGAGAATTACTTTTAAATAATAATATAAATGAACGACTTTACGTTTTACAATAAAGACCATAGAAGAGACAGATATATATATATATATATATATATATATATATATATATATATATATATATATATATATATATATATATATATATATATATATATATATATATATATAATGAAGACTTTTAATATATCAACACCATCTGGCGTTCAAACGGCAAAACCGGTGGTCAGCTCACAGCACACGTCATCATCATCATCATCACAGCCGTTGTTTCGCCCACTGCTGGACATAGGCCTCCCCCAAGGATCTCCATGACGATCCGTCCCGCGCTACCCGCATCCAGTGGCTTTCGGCGAACTTGACCAAATCGTCGGTCCACCTAGTAGGCTACCTGCCCATCGTCCGTCGTCCAGTTCGTGGCCGCCACTCAAGAACCTTACCGCCCCAACGGCCTTCGGTTCTCCTAGCTGTGTTCTGCCCATTGCCACTTCAGCTGCGCAATTCTTCGAGAAATGTCGGTAACTTTTGTTTTCCTAAGGATGTCATCATTTCTGATTCTATCACGTAGAGAAATACCAACCATTGCTCTCTCCATGGCAGGCTGCGTGACCTTGAGATTTTTTATGAGACACATAGTTAGCGGCCACGTCTCGCTTCCATAGATCATCACTGGCAACACAAACTGGTCAAAGACTTTCGTCTTGAGACATAACGGTAATTTGGATACGAAGATATTTTGTAGTTTCCCGAATGCCGCCCATCCGAGCTGGATTCGACGAGACATCTCTTTCTCGAAGTTAGACTTACCTAGCTGGACTGCTTGTCCCAAGTATACGTAGTGGTCAACAACTTCGAGCGTAGTGTTCCCAATATTGACTGAAGCAGGTACAACATGAGTATTTAATATAATTTTAGTTTTTTCCATGTTAATCTTAAGACCTACTCTTTGGGAAACACTATTGAGATCTTCGACCATTGTGTTCAGGTCTTCCATGGTCTCAGCCAGTCAGCCAGCTATATCATCGGCAAAACGAAGGTGTGTAAGGTTCTCGCTGTTGATGTTAATGCCGTATCTTTTCCAACCCAGAAGCTTAAAAATATCCTCCAACGCAGCAGTGAACAGTTTCGGAGAAATAACATCTCCCTGTCTCACACCGCGCTGTATTAGAGGATTAGAGCTCTGGTTCTGTAATCGGACCGACCTTTACACTTCGATGTATCTGTAGTCTACTTGGCAGCTGTGGAGAGACTGCAGCATTGCTCAAGTCTCGATCGAATCAAAAGCTTTCTCATAGTCCACGAGCGCCAAGCAAAGTAGCAAGTTATACTCTTCGGACTTCTGTATAATTTGCCGCAGCATATGAATGTGATCTATGGTGCTATAGCCTTTTCAGAAACCGGCTTGTTCGGGAGGTTGCAACTCGTCAAACCTGCTGGCGAGACCATTCGTGATGACTCTTGAAAACAAGTTGTAAACATGGCTCAAAAGTGAGATTGGTCTATAGTTCTTTAAGAGAGTTTTATCACTCTTTTTAAAAACAGAACAACCTCACCTTCACTCCATGTTTTCTGTGTTTTTCCTTCAAAAATAACGGAATTAAAGACATTCTGGAGGACTTTAAGAATCGGCCTGCCACCCGCTCTCAGAAGTTCAAGCTCTCAGAAGAAGAAGAAGTTGTTTAAGAGCCATAACAATCTCAGACAGGTTGACGTCCGGGATATTTTCGGTGTAGTGTCGGGTAAGCTTGGCTCTGGGATATTTAGCCAAGATATCAACTGGCGCTAGCGTGGAGTACAATTTTTCATAGAAGCTTTCTATCTCCCTCAAGATTTCAGACCTACTCGAAACAACGCTATCGTCATCAGTTTTCAGCCTCATCGGTTGGCTTTGCCCAATAGACAGATCTTTTCCGAACACCTTAAAGCCCTGGTTTCGCTCAATAGCCTCTTTAATACGATTTGTATTAAGCCGGCGAAGGTCGCATTTTAAGGACTTAGAGATCTGCCTATTTAGTTGCCTATAATGATTGGCATCCTCTGAGTTCTGTAGCTTCATCTCGCGTCACTGTTCCTTGAGTCGGAGTGTCATGTCTGAGAGTTTCTTTATTTTGGTACAGTGGGTTTTGAAAAACTTCATCCCTACTGCACGGATTGTATCTACCATCTTGTTTTATTAAATCGTCCACATCTACGCTGTTCTCAAGGGCTTCTAAGCGGTTTTGAAGTTCGAGTTGAAAGCTTTCGGAGTTTTGGACTTGGACGGGTACTGGTCGGAGCGTAGACTTTATCATTCGTTACCTTTTGAGCTTAATGTTAATATTCAATGTGCCTCGAACAAGTCGGTGATCGCTTCCTGTTTTAACGTTATTGATCACAGAGACATCATTGAATATCTGCCTCTTCGTCGACATGATAAAATATATCTCATTTTTGACATTACCAACCGGACTCATCCAGGTCCACTTCCGATGTTGAGGTTTCCTGAAGAAGGAATTCATCATGTAGAGACCCTCCTTCTCCATGAAATCGATCAACATTTGGCCTCTGGCGTTCCATTGCCCAATTCCATATTAAATTGTCCCATTCTTAACTCGTCGCCGCAACGTTTTCCCAACCTTGTGTTGAAGTCCCCCATCACAACTGTATAGTATAGTGAGTTTTGTATATAGCCCAATAATATCCCAATGTAACTTACTAACAGCTTCTTCTAACTCACGTCACGCTAACTTTACGTCGGTCCTCAGTGTGCGCGTGTTATATGTTGCCAGGACGAGTCGTCGTTGGTGGTAGCCGGTAGCCGGATCGAACCCGGTGATTCTTCGCTCATCTTGCCCCGCCGTTACCGTAGCCGCTACCGTAGCTAGGGATAGCAGGGCTGCCGGGGACTAGGGAAATGTGTTCTGTGCATTTGAGTATAGTCAATAGTGCTTTGTTTATATACTTTGTTGTCAGTTTTTCTTTTTATTTTTCGAAATGCTTCGCAAACGTACGTATAACCTATCTAAGAGTTCAGCACTAGCTCGGGTGTTGAGACTCGTTCGTTCAAAAGAATCTTCTGTTCAAGCAGAGATAAGAAGAAGAGAACAAGCTAGGCGACAATCTGTTTTGAATGCTAGTAAATCAATTTTTCTAAAGCAAGAATGGTTAGAGGCACAAGTTGAACATCAAGCTACGTTAAGACTATCATAAATACCATAAATAAAGAGAAGAAGACTATCACAAATTTTGGAAGACAAGTTGCAGACAGTAGAGCAAGAAAAGTTCCAGAAGATATGCGAGAGAGAAGAATCGTTAATTGAAAACCCACACTTAGCGAGGATGCACTTAGCAAGATATAAATTTTTTCTTGGACACATTTATGTAGCATGTTCATGCGTGTCAAATGCACGAAATCATAAATATGCACCGGATGGTAGATAGGGGAATTGGGATGCTTCTATACAAGAGATATTTATAGAAGAAGTTATAGTTGAAGTTGAACAAGTACAAGTTGTAACTGTTGGGATTTATGACTATGTTAAAATTCAAGCAGCTGATGATGTTAAACAAGAGAAAAGGCCTTCCTTCAAGTTTTGAGTGCGACATATGTTTGGAAGCTTAATTTATCCGTATTTAAGAAGCTTAATTTATAGTAAAAAGTTCCTGTACAGTCTTATAAGGAGTTAGGTATGTAGACATTTCCCTCCAACAATAACCGTTATAATGTTATTGAAAGCGCTAAATTGATCGTGAGTACACAATTTTTTTAAATCATTACGTAAGCGACAACAAGCATTTTTATTGTAAGTGCACTGCGATCTATGTTTTGTAGCACAAGCGACATTACTGTTTATCGCAACCGACATAGGTGATGCACATTAAGGCGCCTACTATACACAAACTGTCGTGACATGTTTATTTTTAGGCGAAAGTTTTCGTCTACCAAAGTATATTTACCTTAAGAATTTCAGAACATATCGTTTTTGTATTTACAGTATGTTTATCACTTGAAAGTAACTAATCCAGAATCACCAATTTCATCAAAAAATGTTTTTCATAATATATTAAAAACAGACTTTAATACCGGATTTCATCTGCCTAATAAAGATAAATGTGCTTTTTGTGAGAAGTACAAAAATTTATCACCTAAGATCAAAATTATATTTGATCAAAATACTAAATTAAGAAGAGAATGAACAATTAAATTTTGGATAAAGAAAAATGCAAGAAACTATTTTTATAAAACCCCAAAATTAAAAATGTAGCTGATACAGACTCCATATGCGTTAGCTTTGATTTTGAAAAAGTTGGTAAAAGTATGATCTTATACTATTCAATAAAATATGCATACTATAATAAAAGTATATACGAAAATGGCACAAGAGAAACTATCCAAGTTACATGTGGGGCGAATGCCACGGAAAGAGGGGTTGTAATGAAATAATTACAGTTGTTTATTTTTGAATATGTTAGGTCAAAAAAGTATCCATACTGTTGTTAATCTATATTCAGATAGCTATGCCGGGTAAAACAGGAACCGTGCAATGATATCCATGTTAATTAATTTCTTGAAAATTGCAAAAGCAATCACACAATTAAAAGTAACGTATCTTTCACATGGACACATGATGCCTGTTGATTCCATTTGTAGCACAGTTGAAAGTTTTGTGCGTAATAAAACAGTACAGGCTCCTTCCGAGTGACCAACTATGATTACAAATGACAAGACGAGACAATATCCTAAAAGCTACATTGTAAACGTTTTTAAAGTATGGAGATTTCTTGAATTAAAAGACCTTTTCACAAGCTTTATTGCCAGCTAAATTTAAAATTAATTGTAATTCATTAAAAGTACTGCAATTTCATAAAAATAATTCTATTAAATAAAACAGTTTAATCGGATTAATCGTGTATATTGACATTATTTTTAGAAACCCGACGTTTCGAACACTTTGCAGTCGTCATTCATTCGTCTGTCAGTGGATATAATTATTATATCAAACTACCGCCAACGCCATTATTGACATCAGAGATGTGTTCCTTCACCCTACACTGATGCTTCTCTGTTTGACCAATGTAAGACAAGCCACAGTATATTACATTTACCTGTCTCAAGAATTGGTTCCTTTTTTTGTTGGCTTAAAAATATTTTTTAAAGAAGGTCTTGTTAAGATGTTGCCGATCCTGTCCGTAACTCCCTTTACATATGGTAGAATTGCTGGTTGTCTCTCTACTGTTGGTGGCTTGTTGGTCTTCTTACAACGCTGGCATGGAACTGGCTGGGTTTCTAAATAATATCAATATACGCGATTAATCCGGTCGAACTGTTTCATTTAAAATGTATAAATATCGCGTAAATGAAAAGCTTATTACGTGAACCAGTACGGACTGAAAAATAATTTTATTGTTAATTTTCAATAAGGTATTTTCGAAGACAGTGACGATTACGAAATAAATATAGATTTCATCATCAGATCGAGAGCAAATAGTGCTATTGTCAAAAAGGGCCCACATCTTTATATGTCGAAGCGCTCAAAATTTCTCAGCTGATTGATGTCATTACTTCAAATACTTATAAATAAATGTAATTTTCACATATAATACGAGCATTTCGTCTAAAAACCTTTTAAAATTAACTATTTATTTATCGACATTCTTCATTGGATTATTGAACTATATTAACAGATATTTTCATCGTAAAAACGCCAAAATACCCGTAGATTATGATAGCAAAATTAATGTAAGCGACATAAATAGCATAAATACTTAACATTGTAGTTTTTTTTTTAAATATATATACAAATATATAAAAATAATTACTGTATGCAAAATTTCAATTTATTTGCATAATTATTTTAAAAAATATTTAAAAAAAACCTTCTCCTGTAAAGTTTGTTTTTGTCGGTTGCGCTAAAATGGCATCAACATGTACTTATATGGCAGCTAAAACATAATATCAAAGCTAGAAATGTTGTAACATCAATTCAACAATACGAGTACTTACGGAATATTTATTATATTGGTCTTAAAATGCACTGGTGCCCAACTTCTAAGAATATCTTGGCTAATTGACACTTTCGCCAAAATAATGACATATCGCACTAAGAGAAGAATTTGCAACAACTCGCTTGAATAACATAACGATAGTACTAACACAATAAAATAAAATGCCTCCTATAATCTAAAATAATTAATTTTAAGCTAGAATTTACTTATTTTATTGAGATTTATTAATTTTGATTAATTAAAAAAACATTTATTTACGTGAAAAAATAGTAACTTGAGTAACTTTCTTCAATATCCGAAATCCATGTCTGCTATCCGGTGCGCAGAGCACTTGCCGCCAAAATAAGTTAGACGCCGACGCTGTGACGGAGAGGAAGGGAAAAACGGGCTAAAGAGACTGGTGCTTGACTCAAGATGGATTCCGGATCAAATAATGAATCGTTTTTTATTTTCTTGCAATGGCAAGACAAAGTTGCAGTGTTGAGTCCCGACACTCTGTGGGCAGGATGCGCAAGACATACTGAATCTATATGTAGGACAGTCTGAAGCTAAACAAAAAGTATAAAAGGTATATTCACATCAACTGTCTGTGATTTAAGAAACCTTATTGTATTATTACCATGAAAAAAATTAAAAAAAGTTTATGCTGGTGATTAAAAGATTTAATTTTTTTATATTTTTTCTGTCATGCTCAATTCATTGTTACATTTTTGTATATTGCTATTATAAGCTCAATTGCATATAGACAAATTTACTTAAGAGACTTATATCTAATATAATTTTATGTATGTGATCATGACATTACCAAAATAGACAATTATTATTGATAAAAACGAATAAATATTAAATATGTATAGTCTAATTAAACTTATTTTGACTATCTATTAAATTCCTTTTAACAATTGTAGGACAATATCACTCAACTTTTCAACCCGTTTACATAACTTATTCTGTAAAGTAAGTAAATATAATAAAAAGAAAACAAAATTTACACACAAAATTAAGTATTCCTTACAATATCTTAAGTAAACAAGAAATAATATAATTAACCTCGATATATATAAAAAACTCACGCAAATCTTATCTGTACAAAATTAATCTAGTTCAAAGGAAATTTATAACAAGTTGGTAGCTATACTATATTACAACCAAACAGTGGCAGTTTCTATACAAATATTATAAAATGAAGTATATGATTTGTGCCGCTCTCACTTTGAATTATAAATCACACTTTCTATAATTATTAATTATACTAGCAAAGTAAAAAAATGTATTAAGACAAACAGTGCATAAGTCGTTCAACAACTAAATGAAGTTTGGAGAATATATATGGATACATATTATGTATATTGAGAATAAGAGAAGAATATTAATAATTTGATGTAAACATAAATAAATTCAGGGTCTCGATTTTGGGAGAAGTGCTGATGGTGGAGTGTTGTTGTATATTATTAGGTTCTTCGGAGAGAATTGTAAAGATAATCCAATCTATAAAATAATAAATAAGATAATATCCAAGATGTCGATCAAGCTATTCTTGTACTAAAACCTAGAAGTTTATATATATTTTTTACAATTTCACTTAATATTGATCACAGTAGGCGTTTTGCATATTGCACCTTTATTTTAAAACTATTTCTAAACAAAATAATATATTACAAAAACAAATATTATAGTTGTGTTTTTTAGTGTTTATAACCTTTAAGGGATAAAGACAAAAATGATTGTTTAACAGTTAGGTATAAATTGTATATACACTCTTCAAAGACGAAAATTGTTTAGTAACAGTTTTGAAATACAATATGCAATATTATAACCAAAAATATACAATCGAAAATACAATACAATTTTAAGCACACAATTAATTGAATAATATTACTTTTAATTGATGCCATTGGTCCAAAGTCGAGAAACTTCGCTTTTCAATCGTCGCTTATTCGTCTTCTTTTTTTACTTTTACTCTTTTGCATGGCCTCCATTCTCATGTCTTCCAAATCTTCCATAATACCTGAAAATATAATTATTTACATAATATTTACTTAATTATTCATATGTTATATATGACAGTGTCTAGTGGTTTTGTCTCACACTGCGGTAAGACAGCAGAGCGCGGCGTTTAAATATTTGGACTTGGACAATGACATGTAGATTTAAAATATTAACTCTCTATTAAATAATAATCAGTATTTCTCACCTATTTTCTTGCTAATATATTCTTCCCGCTGTTGGCGCGCAAAGCTCGACTCCATTGTAGGGTCATCATCGTCATCCATGTAACGATACCTGAGAACAATATGTGAGCTTAGAATTCATTATTTTAAACTATGGGAAGGATTGAATAATCAAAGCGAATAATATAGCGAATAATAGAATAAAGGATTTAAAACTCAAAAAGATGAATTAAATGGCTTTGAAATACAAATAACTAAGAAATATATTTACTAGCTAAATATATTTTCTATTTAAAAATATAGTCATTTTTAACGTTTTAACATTAATATAGAAAAAATAAAAGAAAGTAAAGTTAAAAGTTGATTTGCTAAAGGAGTTGATACCATAAAAATCAATTACCAAGGTTAAAACATTTTTCTTTAGTACAGTACAATACTCAATCATGATGGAAACTAAATTAGTTCTTTCTTTAAACTTTTAAAATTTACAGCAGAGGCGGCAGTACTACCGTCTCTAACCTCTTAATCTGATTTATACATTTTCAAGAAGTAGATAATATAAGCTTTATTAAAATTTTTAGTCATATTTTTGAGCTCTATCAATGTGGGCAAAGGAAATTAAGAGTTGGGGTGGAGGGAGGCTGTTAGATGAAAAAGACTTAAATTATATCAGGCTCAGATGTACAAATAAAATAAATAAAGCAAATAAAATAAATAAAAACGGTCAACAAATTTCCCCCATAGGCTTATTGCTTTCAGCCGCGCACAAAAAATAAACACAACATAGTTTAAACATATAAAAAATAATGGTTAAATGTATTTTTCCATTATCTTGGTGCTATGTAAAATACTGTATTGTCACTGGATGCAAATTATCAAGCAAAACAGCGTTGTAAGATATGCTTACAAATACATATACAGATGAAGCTAATAATAGCTTGTTAAGAACTCACTTAGACTTGTCATATCCAAATATTTCTTTAATGTGTTTGGAATAGTCCAAGTTTTCATCACGGTCGTCGATGAAGTCGTCCATCTCTGAATCGTACTCTGAATCCGATTCTACCATGCGACCTGAAAATTTTTAATTAAACCAATTACTGATATTTAAATATAAGTGAGAAATCAATGAAAATACTAATAATAATCTAATAACAAAATATATTGTATTTGGAGTGTATACTATAATAAGTATATTATAATCTGTAAACTATACTAAAACTCGTTTAATACTCTAAAAAGACGTCTCAAGTGAGAAAATGGGAAATAATAAAGTGTTTTAGATTTTTAGTAATTTCCTCTAGACAGTAAAAACCATGATAATAAATATAAACTTACGTTTTTGCATTCTCCTATCATCTTGTGGTTTTCTCTTCATATCGCCGGTCGCTCGGATGCCATTTTTGTTTAAAGAATTAACGTGTTTGTCAAAATCAAAGGAATTTGATATAACAGGTTTACTAGGTCCGGCGCCTGGGGCAGTACCTGGCCTCTTGTCATCCGGCCGTTTTTGTTGTAATTTACTATTTTCTATACGTTTATCCTTTAATTGTCCATTTAATTTCGGTTCAACGGGTTTCTTCATCAAGTGATCCTTCGAAGTTTCCTTGTTTAATTTTGGCACTGGTTTACTATGACCATTCATTTTGGGATCTATCGACTTTTGGGGCAATAGCTTCTTTTCATTTGAATTCTTATCTATCCTATATGTGTTTTGGCTTTTTAAATCTATACTCTTTTTAATATCACGTTCCCTGGAACCGGTCTTGCTTCGTTCTGCTACCTTTTCCTTCAATTTTTCATTTGATTTGTTTTCTAATTTAATTTTAGTTTTCTCTAGTCGCTCCCTATCTTTATTCAATCTTTCCATCTCACGATCTATTCTGTCTCTTTCAGCTTTCAGTTTGTCCAGTCTTTCTTTATCTAGCCTTTCTTTTTCGTACTTCTCCCTCTCCCTTTCTCTTTCTAACCTGGACTTTTCCTTCTCTTTATCAAACTTCTCCTTTTCTCTATCATATCTTTCCTTCTCTCTGTCGAACCTCTCCTTTTCAATGCGCATTCGTTCCTTATCTTTTTGTAACTTCTCCCGTTCACGGTCATTCGAATTTCTGTCTTTATCCCTCTCATATACTTTAGGTGATACATTTTTGTATGTATTTCTATCAGTGATTTTCGGTATGCGACCAAAGCTGCCATTCTGCGCTGCAGGTTCAGGTTTCCTTTCCCTTTCATTTTTATCTGTCTTCTCTTCTTTTGGAACTGTAGATAAATATAATGATATTTTTCATAAATTATGGACACCTTATTGTGATTAATTACTTATTAATAGCTGTTTGTTGATATGTTTCATTACAAAGTGAGCGACACAAATTGTTATGGATTATGAGTGTCATGACAGAAATAATTTTATATCCACAACAAGATAGAACAACTTTTGTAAAGTAAGATTTATATTATATATTTATATTTAAGAACCAACCTGTGAGTACATTTAGATACTTTCTTATAAAAATTTAATATGTCAAATACGATAAATACTCATAGAATATATATAAAAATAAACAATACCTTTCTTCCCTGCCTTTGCCGCTTCTATCCGTTCTTGCCGCCTTCTTTGACGCGCCATTTCCTCTTCGTATTCCCGCTTCTGTTTTTTTGTCATCAATCTATCAGGCTCAGGTTCAGTAACCAATTTCTTTGTAGCTAATTCGATGGGTTCACTCTTTTTTTGTTCAGCCAATTTCAATAACTGATTGAAATCTATCGGAGGAGGCGCAGGTTTCCTTATTTTGGGCCTTTCAGATTTTTCATCTTTTTTCTTTTCTGGTTCATATTTTGATAGTGGAGATAATTCTCCATCTGTAATTTTAATTAGATAAGTCCACTTAATTATGCTAAATCAGGATAAATTTGTCCATGAATATATATAAATATGAATTTAAAAGTAAATAAGTAAGTAAATTTTATTTAAATAGAATTTAAATAAAATAAAATTGCTATTGCTCTGTACAATAAATAATCATCACAATATTTTAAAATTTCATTTATTACGTTACTTTATGGGACCTAGACCTCACTCACACTTTCTCACTCTCACTCACTCTTCATAATTAAATCATCATAAATATAATTGATTCAATTCTCCACCACTTACAAGAATGATGCAATGCGAATGCGAGGATTCCCAAACAAACACAAGCTGGATCTCATTTGGTATAATTATTGTTTGATTATGATAATGGAAAAAATATCTATAAAAAATTCTTGTGAGGCCTTTAAAACAGGCCCACAAATATAATTATCCAATAAATTTTAATTTATCTCTAATAAATTATAATAAAATTAATTTAGATATCCAGTTCTTGTCTTTGTTATGATGAAAATTGCAAGTGCAACTCAGGCACTCAAAGATAAGGATGGAGTTAATGAATATTAGTACATACCACCATTTTCAGTCCGACGTCTCCTTTTATGAGGAACAGGTTCATCTTCATGCTGTAAAGCATGTTTCACCCTTTCTCTAGTACCATTTATATCTTTACTGACATAGTTGCCTAAAAATATGTAAAATATTGTGATATAATAATAATTCAGCTTCAAGTGCTGTCCAGTGCATAGCATACCCTGCTATTAGTGAGCATACTCACTGCGAATTACTTGAATTGCAAGTATAATGGGGGAACGCAATATCTTGAAAAGCGGCAAAATGAAAATAATTAATTACTCCAAGTAGGGATTCAACCACAAACAGTGTAGATATAACTGTTAGGTATTGAACTCTGTATTAATATTGAAAATAATACATTTTTCATACCTCTCATTATTTTCTAATATGTATAGCTCATACTTTAGTAATCTATTTATTAATAAAAATAAAACTTTGTAAACACTTGTAAATTATCTTATGTTGAAAAAAATACCATACATAATTTAATTAATAATACAATGCAACTTTTGGTTCAAATAAGAAAACTGTATTAAATAACTGTATTAAATTGGCTTTACATAAAATTTTATTAATAAAGTAAGTTTTTTAATCTTTAAATTGTAAATTGGTCTAGTATTTAGT
This sequence comes from Dione juno, assembly GCA_037127375.1. Lineage (NCBI taxonomy): Eukaryota > Metazoa > Arthropoda > Insecta > Lepidoptera > Nymphalidae > Dione > Dione juno. The sequence goes on along the minus strand of JAXRJS010000059.1, from coordinate 2,996,777 downwards.
TACCTCCTGCTGTAAATTTAGGCTCATCAGGCAGTTTACTATATTTTTGCATCATTTTTTCATATAAAGCTGCAGCTTCTTGTGATTCATACCCATAATCATCTTGGTCTGGCTGTTCAGGACCTTGAAGGGTAACTGCAGTGTGGTCCTTATCAATTGCATCTGCTAGTACTGACTTATTGGCTGATTTGATAACTTTTAATGTTTTTTGAATTTTTCTTAGTGCCTAAAAAAAGAATTATTGCAATTAAAACAAAACAGAATAGAAGGTAAAAAAAGCATTGCTATCTTTAGATATTGTAAAACCACAAATATTATATACTAACAGTTTTAAACCACAATTTAGTTAAATCTAATCAAATTATAGAAACTTGCAAATATGAGCTTGCAGAAGCTCATTGTGTATTCAGCAAAAAATTGTGTTTATCATCTTTTTGTATATATGTATTAACTTTTTGATCGCTGATAATTAGGTAATACGCAAATGATAAATAAATAATCAATTGTTTATGTTCAACCTTTGGGTCACGCATAGCAATAAATTCTTCCTTTTTTCTTTGAGCTTCTATTTTTTTTTGTTTTTCTTCCTCTTCCTTTTTGGCTAAAAATTTTTGAATATTTGCAGATAGACGATCCTTAGATTTTTGTTCCTTTTTAGGTGGATCAAATCGCGCCTTGTAAAAAGTCCTGTCCTGAAATTCAATTTTGAATTCTTTTAAATGAATAAGATGATATAAAACCAAACAATCAGTAGTATAATAAATTTACTTGAGTAATAACACAAAGAGGTAAAATATAAAGTAAATAGGCAGTACTATTATTCCATACTGTGTATAGAAATAGATAATTAAGTAAAAAATCTTTTTTATAAGAATAAAACATAATAAATACAAAAAGGTATAATCTTTTAATGAAATCATCTGGCACTGAATAATCTTGGCATAAAAGTCGCAAAATAAGTATCAAAACTTACTGATGACTTTTGTTGTTGATTCCGCTGAGCAGCCAGTAACGTCTCCCGAAATTCCATTTTTAAAACAAGCAAATAGCACTCTTGTTTTAATAACCAATTAAAAGAACGGCATGCTAAACTTTTCGATTATTATTTACGATATTTAGCAAATACGTGTCAGACCTCGACACACTATCCTGCCATTTTCTGGAAACATACTGACCACAGATTACAGATTTCTAAGTTTAGGTCAGCGATTTCGAGTACAATTTATAGAATAAAAAAATGACCATTTGCAAAAACAAGCAAGATTATCTATGCTATGATTTTTTTATTATATAAAGCATAAATTAATCATCAATTTAAATAATTTGTAAATGTGTTTTGCGTTGCAAATAAAACAAAATCATATGTAACAGATTTTTGGAAGTACTGGAAAATAATTAACCAAATATTTGGCATGAATACATAATACCAATGTAATATATTTAATTTTTAATGTTTACTTTTTGTAAGAAATTATTTTTGTGTTTTTAATGTTATAATTAAATTGACATATTATTCTAATTAAAGTAATAACGTTCTGGTAGAGTTCAATATTGAAGTGTAATTTAGTTAACTGGCAGCCCTCATATACATAAGTTTGACATTGACGTAACGTTTGTCTTTTTCTTTCTTTTACAGTTCTTGTTGAAGACTGGAAATATGGTTCGTGTTTATATTTGTGTTATATCGAAATTTTATATATTAATCCTTTCCAATTATACATAAAATTACTAATGATTGTGACTTAATAGTGAATAATGTGACACCGGTCATTATATTTTTCAAATAAAATATGTGTTGATGAAAACAAAATGTTAACCTATATGTTGTTCTACAGGCAACCTCTAAGAAGAAGACCAGGAAGTTAAGAGGACATGTGAGCCATGGTCATGGACGTATTGGTAAGAAAATATTATTTAAACATAAATTTTTCCCATCTAGTTTGATGATGATATTATGAACTCGTGTGATAACTATACCCCGACATTCCCCCCATTGTACCATATGAGAGTCCAATACTTTATAACATTAAGTTATTTACTCCTTGTAATATATTAAATATTTTAAAGTAGAATTATCATTTTAATTCAAAGCCACTTCTTTCAGTTTATAACATATATTTTATAAAACAGGAAAGCACCGCAAGCATCCTGGTGGTCGCGGTAACGCTGGTGGAGAACATCACCACAGGATTAACATGGACAAGTACCACCCTGGATACTTCGGCAAGGTATATTTTTTTATTCTGAAAATCATTTCTGTTCATTTTAAACAGAAACATTTGTTACTTACTAACTTCTATTTAAGTGTATCATATTTATTTAAAGGAAAAATTCTTTTATGTTATTAATCTTTATACATATGAGACTATATAATTTATTTTACTATTAATAGGAATAAAACAATAAATAAAAGCAATATTTACAATAAGTTATATTTATCTCTAAAGTGTTCTCTATTAAATTTCTGCAGCTTGGTATGAGAAATTTCCATTTAAGAAGAAACAAGATCTTCTGTCCTGTGCTGAACCTTGACAAGTTATGGACACTTGTGTCTGAGCAATCCAGGCTTAAATACGCCAATGCATCTGATGGAAAGGTCCCTGTAATAAACATTGTTAAGGCGGTAAGTAAAATTAATATTTGTGTATATTTAAACTTTGCAAATATGGAAATTTAGTAATATTACAATTTAATATAGTCATAAGTAAACTATCAAGAAATACAGGCATATTTTATGCTTTGTTTTTGCCACATTTTGTATGAAACTTGCCACAATTTAAATATAGAGTACTTTACATTGACTTGGGAGTTACGAATATTTGATAAGGTGTTAGAACTCACAATTAGCCTATATTATATTCAAAAGAATTCAAGAAAATATTTTCTTATGTATATATAATATTCTAATGTATGGTATTTTATTAACAGGGCTATTACAAATTGCTTGGCAAAGGCAAGCTGCCCAAACAGCCTGTCATTGTGAAAGCTAAATTCTTCTCTAAAACAGCAGAAAAGAAGATCAAGGAAGTTGGTGGGGCATGTGTACTGTCTGCGTAATTTAAGTTTAATAAATAATAAAATTTAAATTAATTCTTTTATTTTTATTATGTTAGTTTGTTTACATTCAAAAATTTTTTCTTGACTCATTACCAAAGACTATACTGGAAACTGAAAAACATATTCTAGACATCTTAAAAAAAAACCATAATTTTTTCGTTATCATTTTGTATAATTTTGCTATAACGACATAACAAAAAAATATCCGTTAAGTCCGAGTAGTGCTCGCACACCAATAGTTCCATACTTATTTTAAAATAGTAGGTATTCTGCTGAGTAAAATGCTACTTATAACAATTGGCAAACTTAAATATACATTCTGTGTCCACTATTTTTTTATAAAATTAATTACAAGTATAAGTTTGTTATGGTTACTTTCTGTGTTAAAGTTATAAATGATATAAATTGAGTTTTTGAATTTCTGTCAAGTTTTTGGCCAATGAAATAAGAGTCAACAAAATTAGTTTGCGGTCGTATGGACTCATTTTATATGAAATGAACTACAGTACAAGTTTGTAATGGTTTTTTCTGTAAATTTTAAATTTATATATCTTATTAAAAATGTTCGGACTTTTGTTTGTCCTATAAGACCTAACTTATTGTCAAATTTCATAACTCCAGGACGACATGAAGTATCTTTTGATTGCATTGACTCTAAGTCAAGTTTGATTTTTTGTGCTTCAATATATTACCGACTTGGATATTTGATATTAATTTCGGTAAAAATGGTTTTGACAATGGATTTTGTTATTTTTTATGAGGTCCCTAATAAATCGAAAAATGTCTATCTTCCGAGAGCTCAAACCGTTGAAAGTACACAAACTTTCATAGTAATCAATAAAATTGTAGTGTCTGTGTATAATATTGAATGGTTTTATGACAAAGGAAGGTTGCCCTTTATCAAATTGGTCATAGACCAATAAATTCTAAAGACATTTTCAACTTGTCTCTCAACTTCCGTGTATTATCGGTATTGAAAGGACTATTTAGCCTAGGTAGACATATTACATCCTCTTAATCTATTTGCTCTTTCAGCTATATGCTTTTGGTCACTAACTTATTCATTTTAAATCCAATTTCAAGGTTCTCATGCAATGTTTGCAGATCTAACGCGGATGAGGAAAATAGGATGCTGCGGAACAAATTTCGGAGAGAGCGGGTCACACTACATCAGTCGTCAAAAAATTAAATTAGCTTCACGGTGTCACGGCACATGGCAGGGTAGGCAGAGGAAACCCTAGGAACCTAGTGTTAAAGACACTCCTTTCCCCGCTTTCCGCCTTTTGAGGCATTACGTGTTGAGAGGCTGAACTCAACGCCGCGCTTTTTGCCTTGTTAGCAAAGAAAATGAAAATCATTCATTCTTCCAGAGTGGGAATCGAACCCACGAACCGTTACGTTTACAGGCAGAGGCTATGCTTCTGCACCACGATAGTCCTGACGACTCGAAGTAACAAATTTTATTACAGCTATACTTTCTTTATAAATAATGCGATATGAATTAGTATAAAATTCGAGGCCAATAGCGAGTTGGTCTTGCGAACCGAGGGTTCTGTATTAATTTAATGATAGTAGATTAACGGTAAGTACAAGTTTTATTAAAATTGACAATTCAAAATATGCATTCTATTTTGTATAAAAAAAAATCTGGACCGGAGTTTGTAGCGTTTTCTCTTTATCAAATTTTGATTCTACGTTAACTGGAAATGTGGTGAATTTCATATAAATTGCGGCAAAAACGAAGTATCTTTTGATTGTGTTGACTCAAAAGTTGAGGTACAAACCCTAAACATAATCATTACCACACATGTGATCACCCATAACCATAGTGTTTGTTAAAATATCTAATGTTTATCCATCAATAATCTATAGTTTGTTTAATAAAATTACCAGAAAGTAAATACTATCCATTTAATATTACATTAAAATTGTAATACATCATAGATGTCAATGAATCATATTAAAAAAATACACTGATTAAGTAATACTATAAATATGATATCATGATTTCTATAAAATCCTAAAATAATGACTATAACCACTAATTTATTATGGAAATATTTTAAATATTTATTGCTACAAAGTTACTAAACAAGACACTGGGGGTTACATTACATCTAAATATCTATAAGTTTTCCAAAATAATGTACATACTGCAAAAGCAAAATACTGTACTGTCTTATATAAGCAAAAGTAACAGCTGTCATAAATATAACTTAAAGCTATTTGATTATAATTAGTTATAATTTTCATTTAAGTGTACCACAATTTCACATCAGTCCAATATTAATAATATTCTTTTAAAGAGGGCTATATTAATAACTTGCACAAGAAGCTTCAATGTCAGAGAAAGATTTTAAAAAACTTGCCAGTCAATAACCAAATAAAAGATAATACCAATATTATAACAAAAATAAAGTAATATAAAAATGAAGAATTTTAAAACTTATATCTAAAATTGCAAAAATTACTTTTTTGTTGGTGCCATGCGTTCTATTCTATTCAATATCTACTTATTCGATTGTTAAACAGTTTATGGTATGGGAATAAAGTTTTAGAAGCAAGAATCAATCTCGTACATAGTCAACTTCTCTTGTGACAAAACTATTGTTAGCCCTCATTGTGTTAGGTATATATTGTAACAGTATGTGATCTGAGTGGTTGATGTGGAGGTCTTATGGGTGCCAGTTCAGTTCTAATTTGGGGCTGTTCATTTTGTGTTTGGGTTTGAGCAGTTTCTTGAGGCCGAGCCTGCTTGGCCTTTTTCCTAGCAGCATCACTTTCTGCATAATACATTCCTAGCCTTGTCTTAATAGCTGCTAGTGCTGCACCATTAATTTCATCATGGAAAATATTAGTGTACCTCCATTGTTTCACAAGTGGACCCTTCTTTCTCTCTTTTTTTGATTTCTTTGAACTTTTCTCACTATCTTGCACATCATTTGTGTCATGATTATAGGGTGCAGTAGCAATAGCTAGTGTGTCTTGTGTTGGTTCAGGCTTAGTTTGTAATAGAATAAAAGCAGTGGGTTGAGCTGCTCTAGATACTGTAGATTGTAAAAGTATACCCATACCTTGAGGTCCATTTTGTGTCGGGTAAAAGTTTGTTGAATTTGTTGTAGTTGCCAATGCAGTTTGATATTGATTTTCAAAGTAATTTTCTGCAATATTAACAAGATGTCCACTACCAGGATATGTAATAGGAGCAAATGTATCTTGTGGAGGTGCATGCTGTGTGGGTTGGGAAGGTTCACTTGATATTGCTAATTCCACATTTCTTTTTGATTTAGGCATTGTGGCTGATATGTTATCTGGATCATAACTCTTTATATAGTCTTTCCACATTTTTGATATATTTATTTCTAAACCTGCAATTTTGTCAAGTCTGATAAAATCTTTAAGTCTGTGAGTGTGCACAATGGAATATATATGATTTTTTATTTGATCTATTATCACAGAAGGCAATCGCACTTCACCAGATCGCCGATGGCTGTTTTTACCACGATTATCACTTGGAAACATTACTCCATCATCCATTTTTTTACAAAGAACCCTCACTTTTCTTTCAGTTATGGCATGTATATTCTTAAACGCTGTTTGGCAAACTTGAGTTTCTCGCCCCTTAACCCTCACAAAATATTCAAATGTACATGTTCTTCTGCTACTAGATTTCACTCGTTTTCGTTTTACATCCACTTGCCTCATCAGACCAAATAGATAAGCATTTTGTTCATCGTGAGTTTTCATTGAATAAAAGCCTTGAAATGTTTTAAATCTTATATCCTCAGGGACTTTTTGAAAACATTTTCGGCGGCAATTACAATCAGGTCCCGGTTGCTTTGGAGGAACTACTTTGCCATTTGCATTTATATATTCCAATCCAGCAATTCTTAATCGCTTTTGTTTCTGTTTGTGCCATTCTACAAAAAAAAACAAACAACTTTAAATTTGAAAAAAAGTTATTGTACCTATATACGTAGAATACTATTTTAAACAACATACTTAATTAACATAAATACTTAAAGTATATACTATAATTAGAATAATATAATGATTCAGAGAAAATCAACTTTAAATTTAAATCCTAGTACGAATACAAATAAATAACCATTCAAAACAACTGCGAAACTATTTGTTAAATGAGCTACATATCAAAAATGTAGTAAGAGTCAAAAATTTAATACTGTCCTAAACATCAAACACTGATTATAATAAGAGAGTAATTGGTATTTCATGAATTAATGTGTCCACAGAAAGCAATTCAAAACCCTCAAATGTACCTTCTGGATTTCGTAATCGTCTCTTCACGACTTTACCATTTTTAGTTAACTTTACTTTACGTTCATCGCTTGAGACATCCGCCATTTTAATATCAAAGAAAGAGCCAAATGCTTTTTTAACATAGGTTCAAATTGTTACAGAGATTGAGTGACATTCAGCCATGTGTAGTTATAAAAAAAATTAAATGATATTATAATTTTTAACTATGATTTGTACAAGATAATTAGTATTTAATGCACCTTCATAGTTTAGACCTTAATTGATTAATATATATGCACATAGTATTAAAATATTTTTTCTTTTTTATGACTGTACTCTGTTTTGTTTTAAGAAACTTAACGTTAATAATAAGTTCTACGGTAATCTCAGAAAATTATAATATATAATATATGAAATTCAATGCATGATGAAAACCTATACTTCTTCCCGTTGATTTAGATTTATGAAATTTTGCACTATATTAGAAACAAATAAAGTAAAATAAAAATCCAAAAATTTATAAGCATATCCCACAAAAATATCAATTCATTTCATATAAAATTTTTGTATTCGCTGCAAATTTAACTTTGTTAACAATAAGTTGTAGATTTCTTTGACTTATTTTTAAATGAGTACAAAGGTCTGCATATTGATTTTATTGTGAGTAAATTTATTTGAATAACTTAGAAACAAAAATTTGTTAACACTGAATTATCCGTCAACTAGCCTAAACGGAACTATGTAATTAAAATTGGGGGAGTATCATCTTTTAAGGAGAAGAAAATCTAATGTTATAATAAATATATAGTATTTTAAATTTCAAGCATTTAATGTAGGTGTACAAAGCAGTTCCTTTTTTGAGTAGCATTATTTTTAAAATCCTTTCAACTTCTGCTGTGGCGCTGAGTTGGTACTCCTCACGGCTACACTCTATATACGGATTTAGCATTGTTTCTCTACGTATAATGTCAATTGTCAATCGTTCAATTAATTTGACAGGTTAGAAGGGTTATTGTGTGGTTTATTGTGTGGCACTTTCTTAGCAGTTAGCAGAACTGAACTGAACTATATAAGTTTTATACAGGTTAGTTAGTTTTATCTACAATAATATTGCTTAAAAAATTAAAATTTATTTAAACTGAATTTATTTCACTTATTTACTGGAACTTTTTTACTGGAACCGTTTCATGTTTGTTTATATTTAACTAAACAATAATTCGTATGTATTTGTTTTAGATACAAAATATGTCTTTTCAATCACCAATGCCAAACAGGGAGTTTCTATGGGACATATTTAGAAGGTAAGAATTTATTCATTGAACCTGTTACCCAATGACTCATAAAGCTAATTTTATTAGAGTAAATTTTATTTGTCATAATCATTGCACAACTAATGACCACTTTTAACTATAGAGTGGACAAAGATAGAAGTGGCTATATATCTGCAGATGAATTACAGCAGGCACTTTCAAATGGCACCTGGAATCCATTCAACCCAGAAACAGTGCGTCTCATGATAGGTAAGTTTATTTTATCATATATTTACTGTTGTACATGAGTTGTATAAATTTGATAAGATATGAATGTTTTGGATGGTATTTATATGACTTGTCTTTTACCCTTCATTCTGAATATTCTAACAATTCAGAAACAGACATTTTATTACAGCTTAATATTACTTTCTTAATAACAACCTATGATACTGTCACTGTATTTAAGTAATATATTTGTGTTTCTGAGGGTACATGAAAATAATTAATATATTTGTGTTTCTGAGGGTACATGAAAATAATTAATCAATTATACTTTTTTGCAGTACTTTGAGCTAAAATTAGAAAAAAGATTTTATATTAGACAAGTAACAATAAATACATTTCACAATAATAAGAGAAAGAGATAAAATATGTGATACAAGTTATTATTAATAAATTGTATGTCATATCTGTTTTTATTTGCATATAATTTGTAATATTATACCAAAAATAATTACAGGCATGTTTGATAAACAAAATAGAGGAGTTATATCATTTGAAGATTTTGGAGCATTATGGAAATATGTAAGCGATTGGCAGAATTGTTTCCGTTCCTTTGATAGAGACAATTCAGGGAATATTGATAAAGTGGAACTAAAAAATGCTTTGACAGCTTTTGGCTACAGATTATCAGATGAAGTTATTAATATAATGGTGCAAAAGTTTGATAGATTTGGTAGAGGGACAATACTTTTTGATGATTTCATTCAATGCTGTGTGACGCTATATGTAAGTTAAAAGATTTTTTTTCTTAACTTTTCAAATAGATGTTTTCTTTCCTAATAATTTTGAAACATTATATGTTGGATGGTCAAACACAATGCCTAGTTTATTCCATAACCATCACATTACAGTCAGACACTCTTTACAATTAACTTACTGTTATCAACTTCAAGATAATATGTTTAAAATTATTATATATTTTCAACTACAATACAATACTTCTTTTAGTGTGGAATAATACTTTTAAAGTAATTTATAAAAGTCTTTTTACTTTTGTCTACTGTGATGCAGTTTTCTTAATATTTATGATTATTAACAGTTATATGGTAAAAAATACACATTCAAGTATACAAAAGCTATAATCATACAATTTATAAATATAGTCTAATATGTTTACAACTAAAACATTCCATTTGCATGTAATTAAATACTTTTTTGTATTTATAAAAAATACTTTTTAATCGATATTTAATATATATTCTATATGTATATATTTTTACTTTAATATATATTTTTTACTTTAACATTTTAGACATTAACGTCATCATTCCGTCAGTTTGACACGGACCAAGATGGAGTGATCACAATACACTATGAGCAGTTCCTCAAAATGGTGTTTGGACTTAAGGTATAATAATTATGACATTTTTGAGAATATTTACACTATCTAGAGTAACCTGTATAATCAATATAATATCATTTGAGGTATGTAATATGTGAAAAGAAGCCAGTTTTGGTACTTAAAGAAAATAAAAACCTTATTTACTATAATTATAAATATGGTTATTTTTTTTAAGGTAAAGTCATGTTACATTATATTATAAAATATTAACAAATAATATGGCTTGAACTGTATGATGAAATATGATTTTAAAATATTTTGAATTTTTTTGTGCTATTGCAATACCAAAACTGGATATTTTAATGCATATAAAAAAATTATAATAATGTGATTTTATATATGGCTTAAAGTGATTCTTGTAAAAATTTGATGTTCAATGTTTATGATGTATAGCTTTTAAACTTATATTGAATGTGAAGCATGTGCTAAGATTTTCTAATAATTTACTCTCCTAATATTATCTTATATTTTTTTATAATTAATATACACTGCATATTATGTGCTATGGATATAAATATACTTCGCAGATTGTAAAATAAAAAATATGAACAATTAATTTGCCAAAATTGTATAATACCCACTGGTATAAAACATCTTAGTAAAGACGCAATATTCACATATATACTCTATAGGTTTACAAATATAATTTTATTTACATAACACATCTTCTTCTACTACAAATAACACTTATTAAATAGTATATCCATTTATAAGTGTGTTTAATCGCGTTTTCTGTTCCGTCCAGTGTTGGCCGTAATCCCGCCCGAATTACACCGATCAGGTTTGACATTTCACATCTGACCTAAGTATACAAAATGTTATTAGTTATTACTATATGAACACCGAGTCCTCGCATTTATGTATGATATTATAATAGATTTTTTAGGATTGCATGTGTAAATCTATTAGCTTTTATATTCAGTGAATCATTCCAAACAATATTTTTGTCATTAATAAAAATATCAATGTGAATCTCGTAGTCTCTAAAGAAAATGGAATGAAATACATTTTGCTTTTAGCAATTTTTAGTAGCGAATTTTTCAAATGAATACTGGGATTTGTAAAATAAAAGCGTGTTTTTAATTTTTTTTATTAAAGGACTCAGTGCTGCCATACTTAAAACATTACATTCATATTAGAGAAAAAAATAATATAAATATTTTTTTTATATTTAATTTATAAGTTCTAAATATACCGCACATTGTTAGCTTGATTGGCAAGATAATTTTATATATTTGCTTGTATTATGTAAATAGAAATTGTCTATTCAATTACAAATATTATTTATATTCTATTGGTTATATACATGTTAAAAACAATCTGCGGTGTTTTAAAATATTGCATGTCACAGTGTTAATTCTATTTTCCACCGAAATAATAACACTAAATTTAATTTCTAAGGCTCATAAAACTTCTAGTAGATTATTAAAAGGTTGTCATAAATTTTGAATATATGTATATTATTTAAAATTACTGTCGCCTGCTAAAACAGTTTCAAATTATCAAAATTTTGTTACTAATAAAATTAAAATATGAAATAATTATTATAATTTATTTTAATTTTATTAATTTGTTGTTTTGTTGTCTTTCATGCAAATAAAAGATACGATATTCATTTTTAAGTACAAGATTAAGAACAATTGTTATTATTTCTGGTATGTATTCAAACCATTACATTTTGAAAAACAATATTGTTGTATAGTGTATTGGAAAAGGTTTGATCATTATGCATTTGATTTATTAGTTTCAACTAAGTTTGTCCCATGTGACATAGTCTCAATAAATATTTGCATCAATCAGAAAAGGTTTGCTCAAATGGAGCTCAAATTCTAACTCATTTTACAATACTTTACATATTCTATACATAAACACATGATACATATTATACAATTTTTCATATATCTCTAAATCGAAAGCTTAATCTTTCTCATTTTGTATGTAAAGTTTATTGGCTGTTATATACTTCTGTAGCCCTTTCTATTAAATGTTTAAGTAAGTAACTTTTTTTCATTTAACAACCTTTTCCTGAAAGTCCTATTCAACTTATATATAATGAAAGAGATTTCTCTCAAAATTAATTATACAAACAAAGCGTTTTGTGGTGATTTTAACCAAAAAAAGATTTTTTAGAAGTCTGAATGCAAGAGAAATTTTACATTTTTACATATATTTATTATGTATATACAATAAATATATAAATCTAAATTAAGGCCTTTTATAAAAAGGAAACAGATGATAATTTATTGACCAAAAAACTGTTGTTTTCACTTGCCTTGAATATAAAATACTTATGAGTTAGTTCATATCATTTTTATTCGAATGGTGTGCTTTGGGGATATCGAATTATTACATAATGTAATTTTTGAAGATTTTATTCTTATCCCATATACAACGCACCGTAACGTGTTCGAGCACGTCACTTCTTATTCCGCTCCTTACCATTACGTTGCATCAAGTGACTATATTTGATTAGTTTCGTTTATATTAGCACTGTAATTTTCGATTCACGGGACTCCGCATAACAGGATGAAAAGCTGGGAGATTTTGATTTCTTAATTGACCTGATATAAAATATTTGAATATCCCATATGTAAAATATATTAGTTAAGATTGGGTTAAAATTATCATTATTTTTAACTACTTTTTATTTAACTCTAGTTCGATATGTTATAAAACGATTTAATAAAACTATTATCAATTTCAAGTTATTTAATAAGATTATAATATAAATAGAACATGTAAAATTTCTATCATATAAGTAATTTTGTGCTTATTTGTTATACTTTATTTTCCAAGCTCCAATTTTGTATTTCAACCAAATAAGGCCCAAATCACATCCCATTTGTATCCACGATATTATAGGTGTGACCTTAGATCCTTCTATTTCAGTCCATCTTATAGGAATTTCGACAATTGGAATGTTTAGTTTCTGTGCTATGTAGAGAAGTTCTACATCAAACGCCCTGGAATTTTTATTCATTTGAATTCATGGAATAATAAAAACCGTATGTATACATTTATATTATATGTATTTTATTTTTATATACAATTATATTAAAAATAAATAGCCTCACGCCATTTCCCGTAGCAAGGTAGTCAGAGAAGAGGAGAACCTAGAATTAAGAACCCACAATCGTCGCATACAGACGCTGAGCCACTGCGCTCAATTAAATTATTTTTATATAGTATTTAATAAAACACATATATCAAGTATGAACAAATATTCTTATCAATAAATAAAAGGAAAGTTACTAGTGGATATATATATATATATATATATATATATATATATATATATATATATATATACATATATATATATATATATATATATATATATATATATATATATATATATATATATATATGTATATATATGCTACCATCAATTATATAATTTAAATAAAGGCTTACCATCTGTTTACATGTAAATTTTGGAATGATATAATTGCAGCCTCCCTTGTGAACAATTTAAAACCACATTGTGTGTCCTTAATGCCCTTAACAGTGAACAACCAAACTAAGAAATGGAAGCCATACATTAGTATATTCCTAAAAAAATATATAATTTTTCAACTTCACGCTTTACCATATTAATCGGTGTAGGCAGAGAGAGCCTAGTCTAGAGTTATTCCGTTATCTATTTTCCACCCCAACCGTCCGTCAAATGGCGGGAACTAGCTCGAATCGATTAAATCCACAACCATCCCCTATACAGTCAATGTCGAATGTACCACTGTCCCACATGATGTCAAAAAGAATATTATTGAGTTTAAATATGAATAGTTTTAAATAATGCAAATCATTATATTTTATATTATTTAAATAATTAATTAAAAGAGGAGCAGGTTCATATCCCATTACACCTAAATGGTTATGTTAGTGTGAAGGTTAACTTATAAAATGCATCAATTAAGTTTTCTAAAAAGAGTGGGTGGGTTCAAATCCCACTACATCCAAATGGTTACGTTTCCTAAAACGTACTTTTCATTCTTTAGTGTGGAATAACATTTTGAAACAGTTAAGAAATGTATTAGTTTAGAAAAATAACCATGAGCCATTAATAAGTATGAAAAGTTAAACATATACTTAGTAAGGACTGTGCAAGAAAATCAAACAGAATTTTACCTGAATATACTTCTTGTAGCTAAAGATTCCTTTTCCAAATGTGCACGTGAACCTATAACGATAGCCTTGCTTTGGCATATATCTTCTGGCTGACTGATTGAATCAAGTTTGGTGATTTCTTTGAGAGCTTTTTCTAATTTAGATAAATCTTCAAATTTAGATGCACCATCTGCATCAGCAAATAGTATAGATGCTCCTCTTGAGCTTAAAATACCCTGTAAAGTATGTTACTGTTATATATCAGTAGTTAATAATAGTGAATAATATAGTATGTATGTAAATTAATATAACTTTACTACTATTTAAATTAATATAACTTTTTTATTTATGAAACAATTACACTAATGTGTAGGGAAGTTTATCATAATATGGTGAAAACTTTCTCAATTAGTTTAGCCATTACCATGTGCAAATTCTCAGACAAAAAAATAAAACAAGGTATAACTAATATCTTCCATATCTACAGACAGCTATTAGTTACATTTCAATAATAATTCATGTATGTGAATAATAATAACAATTTTAATAATAATAATAACAATTTCAAATGTAAGGAATTTTGTTAAAATTTAATTAATGAGTTATCAAAATTATAAGACTATAGAAGTGATGTAATTATTACTTTTAAATTTGATATAATGAAGGAAAATGTTTTGGAAAATAAATAGCTTTGTCACAATGAACACAACAGTATGATTGCCTCAAGAGATTCATACCAATTTGACAGCTCCACCTTTCCCTCTATTTTTGATCAAATTCAAACATCTTATCTTGTCACTGCCATATTTTTCAACATATGTTTCAGCTAACTTTACAGTTTTATCTTTGCTTCCATCACTCACTACTATTATTTCATATTTATAAGTTGGGTTTTCTTTACTTCTACTATCTAAAAATGATACAGCTTCATCTAACATTGGAGACACTATAAAAAAGAAATAAATAATATATATATGTCACATTACATGTTACTGTACATTATTTAGAAGTAATGATATATTAACTTATTGCTAAAATTAACATAAAAGGATACAAAACTTACATCGTTCTTCTTCATTGTATGCAGGCACAATTACACTCAAATGTACACTATAAGGATCTTGGATGCTAGGAAACTTTACTTTATTTTTTGATTTCGGGTCAGTATAAAATTCCTCCTCTTCTAATCTTTCTACTATAGGATATGGTTTGGTAGTTATATAAATAACCATAGTCAGCTGTAATAATATTTGCATATAGATATAAAGAAAAGTTAAAAAATGGCTGATGTTCATTAATAGTGGTTAAACAGTATATTTTTTTGTTTTATCATATTGTACTTACTGCAATTAAAAGACCCGAACCAGCCAAAATGCCGCATACAACTAAAGTGCACACGAAGGCGAATATTTCCATTTTATTTTGAATATTTTATTTCCATCTAGTTATATAGAATGTTTAAAATTATACAGTGATTGGAAAAAATAAAGCACTAAAAAATTAAATCAACCAGTTGTGTTGTATAAAATACCATTCAATGTGTAATATTGATACTTGTGATATAAACTAATGTCAATATGACAGAGTGCAGACTGCAACGTGTTGTGACATGTGACAACGACATTTGAAATTGTGACAATGTAAATAAAAATATTGTATGTTCCATTGTACGCGACATGGCATAAGTATTACAACCTTTGTCTTAGCCCTAAGGCATAGAAGCCTCAGTCGAAATATCCTAAACTAATAAAAATATAGTGTATATATTAAATAAGTGAAAGTCAAAGGGTCTTATAGACTGTTCTCAATAATTATAGAATGTAGACATACGAAGTAACTATTCAGTATGCTAAAAAGTATTCTAAAAGGGAGCAAAATAAGGACTTTAAAAGAGCACAGAAAGAAACACTTCTGCTTTGTAATTTGTTACTACTACCGATGTAAGTAGTTGAGATTTTAAATTATGATTTAACTACATTATGTATAAAATGCGTTATTCATATAATTTCTAGTTACTACATATGTAACAATACTTTACTGTTAACAGATACTTTTTTAACTTGTCTCTTTGTTGTCTGTTCGTTAGTCTGTCGATCATTTTTCTCAAGATTGCGTAGACAAGCTAAAATAAATATTCTTATATTTATTTCTACTTATCACAAAAATAACCTTCTATGTCAACGCAAGTAAAAGATACGAGCGTTGATGCTTCGTTTTTGTATAAAAATAATTGTATGATTGAAAATTGAAGTTTTTACTCGTAATGTCACAGTTTCACGGTAATTCTCGCGTACCGGACTAAGCAGGTGGAATCTACTTTTATGCCACTCCATTCCCTATTTTCTGCCCAATTTTCGAGATTGTGTGTTGAGTGGTGAAATTCAACGCCGCGCTTTCTCTAATACAGCGGGGAAATGAACATATTTATAATACAATAAGCTATTTATAAAAAATGTACACACACTATTTTATAAATTTATAAAATAGTGTGTGTACATGAAATACCACATACAAACTTGAACGTATTTAAATAGTACTAATTCTGGTCACATTTAAAATTTAATTTTTTTAGACGTCAGGATTTTTAAATAAGAAAAAAATTATTTTAATATAATTTTTAAAATTTATTTTTAACAAATTTTTGTAAACATAATGTTATCATATTACAGGTGTTTTATATTACTTTTTCGTGAACGAAAAAATATATTGCACATTTTTTAATTGAATTTAATAAACAATTTATTTTTAAGTATAGTTTCTTTATTAAAATTAGTTTACGCAAAATATTCTTATACTACCTATATAATGAAGTTGTTACAAAATTTACAATTTATAAAACATTTTAACAAAATCAAACACTAGAATTGAGCATAATAACAATAAGTTTAGCACGAACAGAGGATCAATAAATTAATATAGTTGTAGGAAAATCCAAAAAGTTGTCATCATCAGTCATCATTTTAATAGCTAGGTATATCTGTCACGAAGAATAACTTAATTTTTTCTATACTATAGCTATATAGTCAATAACCCACCCCGTGCCACCATTATTCATAGTAGTAGTAAAAGCTACTTTCGCATAGTTATCACTAGTTTTGTAATCTGCTGGGAACTCTGAACAAAATGTGGATATTGTGTTCTGATTTCTATCAAGTATACTCAAATAGTTCTGTTCACACAAAACACCTAAATCGAATGCAACAAAATGTAGCATTATTCGTGTACCTACCGGAGTTTCAATTACCCATTCGCAAGTCGACACTCGCCTGTACTCATGAGGATATAATGGACTAGTGAATCTTCCCGAATCACTGTGTAGGCTTCCACCACATCCCATGCTCTTATTTGTAGCAATATAATTAAGGTCATAAGTTATGGCTTGTCCCGAGTCTATGTGGTTATGTATGAGCATATGTCGCTGTGTTGAGTAAACAGGTTGATCTTCGAAACTAAAACTATTTGTGATTTTTAGTATAGAATGTGTGTTGGTAGTGTTACCATCAAATATTTCTAAATACGATTTCTCTACCCAATACAAAAGGTTTATTGAAAGAAAATGAAGGGATATTGTGTAATTTTCGGGTACTGTGATAAGCGTATAGCAATCCTCTGTATGTTGTTCATTGTTATAGACATTAAAAGATTGTATTCTGGCTTGTAATTCCGTATAGTTTCTGCCACAAATCCCAACGAACTTCACCTCGAGTTCCATCCCCTTATGAGTCGGAGTTGTTTCTCCAGTAGTTTGTATATTGACAAAGGAACTATCGCTCACATAAAAATCTAAGGATTTCTTTACGCCACATAATTCCAATCGTTTTGGATATTTTACTGTAGAATCATAAAAGTACATTGCACGTGTAATAAAATTATTAGAACCATCGTTTAAAATAAAATCTTTACCATAACTTGAGTTTTGTGCAAGAGGCTGGCTATATATGAGCAATTTATCTTTATTACAATTGTTTTCGGTGCCAACTTCGATGTCCTAGATTTACAACTCTTATGTGAATATTCGTATATGGCTCAGAACTTGCATCTAAATAGTAATTACAATACAATCCGCGAGATATTACGCCTGTGTCGTAGCCAGGCGACTTTATGGTCTGCACTTTGTTTGATATTTTGTAAACTGATTGACCGCACGCTGACGGACGTGATGTTAGTTCAATTTCAAAACCAGAACTAGTTATTTCACCATCGGTCGAGAGTCTTATTGTTAATACGTTACTCGAAGACGTTATTTGTGGCGGTAAAACATGACCGCAGTACGTTCCTATAATTAAGCTATTTGGATTGTCTCCATCTTGAAGCTCTAATAAATCACAGTCGCATTTACTATATCCAATAGCAGTTTGATTAACTCCTGAACAAGGCGCTATATGGAAAGATATAAATTCAACTTGGATAATATGATCTTCCGGAGCTCTAATAACCCAATTGCATCCCAAATAATTTTCATACACCACACTGTTTCCTATCAAAGGAGATTTCAATTTTTTTCTAGAATTGGATGTCAAGTTAATTGTTCCACCACAGCCAACTGATTCTGCGTAAGTGAAAAATGTTACCGCTTTAAAACCACTATAATTGATATTGCTGTCTGATACGAATTGTAACACCATTTGGTTGCTTTTTCCTTTTATATACGTAGTACTGTTCACATTACCACACATTAAAGACAATCGTTTTTCATCATCTATAACGGATCCTTCATAAACAGCAATGTAGTCGCTGTAACACTCATATGAGCTTTCTAGGTCTATATAAATAAATTTCAAAACTATTACTTTATCTGCTGGAGCTTCAATAATCCAGGTGCAGTTTGTGTCTTCCGAATAACTTTGTGAAAGACCAGATGTTAAAGTAGTAGGTTCTTTAACAATTCCTCCACAAGTATATAGAGCATATGATAATTTAAATCCTTTCTTATGTACGTAACGGTCAGTATTAAAATTAATCACAGCTCCCATAAAAGATTGATACAATGGAGGCATTTCACTACCGCAAAAAGTTTCTTGTATATTATTTGAATAATAGTTCACCAAAGATATCGTTACATTGTCATAGTCACAGGTGGGATAATTTCCTTCGAGATCAAACTCTAAGAATTTAATTGTTATTCTACTATTTGGTATAGATTTAATATCGTAAGTACAATGTAAGGAATTAGAGTATTCGTAAAGATAACCTGGGCTATATATAAACTGCTCCTTTTCTTTTGCTATATATGTTCCACCACAAATGGGCTCCCATCTTGCTTTAAAACCATCTAAAGTGACATCAGAATCCGTTCGGAACACTATTTTCATTTGGTTTGACGTCGAATTAAATAGAGGCGGTATTGTTCGACCACAAGTTCTATTAATTTCATTATATTTATTTTCATTGAAATCATAAATAATGATAACATCTTTCGTACAATTTTTAGTATCTTCTATAACGAAACGATTGATAAATTTAAGTGAAATTCTATAGCCTATGTCTGCTTGAATTTCCCAGACACATTCTTTATTATTTTCGTAATTGTTGGGATAATTTGGGGAAGTGAACGATCTATCATAATGCATTAAATATCCCCCACACTGTGCCGTAATCGTTTTAACAACAAAACGTGTATTGATTTTATTTGAAGATTTAGAATGGTAGTAAACTAAAGTATTCTTAAAAGATACTGTAAGAGGCTTATCTTGATTTTTATTTTTGCAATAATTACCAATATCATTCGAACTCTGATAGAATCCTCTATATACTTTTAAATATTCATCCGAGCAGTCAAAATTGAAGGAGCCTTCTAACTTTAACTCCAGCCTCACTCCCACAGGAGCAACTACGATCCATGCACAATCGATTGTTCCGTTGAAACTGCCAGGAATGTCTATAATATTGGAAGCATCCTGTGTAGCAAAAATTACACCTCCACATGGATTCAGATTCCAATTTAAATCAAAACTGAGAGGCCTTCTCTTGAACTGAGTAGCTTTAATAAGCATATTTGAAGCGGGTATACTAAATGAATTTTCTGTATTGTTACCACAGACGTTTTGAAGAAATGGAATTCCTTCAATTCCTAATATCGCTTTCATATTAATGCGAGAATCAGAAGAGCGACATTTGTTACTATTAGATGAAGTAATTTTTATGTTTACAAATATTGTGCTATATTTATATTTAGTATTCATATACATTTTTGTCTCACTATACCTCCATTCACAAACAAAATTACTTGTTAGGTCTGGTGATTTTAGTTCTCCTGAAATACCATATAAACTACCGCCACATAAAGCTGGTTCATCTGAAGAAAATTTCGCTTTGAAACGTGTGATTTTAGTTTTTGTGCCAAATGCAACGTACAACATTAATCGATGTCCAGTTGATTCAAAGACTCTCATAATTCCTGATGAACTGTTTTGATTAGTTAATTCTATGGGGCAGCTATATGTCAAGTCATTAAAAGCGCCTATAATATCACGAATGTCATAATCAAGAAGCTCTACTCGTACTCTTCGAGTAGTGTCAGGTAATTCAATGATCCATTGGCAATGTCTTAATATAGTCTCCCGAGGATAACCAGTTGAAGTCAAAAATCCTTCAGAAGTTTTGAAAGTTCCACTACAAGAAGCTCTGGAGGAGTTGAACGTAAACCTAAATCCTCTACTTTCAGATACTTCTGTCCACCGGCTTGGTTTACCTAGTTGAAGTTTCACCGTGATATTATTTGTAAGACTTTCGATTGAATTCGAATAATCTATAAAGTCATCATCGCAAAATTGTTTCAAAATATTATTTTCATAAGTACCATTATAAGTCGACCATTCTTCAAAGCTCAATTTTGTTTCACATGGTTTCTCAGATTCTGGTAGTTTTATGTCTTTAAAGTTAATTCGAATATAGTGTTTAGGAATCGATATTATGTGCCATTTACAAATTGTACCCCAGGGCATGACTGGCATGTGAGGATATCCTGGAGATGATATTTCCCCTGTCGGAGCAATAATAGTACCACCACAAGTATCTATAGACACATTTGCTTTAAATCCGTTTTTAGGTTCTGCTATTTGTGTAGAATATTTTATATACATAGTGTTGCTACTTGTTTTGATTGTCTCAGGTTGATCCTTGCATAGACGTCTTTTAAGTGGGGACAGTTCAGATATTCCATCTCTTATTTCAATTGATTCGTGAGCACATTGATCACTACTTTCTAATCTAAAATAATCCAAAAAATCTATTCTTATAATTTCTCCTGGTGGCCCGGTAAATATCCAAATACATTCTGTGTATGGTATTGGTATAGAAGGATAGTTAGGAGAAGTAATAACTTCCCACTTGTGATTATTACTTAGAGAAGATGTAGCTCCGCATTCTATATTCTTCTCTTCGTAAAATATTTTAAAAGCTTGAAACTTAAATTTCGGCATTATTGTGTCTAATGATATAGCCGCAACATAACTGACAAAAACAGCATTACTGGATGATGTGATTAAGCTTCGGTTTTCGTGTGAGTAACCACAAAATTTTCCATTCCCTAATAACGGGGAATCACCATTTTCACCATTTTTTAACATTACGTAGGTGGTACAATCATTAGTATTCGTAATATTAAAATGGATAAAACTAATTTGAATTGTACGACCAGGACGGACTTTAATTGTCCAGTTGCATCTAAATGTAGGTTTAAATGCAAAATCAATCCACGTTATCCCAATTACACCTGATTTATCTTGTAAAAGTCCACCACAAACTGACCTTATAGAACCTCTGAATCCCTTGCGTGCTTCATAGCCGTCAGATGTAAATGTAACTTTCACTGCTGTAATTGATTCAAAAGTATCTTTTTTAATTTCAGCAAGACATATTTTATCTTTAATAGGAGTCCATTCAGATTGGGTTAAAGAATAGATTGATATATAGTCTGCGAAACACCCAGGACTTTCTTCTAGAGATATATCATCAAAGCTTAAGCTCAAGTGACGACCAGCAGTAGTTTTAAAAATCCAAGCACATTTTAGATTTGTGTCATATAAATTAGGGTAATTTGGTGAAGAGAATTCAATACTTTTGTTTTGAGCAGACACAAGGACGGTATCATTAAAACCACAGTTAACACCGGGACCAATGTCATTACTTCCTATATTTTTCATCGATTCTACCCAATTAATAAGAAAGAGAGCACCGACGTTTGTACTATCCAATGTAAGTATAATATATACGACACTTGAAGTGGTCTGTATTACTTTATTATCCCTGGTCAGATAACCACAAAGCTCATGAATAATAGGAGCATTCATATCGTATCCATCGTAAATGGTCAATTTGTTATTGCAAACTTCTCCACTTCTAATTATTTCTAAGTGTTGAATATTAAGAGTAATGGTCGTTGATGTACTTGTCATTATCCGCCAAGTGTATTCACCCTGACCTTCATATGGACGAGGATAAAGAGGGGATGCTATTTCACCACGTTTCAAGCCACTAATTTCATTACCATGAAGAAAGCCGTAGTGTAAAATAAATCCTTGACCTGCATCTTTATTGTCGCTATGAAATTTTAAATATAGTTTGGATCCAGTTGTAGTATTTACGGGCGTATCATGTCCACAGTATACAGCTAACAAATTGCCTGCACCGTTATTTTCCCGTATTTCCAAATAATCTTCATTACAGTTTTCAGAATATTCTAAATCGAATTTTTCAAATGTAACGTATACTCTATTACCTGGTGCAGTTGATAGTGTCCATTCACAATTAATGTTACTCGGATAAGAACGTGGATAATTGGGCGAAGCAATCGAACCTTCTTCAGAGCTTAAGCTACCACCACAAGCATTGGCCAACGTTGAATAATGTGCTGAAAATTGACCTGTTAAATTATCAGTATAAGTACCTAACATTACAGTTAAAACGTTACCTTGACTTACAATTGTAGGAGGGCTTTTACGACCACAATATTCCTCTATTAATGGAGCAGATTCATCATTACCATCAAGCACTTTGAGATAGGACGAATGACATTTGCGATTTGTTGCGATATCAGACAATTGAGGTAACGCAATATGTGTTATAGTAAGTTTTATTTTATCCACAAGATTTGGTGCTTTAATGATCCAAATGCAATTGGTTTTATGATGATTTATATAATTAGTACTTGAAATTATTCCGTCAGAAATTGCTGTTATTATTGCTCCACAGGTCATAGTAAAATTTAATTTGAAACCTTTAGCAGATCCATATTGATCGCTTGTAAATTGTAATTTAATATTGGAGTAATTTGTAACAATAGGGAGTGATGTATTACTTTTAGGACATATAAGAAATGAATAGTTGGAACTAAATGTTTCAATACCGTCATAAATTTTAACAGAATCTCCACAGTCATCTTCATCATCCTCCCCTCCAGTGTAATATAAATCAAAACTAATAAAATTTAACTCGATCCTATGATTCTTCGGCACTGACACATACCACACGCAATCTAAATTATTATCATAATTCGACGGATAATTCTTAGAATGAATAAGTCCAAATGGTGCACTTATTTTACCCCCACAACCTCCCAGAAATGAATTGAAATGAGATATGAAATAAACATCCCTCATAGGAGATGTTTTTACAAGTCTTATAAAAAGGAAATTTGATGTTGCTTGCACAGTTGTCAATCCACGAGTACATATTTTCGATAACAATGGGAAAGCTTTACTTTGGCCATTATAAATTTCGAGTGCGTCGATAGAACAATTCTTAGATTCAGTCATGTATACTTCTGTAAAAGTAATAGTCACTGCTGTGCCAACAGGTGTCTCTATTACCCATTCGCATTCCAATTCACTGGAAAAAAGCATATTTTTATCCATAGAAACAAAACCGCTCCGCTTTTGTATATAACCACCACATCCATAACTGACCCATTCTAACCGAAATCCAGTGCGAGTAAAACTACGGCCACTTACAAATTTTATTTGTAAAGAATTGCCTTTAGTGCTTATTGGCAAAGGCAAAGCGTTTCCACATATTTTATC
The DNA here is from genome assembly GCA_037127375.1 of Dione juno. Classification (NCBI taxonomy): domain Eukaryota; kingdom Metazoa; phylum Arthropoda; class Insecta; order Lepidoptera; family Nymphalidae; genus Dione; species Dione juno. Next base: position 2,972,457 of record JAXRJS010000059.1, on the reverse strand, counting down.
AGAAAAATTTTCATCTGATGTTTCTTTAAATTGTAAGTAAGAAGAGGTGCATGACGAGACGAATGGAGGTCTTAATCTAGAAGTTGTTCGAAATGGCGTCCAATGAGGAAATACTGGATATACTATGTTAAAATGTGTGTAAGTCACGTTCACTTTGTTGCCTTTAGGTACAGTAATAGTCCATAAACAATTAGAATCTGCAGGATAATTATTTGGATAACCAGGACTCTCTATTACTCCAAAGCTGCCACTAATATTGTTGTTGCATATAGTATTGTAATTAAGAAAAAATCCTTTGCCACTTATAAAGATATCAGATCTGAATTTAATTAATGCATAATTGGTTGAAGTTTTTGTATTATTTAACTGTGGAGACATAAAACAATGTTTTCCAAAACTCTCTGAATTGCTATCACGGCCATCAAAGATTTCAACATAATCATCATTACAATTTTGTGTCCTTTCTAAATCAAGTTCCAAGAAACGTATTCGAATTCTTGAGCCAGAGCTAGTAACAATTCGATAAAAGCATTCAGCATTTTCGTAGTAATTTTGTGGGTAATTTGGTGATGATATTGCACCAGATGCTCCAGTCAAGGTGCCTCCACACCCTGTAACTGAACCATCCCACTGAATTTTAAACCCTCTTCCACTTATGTAAGCATCCGAAAGAAACTTTAAGTGCACACTATTAGCAGTTGTTATTATTCTTTTATATTTAATAGAGCCACAAAGTTTGTTGATTAACGAAGAGTTTGAAGTGGCACCATCCCAGATTGCTAAATAATCAGAGGAGTCACATTTCTCACTGTATGGCCGCTCTAGCTCAAAATCTGTAATATTTAATACAATTTGATGACCTACAGGCACAGTAATTGTCCAGACACATTCGCGGTTTGCGGTATAAGGAAGGGGCCAGCCTGGGGAATAAATATATCCATGTGATTTAACAAAGAGTCCGCCACAATGTGTTTTTTCGTCTAAGAATGAATAGGATACGGAGAACCCAGAATGTCGAATGCTCGCATCTGATTTAAAGTTTATTGAAATTCGATTTGAAGATGTAGTAATTGCTGGTGGAGATGGAGATCCACAATATTTTCCTAAAGAAACGTTATAATTATTTTGATCGTATTCAAAAATTTCTACGTAGTCACTCTGGCACGACGGCATACTTTCAAGAATGAATTTGTTCCACTGCAATTTAATATTCATCCCTTCAGGTGCAATTATCATCCATGTACAAGATTGGCTATTTAAATAAAGTGCATCAGTATCTTTCGGATGGCTTATAGTGCCACTTGAATTTTTATAAATTCCTCCACATTCTGTGTCTATTGTTGTATAATTAGCGTAAAAGCCTCTTCCAGCAATACTTATGTCTGATTTAAAATGTATGAACATAAAATTATGAGTAGATGTCTGAACAGGTATAGAGGTTTCAGAATTCCCACAGTATCTGCCCATTGAAGTAGAATTTATTGTAGGTCCATCTCTAATTTCAACAAAATCATATTGACATTCATAATATCTATTATCCTCTACGTCAAAATCTTGAAATGTTAGAGCTATTGATTTACCAGGCGTTGTACTAATAATATAATAACATGAAGTTTGCTTTGGGTAATTCATCGGATATTCTGGCGATGTAATAATACCATTATCTTGTGTATATATTTTTTCACAAATTGATTCATATGTAATTTTGAATCCTTCAGCAGTTACACTATGGTCACTTCTGAATATTATAAACAGGTTATTTGTGCTGGATGTGTACTTTTTCATTCCTGTATTATCGCAAATTTTAGTGACAAAATGTGAATCAGACGAAGGACCATCATAAATTTGCAAGTAATCATATCTACATTTAAACGATTTTTCCAAATTGCAATATTTAATTTCAATTTTAATTTTCGTATCTCGGCGTGTTCTTATTTGATATTCACAAAATAAGTTGGGAAAATAGACGTTATTGTATGAAGGAGACGTTATTTCACCTTTATCAGTTGTAAACAAACCTCCACATCCAGGTACTCCTTCAACGGGTGCATACGATATTTGAAATCCTTTGCCGTTTCCTAACTTATCAGAATGGAAATGTATAAGAATCTCAGATCCAGTAGATAGTAATGGTGCGGGTTGAGTGGAATTACAGTATTTATTCAGAAGGGGATCAGTTGTATGTTCACCATCATAAATAGCTAAGTAGTCGAAGCTGCAGTTAGCATGAACTTCTATATCAAGTTCAAAGAAATGTAATTGTATTCTTTTGCCCAAATTCGTTGTTAAGTGCCAAAAGCAGTCTCGATTCGGCGGATACCTCCCGGGTGAACCAGGGGAGCTTATATGTCCGTGTTCACTTGCATTGATTTCACCACCACAAACCGGAGCTATGCTGGTCCAGTGTAAAGAAAATCCTTCTTTAGCTACTGAGTGATCAGAACGGAACCAGAAGTATAAATTATTGTGACTCGAAATTATATTACCACCATTAGGGAAATTACTGCCACAAAATCTACCTATGAGTTGACTGGCAGAACTTCTACCATCATGAATTTGAACAAAATCATAGTTGCAAGAGGAATGATCCTCTAAATTAAATTTAGTAAATGTGACATTTATTACTTTATCAGGAGCTGTATGAATTACCCAAGCACAACGTGCATTGTCACTGTAAGTTGCATTAGACCGTGGATATACGATACTGCCTTCTTCGGAGTCAAGAACTCCACCACATGGTTGTGAATGCACTTGACACAATTCACCTGAGTATAACGCAGTACATTCACATCTGTATCCATTTACTAGACGTTCATCTAATCGGCAAGTGCCACCGTTGTGACACGGATTATTAGTACACAAGTTAATAGGCTTATCACAATGAGCCCCTCCGTGTCCTTGAAAACAGATACACGTGTAACCCTCACTAAGGGGATGACAATGTCCATGCGCTCCACAAGGATTACTATCACAATTATTTGTAGTATTTATATTGGCAGCGATGTAACAACCATGAAGTCCAATACCGTCACCGACCATTCCATATGGGCACACACATTGTGTAATTCCACTCATTAATACATTTTCTAAACATTGTGCCGAAGGATGGCATCCACCGCGGTTGATGGAACAAGAACCTCGCCATGTGCATGTCACTCCATCGCCTTGATATCCAGCTGGACAGGAACCGCAAATACGAGAGCCTATAATGTTATGACACAAAACCATTGGGTTAGTGCTACATCCACCATTTGATGTCAAGCATTCATCGATATCGTAACATGCGAAACCGTCACCTTCGTAGCCGGTTGGACAAGGTCCGCATCGAAACGATCCTGGCAAATTAATACAATCTACTCTAGGATTAACAGAACAATGTGCTCTTTGTGAAGACTCGCATTCATTTATATCAGTTAGACAGGCAATCCCTTTGTCATCATTTGTTGTCCAGCCTTGATTACAAATACATCTGATACCTTGCCCTGTTGTTGTAGGGACGCAAATACCATGACCACACATTTCAAAGTCACCTTGAGAACAATTCTTCTCTGTTCTTGTACAGTCTATTCCATACCAGCCGGGCTTGCAAATACATTCATATGAACCAGGCCTATTGAGGCACGTTGCTCCATTTTGACATCCTAAATCAGTACCGGCATAGTGGTAGCATTCATTTACATCTTCATCACAGTTAACCCCTTTCCAGTTGGACGGACATAGGCAGTAGTACCCACTTACTAGATCCAAGCAAGTGCCACCATTCGCGCAAGGATGCGAACGACATTCCTCGTGTCTGTTAAGTAAGTTTTGCAAGTTTAGTACCTTCGTGTTTAAATTTTGAACTCGGCGTTGAAGACGTGATATATTCAAATATAAATTATTGGTCAAGCTATTACTAAAAGATTCCAAGTTTTCTATTCTTCTCAGAATACCAGGTTGTATGGCATTACTTGGATTGGGCACTTGTTCGTTGTCATCGGTGTAGGACGGGTGGAGGTTAATATGTTTTGAAGAGATGTTGTATAAGTTTCTATAGTCTACATCCCCTAAATATATAGTAGATTTTGATCCATAAGTACTTAAATAAATATTTTTGCCGTAAGCGGCCTCTAGTATGAGGTTTCCATTTGAAGATTTGATCTTTGGCCTCTTGTTATAGATTTCACAATTTAAAAAGTCACTCCACACAATTATTATTAGACAGTAAATTAATAATATGGACATCGCGACGTCGTCGCGACCGACAATGGCTGCTGACTGCGGTGTTACCGACTAATGTTGATATGTAACTAACAAGTTTTTGTCCCTGCTAATATTACAGGGGCGTATTATGAGTATTTAATCATATAGGCCATGTGGTACTCATATAACTATCGCATGGCTCTAACGGATCAGCTATCTATCCGCCCCTCGAAAATTTGGTTATCACAAACGTGATGCTTGTGATTCATAAATAATTAAATTTATAAAAATTACAGTAAATTTTGTAATACACATTTGTAATACTTGTCAAACAGATGATTTCTAATAAATGTGAACATTACAGCGACAGTATTGTAATAGCAACAGATCCAGTATCTATACAGTATTTGGATTTTTTTGGTTTTGGTCTTCAATGTATTTGGATAAGGATACATAGATAGTTCATGTTCATTATCAGGATTTTTCTACATGAATTCGTGTTTTAGTGAATTAATTTAATTGTAATATAAGACTGGCGCACCCTAGGGGAGGCTATGTCCAGCAGTGGACAGTAATAGACTGATTTGATTGAATATAACTTTTATATTTTAATAAGCTCTGTATATTTTTTTCAGCTTAGTTAAATATGCCTACTATTACAGTTATAGCATAGTGAGTTTTTTGAGGTAGTTTTTTTTCGGATTCTTTTTCTTTATAGTACAAGTTCTAACTTATAGTTAAATTTCATAAATCCAGGTCACCCTCTTGTTACGCGGCGATTTTCATACAAAATAATTTGATTGCGGTATCTTATAAGTTTTATAGAAGACTTTCTGTGCTTCAAGGAATCATGGATTTGGATATTTGATATAAATTTCAGCATGATTTCTCCACGTAATTATGAGAAAATGGTCTTGACAGACGGACAACAAAGTAATCTTTTGAGATGTTCAGATTGTTGTTCACAATGTTCAGATTTTGAGAAAATTATCTTGACATGAAAATCTTGGTTGTAATACAAAGGAAAATTAAAAAAAAACTAATAAACAGGTACAAAAGTTTATTAGTAAATTGTCAAACTCGGTCAATACAAGTATCGTAAAATGGAAACAAGCCCGTCTGTACAACGTTTGAAAAAATCCTATATCGATATATAGGATTTTTGTATACGATATATAGAACAAATTGTAATAATTACAGAGTAAATCACCTATATTCAGTTTAATATAATTGAAAATGTGGTAATTACATGCACATATTATTAATAAAAAAACATGTGAAATATATATTATTGTATGTAAATATAGTATGTTTTAAATACTATGAATGTGCATATAAAATACAGACATAAAAAAAAACAGATACTTATATATAATTTTTTAGGCATAGACAATGATTATTAAAAGATAAACATTTCTTTTTTTAATCATATACTTTGTTGGTGTGTTAAGAGAATTCTGACTAATTTTGTATTAACAAGTAACTATTACTAGACTATTTTTCATTTAGCAAATACGGTTCATAAATTAATTAATCAAAAGAAATAAATATATAGTCTACAAATAAATCATCGAAAAAGGTTGAATCAAATGATATTTAAATATGTTTAATATTAGAAATAATATTATTTGACAGTCCTATATCTTAGTATTAATCATAAAAATAATACAATTAACATTAAAGACTAAAGTTTAAATAAACATTTATAAATTGTTATATAGAAATTATTGTAGTATCTATTTTATAAAAAAATTGAATTGCCCGTATAGTACACTTTAGAGTAACAAATTATTGATTTTAATTTAGGCCATAATTATAAGTTGAATTATAATCATTAGTTTCTTACAAATATCTGATAAAGTATTAAACAACTAACTAGTGCTGTCTTTTTCAACATATTTTTCCTGTAAAAATAATTAGAAAGAGACAGTATTACAAAATAAATGAGAATGAACTTAAAAGAGAAGAGTTTCATAACCATAAGTCACAACTATCATACAACATATTTTATAATATTTTATAATTAATTAAGATAAGTATATAGTAAGATAAGATTTTATTTACAATAAATTCTTTATATTATTTACAAGATATAGTTATCTATTCAACTATATTTGAGGCACGAACATTGAAATAGCACCAAATCGAAAGTTCACATTCAATATTGACAGTTTAATGGTGTTTACTGAATAGTAATATATATATATATATATATATATATATATATATATATATATATATATATATATATATATATATATATATATATATATATATATATATATATATATATATATATATATATATATATATATATATATATATATTAATGATCTATATATTTGTCTATTTTCTGCGTATGTTACAAATACAGCGCAAACTCGATTAACCGGCAATCAGTTTCGGATTTACGAATATCCGGACTTTCAATATTTTCTATGAATAGTGATAAACATGTCTATGACAACTATAACATGCAGATGTACATAAATGAGCCCGGATAAACCTGATTATCCGGATATTCGTTTATCCGTATGAGACGACATTAGTCGGGTTAATCGAGATTCTACCGTATGTAAATATATAAGACTTAGAAAGTACAAGATGGTTTATATTTAACAAAGTACCAGTAGATTTTTTATTAACCCACTGGTCCTACGGGTATAGTGATTTCAATAATGTCTGTTCCATACAAAATTATTGTAACCAATATTACTAGATCTATTTGTATAATAAATTTTGCTATAAATCAAAATTTAAAAATCCATCACTGTTGATTGAGAACATTAACCTTAACAATAATTATTTCAAATATTACTTTACACTTTTTACACAATAATAGTGGTTAGAAGGCAAAAAACATATTTTTATTTGTGTCTATGTATGAGATTGTATAGTAAACATACTTAAAATTAACTTTTGAGAATATAGACATAATGTTGGATGATATGTGACAGTTGTGGGTTCGAATCCCTATCGAGATATGTATATAATATAAATATTTAATTTATAAAAATATTATACTAAATATTGCCTATTCATAGGAGTGCTGCTGTGTGAGTATGGCATTTTTGGTAGTTACCTTCATGGGACAATGCTCTATCAATACATATTGTAAATATAAAATATATTAGAAATGCTAATAAATTCACTTGGCACATAGAAAGAACATAGTAGACATGATTTATTGAATTATTCTATTATATAAAAAGAATAATAATATGGCTTTCATTAATTTACGTTATTCACTGGCTTATTTATAGGCATAGGTATATATTTATTTTAAAGGTTTCATATCAATTAAGTTTACATCAAAAGTGCATATTAATAGTTAAAAATGTTTGAAAGTCTTTACTTTTTAGTTCAGTAAAAACACACTACAGTGTAAGAAATGGAGTGATTCGTTTCTACACATTTTTTCTTATTAAAAAAATAATACAGCGATAGAGTCATTGACTTGCGTTATAGTATTATAAAATTTGAATATTAACAATAATTGAAAAAGTTACATACATTAAAATATATGATTTTTAAATAATTTGAGATTATAAATCAGTTTTTTTTAATAAATTACTGTTAATCACTGTACTCTTATTGGTTGAACATTATTATTTCCAATCAATTATGAAAAAAGAAAACAATATTTTTTTTATCAAAAAAGAATGAAGTTGTGAACTTACGAACTATATATATATTTCTTAGTAGAATTACAGCATTTTATTAGCATTGTTAACATGACAGTTTCTTATCTTATCATGTACTTTTACATATTATGAATTTTATCACTGAATACAAAATGCCACGCAAAACGCCCACTGCAGATGTGGTACTCGCGTGTCATTAAGTTTTTTCATATACATTATTTTATGTATACCGATATTATTTTTAGATTACGATGGTAGTATTTTGTTCATACAAAGGAACATGGCCGATGTTATTTTTTTAACACACATATTTCAAAATTTATATTTTTTTTAAAGGAAATACGGATTACCAGAGGTAATTATAATAATTCATACATTTTTAATTGGCATTAATCGTTGTGAGTAATTAATCGTTGTGAGTATGAGTAATTCCCAGACATGTCCAACTAAATTTTTAACTGCTCGCTGCCCCCAAAATTTCACGTAGCTTTAAATTTACAGGGTATATGGAGATATACACACAACTCTTTGCTAGCAGCTTTACTGTTATTAGAAGGGTACTACGACCGTGGTTAATTAACAAAATTCCGTTTTAAGCGGAAAGTAAAATAAATTACTTACGTGCTGATCACGGCTACATGTTGAGTCATATAATAATATATATAAGAAGGTGCCGAGGTCAGGTCAGGGCCGGCGCGGGCGAGGGCGGCGGCGCGCGCGCCTGCTCCGGCTCCGACTCGTTCGCGTCGGTGGAGGCGGGCGTGGGCGGCGGCGGGTGCGTGCGGTAGTGGCGGTAGGCGCGGCGCCGCGGGTGCGTGGCGGGCGACGGCGGCGGGTTGGCGGTGGGCCGCGGGTAGCGCCCGCACAGGCTGTCCGACGCGGAGCCCGACGCCGAGGCGGACGCAGACGCGGACGGAGACAGCGTGCCGGACGCGCTCGTTCTGTGCGCAGTGTTATATTATCAAAGATGCCGAGACTGTAGACGTGATTGTCGTGGGTGTCCTATCCCATTTGTTACTAAACAAATGTCAATATAAAAGTACATAGATAAGTATATACATGTTGATCACTCACTGGACATAGAGCACGTCCCTGGCGTCTCTGGCGTCCCGGCGGGGCGCGTCGCGCGGGCGCGGCGGCTCGGGCTTGATGAAGGCGAAGGCGGGTCGCGGCGGCGGGCGGCGCGCGCGTCGCACCCTGCGCAGCGCCGCCCAGGCGGCCGCCAGCGCCGCGCCCGCGCCCGCTATCACGCCGCACGCCACGAGCGCGTGGGACTGGCGTCCGCTGGTTGACACCACCTGGAAATTTATCGCATTCTTTAATGTCTGTTAGGTAAAACTGTGACCGCATCGAGCCTGATGTTGAGGGTTGACCTTGTCTAGGATAACACTCCTACATTCCGTTTTCAACTTACTATATATAAAATAATGTTCTGAGATATGGGCCTCCATATACTAGGCTACTTAATTAACTTATGAGATGAACCAGGAACATACAAAATATAAGAATGCAACTATATTAACGCGCCATATTTATTTTGCAGTTTTACATCTTTGATGTTGTGTGCTCATTTGAAGATTTAATTATTTTTCAAATTAAAAAAAGACATCTTCCTTGATTTTGGCTTTGAACTGATGTTTTTTTGTAAAGATTTTTATTAATTTTTTTGTTAATAAATCTTTAGGATGGGCATTCTGTGATGGGGATAGGGATGGGTATGGTTAAAATACCCTCAACCTCCCCGCATTCCTGCGCGCATGGTAAAGGGGAAAGATCCTAGTCGTACACGAATTCGTTCTTTACTTTCCATCCAAATCCAATGCCTGTTGAGAGCAAGGAAAGGAAAATAATAATAATCGTATTTACAGTCAGACGCAGTCTCACTGCGCTATGAGTCGTGCGCCACCAAACAAATGTAATGAACTCTAATCAATGTAATGAACATTAACAATGACGAAAGCCACAATAAATAGATAAAGTACCTGATCTTTGTGCACGTATCCGCAGGTGGCGGGCGCCTCGTCGCTGCCGTCCTCGCAGTGCGCGCGTCCGTCGCACAGGAACTTGGGCGGCAGGCAGAGGCGCTCGTCGCATCTATTTAGCAATTATTTATTAATTATATTTCCTCGCTCTGTCAAAAGGACACAATGCGGTGTTGAATTCCGATGCTCAACACGACATGTCTCGAAAATTGGCGGAAAGCGAGGAACCATGTTCAATAACAAGAAAAAAAATTAGGCGCAAAATGACAAGTGTTGAAACGCGTTTGACCGCAGCGCTACGTCCGTCAGTCTCACCTGAAGGCGTCAGGCAGCGGCTCCCTGGCGCAGTAGGCCCCGGCGGCGCAGGCGCCGAGCGCGGCCGCGCAGGTGCCGTCAGCGCAGCGCAGGCCCGCGCAGGGGTCGCAGCGCGCCTCGTCAGACCCGTCCGCGCAGTCTCGTTGTCCGTCACATCTGTGTGAGGAGAGCATTTTGGGTCAGTTCCTCCAGCTAAATGTTAATAAATAGTGAGGAGCTCGCACAGTCGAGGTGAGCGTAAATGCATATTTCAAAGGGAGCCCTTAAGCCTACATTTGTATCACAAGTCCCAGGCACTGCTTTGGGCTCCTCTCCCAAAAACGCGATGGACACTCACAGGGTGAATCCATGGAATGCTTGCTAAGTAGTTTCCACTCATTTATAAAAGTAGATTTGTATGCCGTGGTTATTTTATGATTTGGTATTTGACCAAAGCTCGGCAATTTCATGAAATAGTCACGCGTTAAATGATGTCAACATGATCATTTTTTTAATGAGTACAATAAAATATTGTATTGTACGTAACGTGGTAATTTTTATCACAACAACACATGTTTAAGAAATGTCATATACCAGAAATTGTCTATTATAATTTTCTATTAAGGGGTATAAAAGCAAAGCCGCTTTAGTCCAACAAATATCTTTTTTAAACTAAACATACCAAATTATATCTAATTGATGTCAATTTCATTAATTTTGATTTATGTCATTGAAAATAAACAGATATAGAATGAAAGGGTCAGCATTTGATTCTAATAACAGTTTCGTAGAAACACAGTAGAAATTTGCAGTATACTCTTTCTACGTATTTTGTGACTGAAGCGCCTTTGCTTTTATACCCTTCATGTATGAATAAGCTATTTGACAAGATTTTTTGCCTCTATAATTCTAAATAAATATTAAAAAAATGTATATCCCGCGGTAACGCTTTTTCATGCAAGATCGGCGTCGTACTACTAGTAAGAACTATCTTGTGATGTAACATGTCTGTTGTATGTAAAATTTTCTATGCGTTATTTATCATGTTTGTATTTATGTAAAATTTTTGCATATTTCATATTGTGCAATATTGCAAAATTAATTACAAATGGGGCACAAAAAGACCGGAACAAATATTTAAATATGGAACAAAGAGGGACAAAATGTATTTTAAGCAACAAAATGTATTTCATATTGAAATTTTAAATATTATTGAACTATTTTTTGTATGAGGCCACTTCAATTTAATAACTTAAATTGAATATTAGATTATAACTAAAATAATTATTATTTAATTTAATTATTTAATTTTACTTTGAATTATACTTAATTAACACACCTGCATTTGTTGTCGCTCAGTTTGAACAAATATTCTAATTGAGAGACATTGATTTCTTTAGTATAAAATATATACATAAATTTAGATTTTCAACGAGTGACAAATTATTAGATGGTACTAGCTAATTAATGCATTAGTTTGAACAAGACATAGTGAATTAGTGTCAGTATAAAATGGTTTAAATCAGAGAATAATTATAGTAGATAAAATTTAACTTTTAAAATATTCTTTTAGATATGTATATAAAAGATTTATTCATATGCGTTATATGTATAACAATACATTTTCTATACAAATTTGTGATGCTGGCGCTTATCGATCAGTAGATTATTTTTGAATAATATTTTTTATGCGTCAAGTATAGACAAACAAAATTAGTATCGATCATCATGGATCGCACAAAATACTAATATGTTGTAAATATCAATCAATAAGCTTCTACCAAACTAATCACCGAAATAATGGCAGTTGGATATATGTTTACAGCGGCGTTACGTTACTATCGATTCCACTAAACATGACAACAATAAAAGTGAATAAATTTATATTAGGATTTTGTTATAAATATATGATTATTTACAAGTAATTTTACTTTATAATGCTTTTTGAACTCGTTATGAGGATGAGACTCATAATTCCTTATTTTCCCTGTCAAATAGCCTATCGCATACACATAGTACGAGCGAGCACTGACTTCCACTCGACGGGGATGCAGTGCGCGGAGGTGGCGGGGGCGGCGGGGGCGGAGGGGGCGGAGTCGCACGCGAAGTGTCCGGGCGCGCAGGGCCGGCGCTGGTCGGCGCAGCGCAGGCCGCAGCCGCACGCGCCCGCGGGCCCGCACGCGCCCGCCGCGCCGCCGCACGCGTGCCCGCCGTAGCACGGGTGCTCGCGCGCCACCTGTGACGCGGAAAGGTTGGTCGTCAAGCATTACCGGGAACACCGACACATTGTTTGTGCTATACAAATTATATAAAAGAGGAGGCAGGATTCATTTTATTTTTTCTGGTAAGAGTAGTTTTATATGTAAACAAGATTATAATTTTTTTATAGCATTTTAATTCAGGATTGGAATTTCAAAAATGACTATAAATTGTCTGTATGATTAAAATGATAAGTATTACTATATAGTCTAAAAGTCAAATATTAAAAAAAATATGAACATTATGAATTAAATGAAAGAAGCAGCATCTTCCCTCCAGCTTTTCTCCCACCGTCGTCTAAGCGGATATACCTTGACGACGCTGACGGCGGCCACGAGCCGCGCCACGTGTGCGAGCGGCGCGGCGGGCGCGTCGCGGCGCTGCAGCGCCAGGCGCATGGGCGCGCGCTCCCCGCCCAGGTACAGCGCGCCCGCGTACGCCGCCAGCGCCGACACCGCGCCGCCCTGCCAGATCACGCGGCGACTGTGGACATTCAACTTGCATTTACCACCCGTCAAACTGCACATAGAAGCATATAGCAGGGTAGGCAGAGGGAACCTAATGGTGAAACACTTCAATCTCCACTTTATAAGAATCTGTAAGTAATGATAGGATTTAATGGCGCACTTTGTCTTCTCACCGGAGCGTCGAAATGAAAATAATCAAATCTCCTGGGTGGGAATCGGATTCATTACTACTGTGTGCACAGGTCTCTGCAGGGTCTCCGGCACTCACGTGGCGGGCGCGTCCAGGTCAGCCGCGTACAGTTGGCGCGCCACCACCCAGTACAGCGTGGCGGAGGCGTGGTCGAGCGCGAGCGCCGTGACGTTGGCGGCGCGCGCCACCTCCCCGCCCGCGCCTCCCGCGTCCCCCGCGTCCGCACGCATGATGGCGCCCAGCCCCGCGTCGCTCCAGATCAATATCCTGTTGCATGCCGAATAATTACTTATGATGAATTCATTTATAAATTATCTCTTTACGAATTATTCTTTTGTTGGTTTTATACAAAAATTAAACAACAATACAAACATAATTAACTTAGATTTAAGAGACTCCGTTCCCTACAGACATTGCTTCATTGCGGAACTCAATACTGCGTTTGTCTTCTTACCAGAGCAAAGACCAACTTTACAATCAGACACTGTGTCGCTGTGCCACGACGGCCTGAGGCCTGCTAAGGCCAACATAATGTTAACTTATCTTAAAATAATATCTGAATTATATAGTAAAATACCACTTCAAAACTTAATAAATTACTCAAATACGGATTCGGACGGAGGAGAACGTGATTAGGTGGTTCGGTCGAGGGAATAAATTTACTTTACTGTAACTGTAGTCATAGAGGTAAGTGGAGACCTCGGTTGACCTTCGAAAGTCACGTAAAAACCACGAGAAGCCCCCGGAGGGCGTGTATGAAAAGGTAAATGACAGTGGACGAGGCGAAAGAGGTATGCAGGGACCGCAGGGAGTATCGCTCCGTTTGTGAGGTTAAAAAAAAAATCTTACTCAAATACCTTTTAGTCTGATGAAAAGCAAGTAACCTCGGCATCATGTTCTCCCTTCTCAAAATGACACCGGTGGATGAGTTGTTGTCAATAGAAGTGGCGTTGATGGAGTCCGCGTCCAAGCAAGTCCAGTAGAGGGTCCTGCCCAGCACGTCGAGCACCATGTGGAAGGGGCGCGCCAGCCCCGCCACCGCCACGGCGGAGTCGGCCACGGCGGACGTGCGCGAGTCCGACACCGGCACCCGCTTGATGGCGTGCGACTCGTCGTCCATCCAGTACAGGTGCCTGAAATTTCATTGAGTTGGTAAAGCTTTATGTGAATGCTTTTTGTTGACTGGGCGTGTTCTTACTTAAGATAATTTACTTGCAGCTTACCTATTGATAGGATCGTATTCGATAGCTCTGACGCTTTTGAGTCCAGTCAAAGGAATGAAAGCTTCGTTACATTCCCCGTTCGCGACCAATATACGTCCGATCGCATTCTTTTGAGCGAACAACAGAAATTCCTCTGGTTCTGTAAATAATATAGAAATGTATTAATAATTATAATAATTCATTCATCATTTTCATAGTGAAAATTTTATACGACGAAATGCATAAATAATACTTTATTTATATCGAATATTAACAGAAATAGATATGGCTTTATTTATAAAATACAAGCGACCCGGCTTTGCCTGCTTAAATAAACTGAATCGCGATATATTCTTTGGCTAGTCCTGCAAAAATTACACTCTCCTTTCTATTTTTAACATCGCCATTGTTAATATAATATTACACAAAAAACATTATTTGAATATTTTAAATAATTGTCATATTAGGTAGAAGGATAAGTCCTTTATTCGACAAAACCGGTTATATAGCTTCACTTGTGAGTAATTAACGTAATTTAATAGCGTCAATTTTTTATTTTCCCTTCGTAAAGCTAATTGAACGCCAGGACGACAACTATTATACATGTTGATTTCGGCTCTAAGCTAATACCGTGTGAAAATTAATACATTTTATTTAGAAGATACTCCGTATATACAAAGTCAAAGTAATTTGACTTTATCGGTCTTTAATTTATTTTTATAACTAGTTTTGTTCTGTCCAGTTTTAGTTTTGCGTGATCCGCGAATAAAGAAACAAAAATACAATCTATAACGCTTCTGGGTAGATGTTGTAGATTACATTAACAACTAAGTTTATATATTATATATTAATTAATATATATAATTAATTAATATATATATTATATATTAATTAATAGTAAGTTTATATATTAATTAATTAATATATAAACCGACCCAATTTATATATTTTTAATATCTTCAATGAACCGAATTAACTTTTCTATACTAAAGTATACTACAACAATGTCATCTTTGGTCTGTAGAGGTATTTTAAGATACCTCGACATAAGTACAAATGAAAAACAAATCTGGCCAGCGTGATTCAGAAAGTTCATAACAAGAATGAAAATATATTGTAGATGCATTTATAACAGGATTCTAGGGATTTTTAAACAATACTGATTTTGGAAATTAGTATAAAATAAAAACTAACTACCTAATATAAATAAGATAACTACCCATAGATGGCATTTTATCAATAATTATAACTAGCCCGATATATTTACACGTGGAATAAACTGACTTTTTGAATGAATACGATAAATAACAGCGCTCCATGGTTTCACAAGGCCAAGTCTCAAATCAGGTAGAAAGTATATTCTATAAACCAGCTAGGAGTATTTGAATTATACGATACAGATACAACTGCACCTCGCATTTTCACCCGCATTGGATTCCTGGATTGGGATCGGGATGAAAAGTACCTATGTCGTTTCCCAAGGTTCCATCTATCTTTATATTAAAATTCGTCAAAATCGGTTCAGCGGTTTAGGCGTGAAAACGTAACAGACAGACAGACAGAGAGGCATCTCAGTAATATTATAAGTTTTGAGTGAGTTTGTGTGTATGTTTGTTAGTCAAAACAAAACGGCTAAAGTGGTGATAAAATTTAGAACAGGGGTAGATTATGGTCTGGAAAAACACATAGGCTACTTTTTGTCCCACGGGAACATGACAAGCGGAACATATTTACTTTAGTATATGTATATATCGTAATTGAATGCTTTGGAATATATATTCGAACCATGTAAAGTAGATATTGTAGTTTATGTGGTAATGTAAGAAACTAAAAAAATTCTCACACATGGTATGTACATACGATATATAAATTTATTATAATATACATTACTTTAGCAATCATATGGATAAAAAATACATCATATACAGATTGATTTGAAAGGAAGATTTGTTGTAAGTATAAAAATATTACTATATTACAGTTAATACTAGAACATTGAAAATTTACATTGTGTCGTAATATTTTTAAAATGAATGCATTTCACCTAAAATAAATAATAGCATACGAAGCGGCGAGGCCGCGGGGGGTCGCTAGTTTATAATAAGTAAGGAAGTAATTTTAAATAATCGTTATTTTTTGTTTAAATCAATTAATACAATAACAAAACAGCGTTATGTTTACAGCGTTTGTAATACAATCATATAACGCTGTTATGTTAAAACATTTAGCTAATGCAGTCAAATTGATGTATTTAACCATATTGAAATGTTTATTTTGTTGACGATCCCAATAAATAAATAAAAAAATGAATTGTCAGAGACAATCATCCTTTTCACTTAGTCATTAGATACACATGCAGGGTCAGAATACTTCATACGAGGCGAAACTAACCTGAGCACGTCAAGTTATCCCGGTTGAGCCTGTAGTGGGTGGGGCAGGCGCACCGGTAGTCGCTGGCCGGCAGCGGCAGGCACAGGTGCGAGCAGCCGCCGTTGTCCACGCCGCACTGGCTGGACAGCGCGTCCCTCGCGCGGTGGTACGCCTTCAGGTCCGATATGTAGTCCAGGTGTCGGTGGATGACGTGGCGGCTACTACTGTCCGCTTTGTGCGCCGCTTCTACCAGCCCTTTGTAGTTACACAAAATAAAATTCAATTCAATATCTTCGACTTCTATTAAACAAATTTATTTATTTATTTATGTACGAATTATGAATAATTAAAAAAAAATATAATTGTATCTATACTAAGGTATATAAAAACTAGAATTATAGGCAATTATGAAAGATTAAAATAGTATAATTATAAAGTTTAGAGCTTCTGACACTCAAGATGAAGACATGTACGATTTTTTTATAAATAAGCATAATATACTTTCTTTTTGTAAGTCACCATTAATAATTAATGACAAGGAATTTATTTTTTAAACAATATAACAACAATATAACTCTAATATATGATAAGAAAACAAATTCATAAAAAGTTAAAAAGGTTACGTACCAAGTGTCTGTAGTGTCATAGAATATTTAAATAAAAAAAAAGAAACATACTCTGGCCACTAATACTCAAACAATAAAAGATAAGAAAAAAATCACCTGTAACCCAGTCACCCCAAAATAATTTATCTCCATACAATGCCAAGGCATAGGGCATAGAAACATTTGAAATCAGTACTTTCCTCCCAGTCCCATTAAGATATGCATATTCTATAGTAGGCGTGTCTAAGGCCGCCCAGTACAACACTCGCTTTTCATAGTCTATGGCTAGAGCTTGAACTTTGCCGACTTGTTCGAATAAAACTGTCGGGGAGTTCCCATCCATTGTAGCGCGCTTGATCGTCTTGGAGCCTAGCTCTGACCAGTACATGTAACTGAAAATAATGTTATGAAATAAAATAAAATTAAAATAACTTTTTAAATAAAATAAAATTAACTTTTACTTACGCCCGCGTGACTTAATATAACTAATAATATTGGGTTACATCAAAACTATTAACGTGATAGAATATAGTCTCTACCCCGATAAGTGGACTACCCAACATGAAAAGAAATTTCATCCCTGAACCCATAATTCATCAGAATAGTGTCTGCAGCCAAAAACATTATTCAGCTTTATAATTAAAGTGTATATAGCTTAAGTACTATATAATGATAATTACAATACAAATATTATATATTTTTTTAAACAATGAAGGTTTAGCTGAATACTTAAGCTTTTTTTTTTAACATATTCCTAATAATTCTTGTCTTGTAAGTATAATAAGTGGATAATTGAATTATTCACTTAGTATCAAACCATATATAAATAATATAAAATTTGTTTGTTTCTTTGAAAAGAAGTAGTCCGTGTTTTGTATATGCTAGCTACATTCATAGAGAGGGCTATAGGCCTAGGAGAATATAGCATTATACAAAAATTTTTGGTTTTGTAAATTAAGTCTGATAACCAGTAGTAAATGACAAAGTAAATATTTAATCAATCATCAATATACCCTTTACGTGGATCCAAAGCAATGCTCTTTGGTTTCTTAAGTCCTTGCCATATGAGGGTGCGTCGGCTGGAACCGTCTAGTCTCGCCACTTCTATGCGTTGAGTTGTTGTGTCGGTCCAATAAATGTTTTGGCCTGACCAGTCTATTGCTAAACCTAGGCAAACATGTTAAACAAGTTAATATTAATGCATTAGTCACGAGACTCTGTTACAAAATAAATAAAAAAACTGTTGAAAGTTCTAAGTGTATTACAACTATTTGTCTTAGTGTAGATTAGTGTTGTAACAAACTTAGTGTCAAAAAATTTTTAGATATCGCGCGTTGAGCCGCACTTTGTCTTAGGAGATAAATCAAAGTGAAAATAATTTCTTTCCCCAAGTGATAATTCGAATTCGTTCACAAGCAAAGCGTTAACAGTCTAGTCAGATACTGCCCTGCAGCGCCATCATAACCTTAGGTAAGAATATCTATAAATCTATTTTAAAGAGTGGTATATCCAAATTACTTGAAAACGCTTCCTAGATAAGCAAAGGGGTAAATGACCGCAATAAAAAAATATTACGTTAGATTTTATTATATCTATAGAAAAAGTACAATAAAATTGATATATAAAATTTAATCAACAAGTAAGGACAGTGTTAAAGCAACATGTACACACAAAACGTTACCTTCGACGAATCCCACCCACTCTATTATCTTCTCTATATTAGCTCCGTTTACTGAACAACGGTTGATCGTCTTACTTTTGCTATCAGACCAGTATATCTTCGAACCAGACACGTGTACTGCTAAGGCACTGTAATAACATTGCAGTTAAAATGTGAGTAATTAGATCTCAATATAAAGCATTAAAAAAAATTAATCAAAAGACTAAAAATTTCATCGATCTTGCTGGTCCATGAACTAAGAACAAGGTATTTCGTCGCTATTTGGTAAATAACAGAGATGGCCTGGCCTACAAAGTTCTCTTAAAAGCGATGGCCACAAAATCAATAAAAATAATAAAATAAGGCAACGATTCAAAAGTGCTCGTAATGGACAAGCACTTTTGAATCGTCAATTTACATTGAAGTGTCAGTAGTGTCAGTCCTACAGGAAGCTTCTACCAGCTCCGAAGGCAGGTTCTGATGTAAAGAGCCGACAAGAAACTCAACATCATCAGAGTCTAATTAACCCTTATTGATAGTCTTTAAATTATTTCCGTGTACAACACACTGCCAACACTAAAGTAGTGTTAACCGAATAGAATTTTTTGACCTGGAGTAGTTTTTTCTGATCGTTCTCGATTCGAACATTTATTATGTTAATATTAGTTTGAATTGCACTCTTCTTACCCACAGTTAGTAACTCATCCATCACCACAGGTTGGCTGGAAGAGATCTCTCATAGAGATAAGTCCACCTTTGTGAACTAAATTGTATGTAATATTGTTATTTACCCATGTACGTTGGAGCAATAAAGAATATTAATCATATTAAGTACTAGTAGTAAGTAGAGTATTAATAAAGAGCCGGCGGTCTCTGAATGCGTTAAATACGAGTGTTTATACAGTGCAGCAGTACTATTATGATCTACAATTTTTTTCTAAACTGTTTATATATATATATATATATATATATATATATATATATATATAATATATATATATATATATATATATATATATATATATATATATATATATATATATATATATATATATATATATATATATATATATATATATATATATATATATATATATATATATATATATATATATATATATATATATATATATATATAGTTTGAATAAAAATCTAATAAAAATAACAGACGACTAAGATCGATGGCGAGTTTACTTTAATGATTCTATAAAATAATATATTATTATTATTGTATTTTCCCAAAATCAATATGTACCTCTTATATAAAATTAATCAAGTAAGAACAAGAATGAGTAAAATGTAAAAAAAACGGATAACTCGCTTATTCATAGCCTTAGTTCTAGGTAACAATGAATATAATACTATTGTTAAAAGATAAGTTTGTTATGATCAATATTAATTTTATATATTAACAGAGTCATGAGTTAATAAAGGTAATTCAATACCAAAAAAGAACGATGACGAGTTCGAATTTTTTTGCTCTATGAGAGTAATTCATGATAGAGGTGTAAGGCTCTTATATTTAGGTCTGACTGGACGCTTATTTATTATCAAAATGAATTTAGACAAGAATAGCAGCTAATTTAAAGTACTCGTTGTAAACATACTAAGTTTCGTGTCTGTAGCTCTAAAAATAAACTTATAGGAGGACATTGTGTTTTAAGTCTGATTGAGTTGACCAGTTAAAAATATTATGAATAAATATTACTTTACAAGCAATAATTCCTTTAAATGAGGCACATACATATATTATACTATTTTCTAAATTATTAAAATATCAGCCATAATTTCGTATATAATGAAAATAACTATAATAAAGTGAATTTGCTAAAAAAAAACCTTAAAATCATTATTACCTGACTTCCTTTAACTCTCTAATAGGCAGGACCGCATCATTATTTTCATTCTCCACACTAATTAATCCAATTACGTTCTTCCTGCTATAAACTAGAAACGCTTCTGGTTCTATGCAATTTTTGTTGTCATTACTTAGTTCCAAACCTGGAAAAATAGGGGAAAATATGTATTGTTATTAACAAAAATGTTTAAATACGTTTTTGTCTATGTTTGAAATAAAATTCCTTGGATTTTTTATGTATTTTAATATATTTTATTGATATAAAAAAAAAAACCAAAACATTGTGTAACTTACCTAACGGACAACTACACACATAATCGCTCGGTCTGTTAAAACATAAATGTGAACATCCGCCATTTGCATTTGAACACGCGTTTTCTCCCAGGGGCTGTTTTAAACGTATCGCTTTTAGTCCCATCATGTTCGCCATTTGCTCTACCACTGATTGCCTTTCACCACCTTTATAACAATATATTTATTAACACACATTATTTCAGTAATTTTGATTAATTTTAAATGAATACAATAGAAAACCGTCTTCTATTATTGAATATCATTGGATTAAATTTTATTTTCCAGTAGATTTAATTTCATAACTTGATGTATTCAGTAATGTCATTTTATCATTACAAACTAGACATTTCAAGTTCTTTAAAATCTGAGATTATTCCAATATGAATACCATGTGAAATATTATAATATAAATACCGGTATCTTTATTAATCCTATCCAAGGTTCGCCTCTGCATGTCAGTCCAGAACAAGTGTTGTCCGAGCAGGGTGAGACCAAATATATGGAGGATGTCACTGCTGTGCAACTCTGTTCTATTAGTACCATCCATGTTGCACATCTGAAATTTTACCATTGTATATGCTATGTTTAAAAATAAGTCATAAATATATAAGATCATAAATTATTTCTTACTTATAACAGTGTCATATATAATAAAATTAAGCAAAGTAATAATTTGAAAGGAAAGGTCAAGTTAGATAAAAGTGAGATTTTTATTTAAAAAAAAAAAAAAAAATATATATATATATATATATATATATATATATATATATATATATATATATATATATATATATATATATATATATATATATATTTATTAGAATATAATGAATAATATCACTTCGATTTATAAATTCTATATTTACAGTAAGAAGAGTGATTATTTGATTAACCTTTAGCACTCCATTGTCCCCTCTAATTGGTGATGTTTATTTATTTTAAAAAATGATATCAACAAACTTATATGTCTTTTATGATTATAAACTTATTAATTTGTTCCAAAACTGTGCAAAAAAATTTTTTTTTTAAATATTGTGGGTCTGTAAAAGTAAACGTTTCCCCTACAAAATAGCATGTAGTAGTTAGGTCGAGTAGCCTGAAGAATACTAAGGCGACAAAATGAGAGAGTACTTGTGTAAGTAGTTGGGCGAGTAGATGGACAAGAATTAGTAGAAAGATGTGCGATTAGTTTAACAAGAAGTTAGTAGAATGTTTGGGCGCTAATCTTGTGTATGTGTGTATTACCTCATTGCTAAAGGAGCACACATAATCCAGCAATAGCAGTGTAAACAGGCTTATTATATGATTTACAATACCTCAATTTTATGCATTCTAGCATCACCCCAGTAAAGTTTATTGTTCACTGTATCCAAAGCAATCCCATTGGGCCATGTTAGTTTTTCTGATATTAACAATCGTCTGTCCGTTCCGTCTAGGTTAGCTCTTTCTATTTTAGGTTTCTTTTCATTCCAGTCGGACCAGAACATCCATCCTGCGGTGGGATGTAAAGCAATGGCGCGAGGATTGAATAGTTCGTCGTGAATTAGTACCTAAAGAAAGAATAAAGACTAAGATATATGACATATATAAAATGATGTCTTTCTCTGCCTCTTTTTTGTAGCTTTACGCTCTTTTCGGTATATAGATGTTTACCGAGTATTAAGAAACTCCGTTCCTAGCTTTTCACCTTTCGACACATTAGAACTCAACATGCTTTGTGTTGATACTAGAGCCAGATAGATTTAAATAACTCATTCTCCCCTGTGACGCTGACGCTGTGCCTCGACGGCACCTCTTTACATTACATTTCTAATATATTATAATATAAATTATATTTTAAAATACTGTAGTAATAAATTGTGCGAATTACACTTGCTCTAAATGTCCAACTTAAGACTAAACTTGGTAAAAGTGAACACCATTGAGTACAACTCACACGTAACGTCTATAAGCGATATATTGTAGCAAAGATGTGAGAAAAATTCTGAAGAAAAAATCTGTTAAAAATAGTTCTAAATATACTAAGCTAAGCTTATATACATATGTACATTATAACTATACACTAAGCTTATTTTACAAGTTTTAAATTTACCTTTCTGGAGCTCCCATCTAGTCTAGCAACAGTAATAGTATCAGAGACTGGATCGGTCCAGTAAATATTTCTAGCTAGAGGATCTATTGCAATACTGTCAGGTTTGCCGCTGCTATGTATCACAATTGATTGTTCGCTGCCATCGAGACGTGATCGGGATATTGTTTTAGACTGAAATTTTATTTATATTATTAATATATACAAACTAAATACATTTCTCCTATATTTAATTAACTTAATAATTACTATTGAGTATTTATTAATTCAAGAGTTCCTTTTAGAAAAATCTGTTCAGTGAAAATTGCTTATAATTTAAAGCTAACCCGTTTTTCTGTTTAATATTCAGATAATTTCAAACACATAATTTGTAATTATTCACAAACTATAAAAACACAGTAATTTTTTTAAAAATCATTAAATAAGATCAGAATCTGATAATTACTTTAATTGCCATAATCATATTAAAAGCAAGTCATTTAAAAGGATTTACCAAGCTGTCCGCCCAATATATATATTCAGTTTTAGGATCAAAATCCACTGTTAGGGCTTGTTTCAAATCCTTCAAAGGCAAAGGATAAGGTGTGAAATCTGATGAATCCAAAGATATTTTAGATATCATAGATCTTTGAGCTACGAGAAGTAGAGATTGGGGTCCATTATGACAAGTTGTATTACTACCCTCTATTAGTTTAACTCCTGTTGGACACGCACAGACATAACCTGGAAAAAACAATTTCATAGCAAAAAAAAATATTGTAACTAAAATAAAAAATTTAGGACAAAATTTCTGACCTAAATTAAAAAAAGCTAAAGATACAATTTAATGGTATCAATTTATTTAGAAATGAAATTTGTTTTCATTTATCTATGTAAAATGAGTAACTTGTCAAATTTATAATAATTTTGTTCGGTCTTATAGTAAGAATTGCTATCACTTACTATTTTATAACATTCATATAATGCTTTTAACATACCTGGTGAATAAGGAGCTAAAAGGCACAAATGCGAGCACCCTTCATTATTTTTACAAGGATAATCTCCAGCTGGCATAACTTGTCTGCTATTGTCAAACACTTTGATGTCTACTGGAGCCGAGTCTGACCTTTGAATTTCCTTTAAGCCACTATGTGTGTTTATATCCCATGTGTAGATTACCCTGGGTATTGAATAATTGTTTTTGAATATTTTTCTATTGAATTTATAGTAAATAATCATGTAACTTTAAACTAGCATGTATACATATTAATTTGAAGTTGTTTTGGGTTCAGGTCAAGGACAATTTTATATTTTTAGTTTAGTTAGTTTATCAAAATTAATACCAAAGACACTAATACCAAAGAATTACTTAAAAAAGATTGAGAAAAATAAAAGATAAATATATCTTACATTGTCTCCCAATCAGTCCAATACAGTCTGTCATTGAAAAAAGTTAAAGCATATGGATATTTCAGTCCTTCCTTAACAATCCTTTTTCTTTTATTGCCACTAAAGTCTATAACATCCAGAAATTGTAGTTTAGAATCTACCCAGTATATTAAATTGTTATCATAATCAACTGTTATTCCATTTGGCCAAAAAATATGGTCTTTAACTATAACTTTCCGTGTAGCTGGGTCTCCATTCATACCAGCTCTTTCTATTTTGGGAATTTCTCCCCAGTCAGTCCAAAACAGTAATCTGTGAAGAATGTGAGATTTAATACATACTATATTATATAATATTTTTTTTATTTTGGTTACATTTATATTTCTGAATAAACATTAGTTCACAATCTATCTAATAATTTATTTGTGGCATAGGCAGAATGCTGCACTTTGCCTTGCTAGTCAGTACAGTACAGTAGTTAGACAGCATCCACTGGGCCATGATTAATTATTTATTAATAGAACCAAATTTATATTTTTTGAATTTAAACAATGAATTGTATTTTTAAATCTTAAAAAAGGATCTCACCACCAAAGTTCCAAAATAATTCACTGTATAATTAAACTTAATCATACTAACCCTTCCTTAGGAACTACTGCAATAGCCCTAGCCAGATCAATATCTGACCAGAAAAGGACTTTCCTATATTTTTGATCTATGCCTATCACTTCAATTCTATTAGTTTCTCCATCTGTCCAGTATATCTTTTCAGTGTACCAATCAATTGCAATACCTGACGGTGTTATTAGGCCTGTAGACACTATTCTTACCTGAAAATATGTATATTTTTTATTGTATTTCATTTGTACATAAAGTTATTGAATAAATATTTTAATCTTTTGAAAGTGTAAGTGTAAGATAATATTTACTGATTATTGATAAATTCATATTGACTTACTTTTTGTCCCGAATGTGTACTATTATATTCCATACATTGTATCAATTCCGCAGTCTGTTCCGACCAGCATATTAAATTTTTTCTATATAGGAAATCTACAGCAGAGCCTTGCTCCAATCCCTTAATTATTGCATTATATTTAACTAATTTAGAAGTATTTGCTATCCGTATATTGGAAGCCGTAGAATATAACAACACAGGATTACTTACGCTCGAGTAATAACCTGATAAACAAACAAATGCATTCATGAATAAAACTATAGGCCTAAGTTTATAAATAAAATTATAGAAATTATGTTAAACCATATCACCTTTTAATTGTAAAAACATTAACAAACAAAACACGTAAATAACATTTTGTATAATTTTATCGGCTTGAACTATTCTTCGGCGCTTCGTCATAATGAAAACAAATTAAGTTCGATCGTGAAACACCTCATGAGTTTATATTAATATTGCACTTTAACTTATAAGGCACTGTTAGGAATTTAACGCATAAAATACAAAAGTAATTTCATTTATTAAAAAGAAGAAGTGATAAATACTTTTTTAACAGCTCGTATAAAGATAAACAAGCTCAGAATATTCATAGTAAAGACTAAAGATCAACACAGTTAGTAAATGATACAGATTAATAATATACTAATTTTAACCTTTACTTGATACAGATAATGAAATCGTATAATCTTCATTTAAAGTGACTAAATCATATATAGAATAGTTTCATATTTATCAAAAAATATTTAAACACGTATTAAATACGATTGTTATTTAGATTTTTAATAGTACGTATTGTAAAAGAAATCTTTACAAAAAAATATCATTATAAAAGAAGAGCGCCATCTCTCAATAAGACAAATAAAATATTATATAAAGCTTATAGAATACGCTTCAAGCTTATTTCTCAGAACTTAGATCATAGATGACAGATCTTTAAACTTTTTTTTATATGTTCGATTTTGTATATTTTTTGGCAAATAAAATCCTTAAGCAATGCAACAAACACAATTGATCAATAATAATTAGTTAGTTAAATTATTAAGACAATTACATTCTTTTTATATTATATTATATAGTATAAATAAATGAAACATCACAATATGAACTCAAAGTAACTTTTTAAAATACGAGAAAACTCACTTTAACCTAACTAATTTGATATACTTTAGGTATATTAAATTAGTCTAGATTTGTTTACCCTGCAATGGTAAAAGCGTTTCTGTTACAAAACTACAATTATTTCATATAAAGTTGGTCGCATTAAATTTTTCAAAATGCACAGAAATATTTATTATTTTTATTTTATTTTTAAGGCAATATTTATTACCTGCCCCATATACCTATATATTTCTAAGCATTGCTTTGTTCACACAATACAGTAAAATTACAGATCTGCGCGTTGTGAAAAGTATACATTTAACTCTAATCATTCTTTTGACGTAGCATATTATAATAATTATTTCCATTTATACATATAAATAAAATTTAAATGTGTGATTATAAAAAGGTATTTACACAATTCTAAATCAGAAAAAAATTATTTTATAATGTGGTTTGTCTGTTTGCCATGTTCCTCTGTTCTCTTGGTTCGGGCTGATCTCCGAAACAGCTGAACCGATTTTGATTTATCACTGGAAGATAGAGGTGGATGTGGATCAACATTTAGGCTACTATTTTACCACAGAATTAGCACAATTATCATTAGCACAATAGAATAAATCTGACAACAACGCTGATCGTGATCGCGACATGTAATCTAACAAATTCAAGCTGAACGCAATTCAGCTTTCTAGATAAAAATATTCGTGTAATTCTAGCAGGTGAAGCCGCTGGTGGTTTGTTAGTATTTTAATAAATCTATATTGAAATGTTATTACCACATTTATTACTTTTACTTTAAATATTTGAAAATAATACCTATTTATTAATATCGTTACTAATCTTAATTTAATAGTTTAGATATTTATTGAAACGTTTTCAAAATGTAAATGTAAAAGTATCTACATCAACATTTATTTTAAATTAAAACCCACATCAAATTAATTCTAAAAATTTAACTTTCCACATGAGTTTTGTATAACGGGGCTATATTTTGAAGTAACCACATCCTTTATTTGCTTAGGTTGTTATATTCTGTTGTAATTTACAGTGAAAACATAATACCTCGTTTCTCCATTAGTCATTTTAACTAAAATATACGTTGGTACTACAATACTCATTGAGGTTGTTAACGAATGAATCTACTGATGTTTGCGTAAAGCTTATTTAATAAAATTTGATCGAATAAATAATAACCAAGAGCTACAGTAAGCATTTTATATTTAAATCTACAGAAAATATTTTATCAATAGGACCAAATTATTTGAAGTTTCACCCAATAATAATTCAGCAGAGAATTTAGTAGCACTTTCATTTTATAACATAATTTAAATTAATATATTTTTTGATTTGTCAACCAACCAAAGTGTAGGGAGGAAGAATCCCT
Organism: Dione juno; assembly: GCA_037127375.1. Taxonomy (NCBI): domain Eukaryota; kingdom Metazoa; phylum Arthropoda; class Insecta; order Lepidoptera; family Nymphalidae; genus Dione; species Dione juno. The sequence continues at coordinate 2,944,550 of JAXRJS010000059.1, read as the reverse complement.
TGTATATTGTCTTCGTTGGTTTGAACAAGGCCTTCGACACAGTCAGAAGGTAAGTACTTTATACAGCGCTCGGGTTTATTGGGTGCCCCTTGACTCTTCTCAACTTCTTCTTCTCTCATGAGAGGATCACGATAATATGAAAGAAAGCGTAGTTTTTGATGGCGCGACATCGGAGCTATTTGACATGCGCAGAGGGCAGAGTTCCATTTTGGCTGCTACTCTTTTTGGTATATTCTTCTCGTTGCTGCTCAAAATGGCTTTTGGCGACGACCAACCGAGAACAGACGGGAAGCTGTTTAACATTATTACGCTCCTCAAGTCTTCACGACATCGTGAGAACTTTCGCAGCTTCGACGCAGCTTTTGTTCTTCAGTATTTTATTGGATGGCGCTCTTATATAAGTAGTAGACAGGTTTTGTTACATGGGATCAATCTTATCTAAAAATCTCTCGCTAGACGCAGAGATCGACATCCGTATTGGCAAAGCGGCCACCATGTTTGGGCGGTTAACTGCAAGAGTATGGAAAAATAAACATCTCACAGTGAAGACTGAAATTATCGTATACCAAGCTTACATTTTATCCATACTCTTGTACGGTGCTGAAACATGGACCCCGTATGAGAAACAGGAGCGTCAACTCAGCACATTTCACAAGCGCTGTCTCCGGAACATATTGAAGATATCACAGAGAGACAGAGTAACAAATGAGAGAGTATTAGAAATCGCACAGCTTCCCAGTCATTTTTTTTTGTGAGTTTAATGCTGTTAGCCCTATTGGCCTTGATAGCGACACCGGTTGGGGAGGGAAGAGGGTACTCTGTCCCTGAGAAGTAGCAAGCACTATCGTGTGTGCTTGAGAGGAAACGTCGGCGGCAAGGGTGTCCCCTGCGGGACTCAAGCCTCGGCTTGCGGCCGACGAGAGGGCTGGGGGATGTTCCCTATTCTTAGCAAACCAGCTGCGACCTGAAGACGCAGCTGGAGAAACTTAAACTAATCTGCAGGGACTTAGCAGTCCCTAACCGCTGGGCCCAGCCACGCCAACAGGCGGTCGGGCCGTCAAATATGCTGGACTTCGTCGTCGTTTCCGTCGACGGCGGTGTGAGTGTCGTGTATGTGTTTTGTGCTTCCTACCTACATATGGAGCATTAGCAACTGTAATGGGATCATCTGGGTTTAATAGAACGCTACGCGGGCGTCTGAGCTTAGGTTTAGTGTACGGGGTGTAGTCACACGCCTGTACGATAAGGGGGTTCGCGTGAATAGCTGCGCGCGATAGGCCTTTGCAGTACTCTTGAATTGATTCCAGTTCGAAGTCTCTATGAAGGTCGACATTGCAAACGAACCTTCGAACGAACCAAACTTACACAAGTTTTGTATAGTGTCAGCTTATGTCTAAGTAACAATTTACTCTGCTTGCAGATAAGAAGATAAAGCCTACTGAGAATAAAGAGAGCTTTGTTTCTGGCTCTCTTGACGTGTGAGCTAAAAGAGAGTCTGGAATCTAGGATTACTCCTAGATATTTTGCCTGTGGTTTCTAGGGAATAGGTCGGTTTAACATGTAGACGGTGGAGGGAGTTCCGTGTTTGACACGAGGAAACAGGATAGCTTCACTCTTATCCGGATTAACTTCGATCCTCCATAAACGGTACCAATCGCCGAGGGCGTCGGCCGAAGTCTGGAGTCTTTCAGTCAATAGACGAGAATAGTGAGAAGTAGTGTATAGGGCGGTGTCATCGGCGTACACCGCCAGGTGGAGTAATTTTGTACGAGGCATGTCGCTGGTGTACAGTGCGTACAAGATCGGAGAAAGGGTAGAACCCTGGGGAGCGCCTGCACGGACGAGGCGGGGACAGATAGAGTGCCCTCTACTTTGTATCGAAAATACCTTGACACAATTTGACAAGAAGTCTCGTAGGATGCACACTAGACAGTGTGGTACACCGGCGGTGAGCAGCTTGAAAATCAAGCCGTTGTGCCACACTTTGTCAAAGGCTTTTGCGATATCGAGGAGAATGACTGCAGTACTACTGTGTGCCGTCGTTCTGATGTTATAACGAGCTATATGATCTACGAGGCGGTGCACTTGGTGGACAGCAGAGTGCTTTTTCCTAAAACCAAATTGCTTATTTATGAGCAAGGACTTGGCCTCTACCACTTCAGAGAGTCCAATCAAGATTATTCTCTCATAAATTTTTCCTAGACATAGCTTCCCAGTCTCACCTCTCTGCTGAAGCAAAGACATTTGCAGTGGTTGGGACATGTGCACCGTATGGACTCCTCTCGGCTGCCTCATCGCGTCTTGCTTGGCGCCATATCACATTGGAAGAGACCAATAGCGAGACCAGTGCTACAGTTCAAGGACTGTGCCAGGAGGGACATGGTAGCTTTCTAAATAGACCATAACCAATCTGAAATCCTCGCTGAAGAACTGGAGAAAGCAGGTGTTTGACGGGCAAGAAAAGTGTGATAAAGAGCCTGGTTCCAACTTTATCCGAAAAGAAGAGGGAACATCACTAAGCGGATACCAATCCACCAGCTGTCGGTTACTTTTCTTGTGGGGTATGCGGTAGAATCTGTCCCTTCAAAATAGGCTTATACATCCATCAACGAAAGTGCTCCTCTGGCAATGCTGGAATCATCTGAAATAGACGCGGGAGGCCAATGACCTGGGATGTGAGTTACGGGTACTTAAAATGTTTCATTACTTCCATTTGAGCATTCGATCGAAGCTGCAGTTAAAATATAGTAACTAATAAGAATAATAATTAAATTTAATAACATTAATAAACTTAATTATTTGTAATTTAGCATAATTTTATTACATTCTAGTAAGAGGCACGAAATTTAATATTCTATTCTGCTCCGTCGTTAAGAATTATGTACGATAAGTTCGTCATAAGAATAATTTAGATAGATATTACGATCTCTATTAAATTTTTATCCTAATTAATTGCCTTTTTGGTGTCTAAAAAGTATTTAATGCCTTTATAGATATTGTAAATTGAGTATTTATAAAGCGTTACCTTTGTTGTGTAAGCTTTAGTAAGTACGTATGCGAAGTTTTTAAGTGGATCGATTGAGGGATAGAGAGAAATAAAAAAACATTATTAGCTTCATTCTTTTTTTTAAAGTTTGTTGTTTGGCGCACTGCTTACTAATAACTTTACTTTACAGTTTGGCTTGTTTTGAAAAACCATTAAAATGTTGTTGTCCGGAGTACATGGCATTTTTACAGATGGTAATTCACATTTGATGTAAAGTTTATTTCACAGTTATCAACGCCATTCTACCGCAAATAGGTCTCCCCTAAGGATCTTCCGATTAGCCCTGTATTGCCAGCATCCAGCTGTTTTTTGCGACCTAGACCAAATCGTGGGCCCACCTGGTGGGAGCCTGTCCACTGAGTATTTTTTGGCTGTCCCTCGAGAACATTTCGCTCCCAATGGCTATCTGTTCTTATAGCTATATCTACTATACTGTAAATTATTAATGACTAAATTAATTATAGTTATCTGGAATATTCAATCATAATTAATGATATTAAGATTATTATTAACTTATAAGACTTATTGAAATAATAATGACTTAATTTGTTTATTATAAAGTGACCACGACCGTTGAGGACCGTTGTGGCGTAGAGGCATAGCATCTGCCTGTAAGCGAGATGGTTTGTGAGTTCGATTCCCATTTGGGGCGAATGAATTATTTACGTTTTCTTTGCTCTGGCAACAAGGCAAAGCACGGCGTTGAGTTGCGCCATTCAACACGCAATGCTTCGAATGGCGGAAAGTGGGGAACAGAGTGTCTTAACACTAGGTTACAACCTACGGTTCCCTCCGCCTACTCTGCTATGTGCGGGATACAGCGTGAAGCTAAATATATATATATATATATATATATATATATATATATATATAACTAATATTATATATATATATATATATATATATATATATATATATATATATATATATATATATATATATATATATATATATATATATAAATTGTTTAAAATAAATAACCAAGTATATACATATTATACGTATACGTGTGCCTAGATGAGAGAGTGTGACGCACACCTAATTTGGTCGAAAATTTATATCAGCCGTACGTAGCGTTGCTTAGGCTTATTGCGAATTCATAACGTTATTAAATTTTCAATGTTATTTTGCATGTCCAAAAGGCACGTCATAATTACGAAATATTTTAGTAGTCGTGCGGTCACCATCAACGAGCTCGCTAGTATCTTATCGTGTTAGAATTATTTATTAATGTATATAATTTATATATATTCTTTATTGCAGACATAAAAAAATAAATGGACATAAAATAAACTTATGTCGGCAATGGTGGCCTTATTACTAAAAGAAATCTCTTCCAGCCAACCAGTGGAAGTGAGTAACTTTTAAACAAATAGCGGGAAGAGGCAGTGCAAAAACAAAAAAAACAAGATTTGAAAACTAAAATATAAAATAAAATGTGAATATAAATATTGCTAATATCATTACATATCATACATACATACACACCCACACACACATATATATATATATATATATATATATATATATATATATATATATATATATATATATATATATATATATATATATATATATATATCGCACAACATGTACAATTATTTTCCATCCCTGAAATCTCAATCACAAAACTAAACTCTTGCAGCTAATATCTTGGAAACGACTTGAATTTTTTTTAATAAGAATTGATTGATTGATTGAAGTTTTTACACAGTCATTCTTTTGAAATGTATTTATCATTATAATTATAATTAATATTAATGATAAAGAGACATCTAAATCAGTAATTTATAGATGTATGAATATAGATCACGCTTAAATCGGAATACCGCTAAATCCATTAATTGCGAAATAATCGTAGCCCATTCGTAGCCACAGGACTAATCGTTTAACAATGATGTCTGCTATTTGTATTATTGTAATTGGTATTGGTTATTTACTGCGCCTCCATAATATAGTGGAATGTGAATGTAAAGCAACTTTTTAATTATTAATGAATATAATAAAATTTGTTTATTATTCTTACAATTATTATTCATTAATACATTTTTGCATGTTTCTACACTTGCAGTGGATTAGCCACTGCACGTGTAGAAACATGTATGCTTTGCAATGCACAAAAGTAATTACTTACAAGTTACATATATTTATGACTATGGATTATGGATGAATACTTTAAAAAGCATTAAAATATTTAATAAATAGCATTCTCCCATGCTTATTGTTTCTTCTTGGCAAAAATCTTTGGGTAGCGGATATTTGTAAAAATCTCCCTACAGAGATGCTAAGAACGTAATAAATTGTAAAAAGCATATAAGAATTTCGACGCAACGTGAGAATGAACTCATGGTTTAGTGGTCAGAGCGCTTGGACGGTTTCCACGAGGCGCGGGTTCAAATCTCGCTGTGTTCAAATTTTTATAAGTTTTTAAGTAACTTACATATCATCAACTAAATGGAGATAAAATATTTCTGAAAAAATCTAAACAGAACTTACCGTAAGTTGTGGAAAACGAATTAAAGTTAAACAAACTTGTTTATTATTTTTTTCATGTATCTCTTCGTAATTTAAATAAAACAAAAAGTGATAATATATTTAGTACATTTGAGTAAAGCTGTACTAAGAATTTCGATACAATGCTATACGACTAGCGAGCTCCACTCATTCCGGAGAAGACATCCATCATAACTCATAAGTTTGCTTGCTTGTAAAGGAATTACCAAGTTATTTTGAACGGTAATATGAGCAACTAATTCAATTTGAATTGTGCAATGGAATAAACAGATACATAAACGTAGTTCATTTTAATTAATACAATATTACTCTACACTAACAATTATGTAAGGGGTAAGGGTGTGTCTAGCAAATAAGTAAATTGGTGTTATAAGATACAAACATGTTTCAGAGAAATGTATACAGGAAAAAGCGGAAAATTAAATTACATTACATACATTATTTAATTGAAATTAATTTTGAATTTTAATGATTTTTAAAGTGTTAATCCACACTAAGGATAGAAAAGATATTTAAAGAAAAGATATAAAAACTTGAACGCAGCGGGACTTGAACCCGTGGCTCGTGGAAACCGTCCAAGCGATCTGACCACTCGCAACATGCGTTCCTCCTCACGTTGCGTCGAAATTCTTATATGCTTTTTACAACTTATTACGTTCATAGCATCTCTGTAGGGAGATTTTTAAAAATTTCCACTACCTATTAATTTTGTTTTAGTACTTATTGTAATAGTGGTACAACTAATATATTTTTAGAGCTATGTTTTAATTATTTTACATAATTTTTCAAGGAAATTCTACACAATTTGAATAAATTTTTCACCTGCCTCGTAAGCACACATCATATCTTACGCTCTATTGAGGATTAGGCATGTAACCCGTTAGGTTTCAGGTTGTGTAGTCTATCGCCAGTTACACCTGGTTATAGCCACTTATGGCCTATTATAGCTGGAAGGATCTTAGTAATGTATCTCCTTAATTAAAGGCATCCTCCTGGTATATTGACATGCCTAATGTAAAATATAAGAAAATATTACAAATACCAATACTTTGTGAGATTTGTTTATGATTCTTTATTGTGTTCTTTGTTATAACGATACCTTGTCTACTAGAATAAGTTTTTAGTACAACTATTTATTTTTCATTTCAGTAACATTTTGGTCTAATAAAAAATCAGTATTCATGAATTCGCCTGTAAATGTCCATAAACTGTTATTAGTGGTAAATCTTCGAAGTCTTCAGTGGGTTCAGGTCGTTCACTACGCTCTCTTTCATTATAGTGCATTGGCATTTACGAAAGCACTCTTATTCTTTTCATTAATCTTGATAGTTTTACAATATAAATCTCCTTTTTCATTTTGGAACATGATCCGTTTAACTTTGTTCACAGTATTACTTTGAGAATTGTATTGAAAGTATATCAAAGCCGTTTCATTATCTTTTCTTTATCAATATTTGGTAGATTGCAAATCACTTTTATCTTTTTGACCCCTTTTCTACCCCTTAAAACAAGTGATTTAGTGCGCAGTTTTTTTCTTGTAGGCGAGTTCACCCCTGCGAGTCGGGTTTGCTTTCCGTATATCATTCATATTCACTAGGGTATAACGATACGTTCCGAGTCAGACATTATTTATAGCAAGTATTCCGATAAGTTTTGTTTTGTGTTTGTTTGTCTTTATCAAAATAAGATGTGTCAAATTTATAAGAGATAATAGTGGAGGAAGACAAACTGTGCCAGTAGGATAAAAGTACAGACCTGTGAGCTTGAATTATGTACCACTTCTGAACTTTTAAAAAATACACTTGTGTGAAAAATAATTATTGTTTACGATTTCATATACGTTTTAATGACTTAGTAAATCGGATAAAATTACAATATCGTATTCAAAAACTAAAAACTTAAATGACTTTTATTAAGACATCATTTCCGTATTTCATATTTCAACAATTAATGTTTATCACGCTTAACAAATTTTGCTTAAGCCATTTTCTGGTTTCTTATAGATTAGCTGGTCTTTTGTGATTCTACATCAGGTGTTCCAGATTTTTACATGTCATTGGAAAGTGGAATCATTTTTATCAAGGCATCATTTCATTATTTAATATAATTCAGCTGGTCTACTATGGTTCTGCTAGATGTTCTGCTTGATGTATGTTAGTCTTCAAATCTATTATAGCTTAGATCCTGCCCTGACCTAACAGATATACAACAAAATAAGTTTATTTAAAATCCATTAATCCGAAGATGTACGTGTACGTGTACAAACAAACTAAAAAAGTTTTTCCATCGTTCTGCATTTATTTGTTCTGCATTTATTAGCAGGTAAAATATACGTAGACATATGTAGATATAATTTTCCTTTTAACACGACAATATTATACACGTACAGAAATATATTAAATAAATATACATCCATATTAACAAACAAACAATTATAAAACGATTGCGCCGCATACGCCATGTTTTAGCGTGAAGCTATGAAAATGAAATAATTAACTTTCGTTACGGTGGCTGTATTTCATTAGCGAATACCGACGGAGGAAATTCAACATCAATGCGGGGAATTACGCTATTATACGTTGGGGAGTGAATAGCATTCCTTATGTGATTTGAGATTAAACCTCTATGAGGATACATGAGGGAAGTGATTACTTGTAATTGTTGTCTTTTAGGGATGTATTAAAATGCTGTGTAATGAGGGAGTTAGGAGGAGATAGTAGACAGCCGATTACAAGTGACGGATGGACATTGACTATATATATCTAAACATATATATAGAATTCAAACGACAACATTCAGTAGTTTAGTATTTTTGATACTCTATATTATCTAGTGTTTTTATATATTAGAAGGTATTAGACTGTTTCTATCCCAAAGGTGTATGACTTTAAAAATAATAGTAAAATCACATTTAACAGCTTTAACATCGAAAAACAATTTCGCAAATTTAAAATTTCATTTTTTTTTCAACGAAATCGTAAGACTTAAATTCAATGATAATAAATAAAAAGAAGTCATAAATTGCATATATAATTGTACTTGTATATGTACAATTTATTTTGTTTGGCAGGTTTACTGCGTTTCATTACACGGCATTGTGATGATTTCACAGCTCTGGGACACGCGCCGTTATGTATTTTAATTAACAATCTGCAATTACGTATGTAACAATCACAAAATGACACTGAAGCGATCACTGTTACGCTTTCACTTTATTGCTTAAAAGCTCAAGCTATTTTCTATATAGATTTAGTCTTTAAAAGTAAAACTTGTAGCGTCTTAATAAATTGACTTAACTTAAGTTTAGTTGTTCCTAACTTAACTGTACTGATAAAATTTAACATTGTCAGTAAAAGCACCTTTTTCAGCAAAATTTTAAAACAGTTACAGTAAAATTTAATTACATAGTTATTATAAAACAATATACTTAAAGTAGCAAAGAAATAAGTCGAAGGGTAAATTAGTCCTGGTAAGTATTTAACCGCATTGTACAACGCGTAGGGACGTATTTACCGGCTTGTTATCACCGATCTCATATTAAATACTAAACATTTTTCCATGGCTCATGTAATATTCATACACGGAAGTAATTAACCAAAATATAATGGCGTGTATTGCCTGGCAATTCAGACCTCTTAAGATTATTAATTTCTTCAACGACCATTCCTTAGTTTATAGCTTTCTCGATATACATTGCTTAATTAATTAATTCTGAAAGGCGACTAATAGAAGCGTAATAGCCGTATTAATAGGGCGATCGTTCAGCGAGCCGAATTTGAATAAATCGCTTGGAATTTTGCAAAATGATTTTGAAAGAGTGCGAATTGAACGTTTGCAGGATATTAAATTCTATTTTTAATGGGCATTTTTCACTTTGAAAATTATTTTATAATCCATTCAATGTATTGAAACAATTTGTAGTACGTTTAGTTATGATAAAAATATTTCTATATGTTTAAATAAATATTTTTTTTGTTCATTTATTAAATATGTTTGAAATTTTTTTTAAGCATTTAATATTTTGAATTAATTGACCGTACTTCGTGTTTCGATTAATTTATTTACAAAGGTTTGATCGATCATAAATTTCAAATTAACGGATGTAAAAGGAAATTTGGACAAATATTAGAACGTTTATATCTCATTCATTTCAGTTATCATGTTTCATTGTTTTTATAAAAATAAAGAAATATTTTTTCTTGAAAATACCCACGACATGACCTTTATAATGTAATTCTCTCACCCCAAACGCATACACCGTCTCCGTTCCGTCGTGGGTAAAAAGCATTTAATATAATTTAGAAGTTTTGTGATGTTTTTATGGTTATTAAATCTTATCATTAATGGCTGTCATCTCCAGGCCTAAAGCTGTCACAACTGAGGAGCGGATTAGTGCCTACGGGCTGATTATGTAATTATCTATTCACGTCTACTAAATACTTCCACGGATGACTGACAGGCAGCACTGAGTTTCATCTCAGTATAGTAAAAAATTAAAAACATTAGCTTCAGTGCTAATGTTTTTAGTTTGTACGTACAGTATGTAGCAAGTGTGTTCGATCTTTGTCCCAATCTTTATCTATTATGCTATAAAAATATAAACTAGATTTTTTTCTTAAACAATATAATAAATTATTTCCATTTTCTTCGCTCTGGCAACAAGGCAAAACGCGGCGTTGAGTTCCGCCACTCAACACGCAATGCCTCGAAAGGCGGAAAGTGGGGAACGGAATCTCTTAACATTTTCCTTCCTTCAACCTACGGTTACCTCTGCCTACCCTGCTATGTGCGGAATACAGCGTGAAGCTAAATATAATCTATATATATATATATATATATATATATATATATATATATATATATATATATATATATATATATATATATATATATATAAGGATAGAAAAGTCAATTCTGTACATAAAATATTAATAATAAATATTGATTGGGTCGGTTAATATATCGATAACAGAAGCTAAAAATCCACTCAGCACAATTTTTGTCTGTCTGTCTTTCTATCTTTCTATCTGTTTATTTGGCCTCCAATCAGGCAAAAACTACTGGACAGAAATAAATAATTTTTTGTATAGTTATATCTTATAGTCTCGACTCACATAAATTTTAGTTTTTATTCCGGTATTCCATGCTGTTCCTGGAAAATAAATGAAAAAGTAATAAATTTTAATTACTAAAGTACTTAAATTACTAAAGAGAAGTGATTTAGATTTGGCATGCTAACAGTTTATAGCCTTACACAATATGTATAGGACAGTTTTTATCCTGACGTGCAATACAAACGTCGAACGAAAAATAAAAACAGAGATGGTTAAATTACGTCGATTACTTACAAGTAAAGGTAGTTTTATTCCATTCTCACTTAGTAAGAAGTGGCAAATGGCAAAAGTTTTTCAATTTTAAACATAAAAGCAATTGATGATTATTTCCACAGTCTACAAGATGTCACAGTAATAGTTACAAATCATTTGATTTACAGCTATTATAGTGACATTTAACAATCAGAAGGTAATTTAGTAGTATTTGATAGAATGCCATCTATTGATAGGTAACTTTAAATTATTTTCATAGAAAGTTTGCGTAGAAAAAAAAATAGATATATTTTAATTACGTCAATTACTAGCAAGTGAACCTAAATAATCTAACCTAATAGATCTTGTCAAATAAATTATTTTTTTGTGATTGAGCATTATTTAAGTTCAAATGCCTTTTTTTAGTATAATATTAATAGTTTTTAAACATTGATAATGTTAAAAATATAATATATTAGTAGTACATTTGTCAGGGCTAGAATAAAGAACGCCAAGGAAGGCCGGTGTATTTAATAATAAAAAAATATCGGTTAAGTGCGAGTAGTACTGTTGTATTCGCGCATCGAGGGTTCCGTACCTATTTCAAGATTGTACATATTCCGATGAGGAAAACACTACCTATAGAAAATGACAAACTTAAATTTGCAGTCGCATCTACTCACTTTGCATGAAATTAACTATAAATATAAGTTAGAAATGGCTTATTTCTGCATTTAACTTATAAATGATCAAATTTGAGATTTTATCCTTTACATATATTGTAAGTTCTAAGTCTAGGTTAATGAAATACAACTAATAAAAGTCGACAATAAATAAAAGTCGGTCGTATGCAAATAATTTTGTATTAAATGAACTACAGTATAAGTTTTAATGGTTTTAATCTGGGATATACATATATCCTCGATAAAAACCATTACATGAATTTTAAATTTATATACATAAGTTGAAATTTCTTCGTCTTCGTCTTTTTGCCAGATTTTTGGGTTGTAACTTATTGCCAGATTTCATAAGTCTAGGATGATGGGAAGTACCCTGTAGGTTTTAATTATGCGACGTTTTTCATGCAAAATGGAAAAAATTAAGCATAAACATTCATATCTTTTGATTGCGTTGATGTAGAAGTTTGAATTTTATGGTATCTTAAGAGGATAGAGAATTTGATATCAATTTCAGCTTGATTTTTCCACGTGATTTGGGGAAAATAGTCTTGACAGACAGGCACATGACAGATAGACAGACTGACATACAGACGGACGGACAACATTTATTTTTCGTTTGAGGTACGGCACACTAAAAATAATTAATTTTAAGCTAAATTTCAGCTTTCCTAAGCTGGCGAAGCCACGAGCAGGTCGCTAGTATATATATATATATATATATATATATATATATATATATATATATATATATATATATATATATATATATATATATATATATATATATATATATATATATATATATATATATATATATATATATATATATATATATGAATATATACAAGACAAAAAAAGACTTAAGAACTATGTAACTGATCTAAAATATTACGAAAAATCATATTCCATAATGAGAGCAGTGCCAAGAATCTTATCAAGTGCGCAATTTTGATTAGGCCAGCTGTAGCAATGTACAACATGTGATTACTTAATTCCACGCCAAGTGGGCAGGGACCCTCATAAAGATAGCGGCAACGAGTAGGCTCTTCTTAATTTATGAACGAATTACGCCACTACGTTCATGCCAAACTACATACGAGATATTTGTCGCGAAATAGAGGTTCAACGTTATTTGTTAAAAGCTTTATTTTATTTCCACTATTTGTAGAAACGCCGCCTGTAATACAATAGTAATATTGTATTACAGGCGGCGTTTCTAAACCTTGCAAAAGATTTTAAAGATTGTCAATATGTATAATATAAATGTATTATTTATTTGTAAGAATCTTTATCTTAATTTTTTTTTTAGAATAACTTATTTATATAGTAATTGTTTTAGCTTCACACTTTACCGCGCATGTTTCAGGGTAGGACAAAGTGAACTTAGTATCCAGGTATGATGGAAATACCTTTTACGTTCGAATTAGAAACATTGTGTATTGAATTGCGGTGCTTAAAATAACTAATTCCTCCAAGTGTAGATAGATATCTTTGCGCTAAAATTACTTTTTCTGTGGACATTTTGTTCATACGTCTATTTTGTTATTAGAACTTTATATATATATAAATATACTTGTAATATATGAAAACCCACATTGTATGTAATATGTGTAGCCATTTTGTATTTAATTTATAATTATTGTCGTTAGAGATGCGAAACGTACTGTTTAGCTTATGCATGCGGAACACACGTTTATTATTTATCCAAAAACGCTGACCGTATTACTTTTACGTGCAAAGATAAAATCGTTTTGTATGAATGTCCTCGTGTATAATTTCTAGTAATATAATTATAATATGTATAATTGTTATAGAATATACAAAATTGTGCCACAATTGTAAAACGAAATAAAAGTATAATTTAAAATCATCACAGAACTAAATGTTTGAGTTTTATATATTATACCTATAAATATGTAATTTTGATTGATCGTCATTAAAACGTTATCATGAGACATTTTCATGCTGACATGAACTAATTTTCATTTTCTATACGATAATCTAAACTTCATATATGTAAATGTTGATATGTTATGTTTCTCATAGCTGAGAGAAAATGTTATATACAAAATAATTACTTGATTTTTTAATCTTCATAGTTTGTGACGTAGATTAAGGAAAGCGGTACATCACTAATATTACAAATATTTCGCCTATTTCAAAATAATATGAATTTTGATTGAAATTTAATATATACTTAATGTTTTTTATCCACAGACTACAGGACACCTTTTTCTACCATTTCGTCGGATTCGAAACCAAATCTTCACAATGTTAAAGCTGCATCATAATAGCGTCAATTAAATAACCAATTAGTTACAAACTCATACACTTGAAAACTTTCACCTTAAACAATAGGTACCTGTTTCCAAGAGATTTATCATATTGAAATAGTAATGGGCACCGTAGGTATAAACAAGTTAAGTCGACTAAGCCCAAGTCATTACGCGTTTGGAAGACATCCATCATAAGTTTAATGTTTCTAAAGGAATTAGCAACTTCGTACTCACCGTAACATGCGTAACTAAATTCCTACTAAAATTTTCCTTTAAAGATAACGTATGACTACATCGTATATACACGCCTTAAGAAGAGTACACTATGTAAGTGTATAGCAATAACCACTTTAATTTTATGCCTCCCATTTAGTATTTATGTATATTAGAGTTAAAATGTGTTTAGAATTCACATTTACTAACTAAAATATAAATTAAGGTAAATCCTCTTTAAAAATTGTAAACATACAATTATGTAAGTGCTTTGGTGAATATTTTGGGAGGTATAAAACGTAATACCAGTTGCGGGGTCGAATTTAGTTACATATTTTTGTATATTCAAGACTATTTATATATTCTAACAAAATGTAAACCGTGACTTAGTTTTCGTGGTTTATGAAACATAAAATCTCGCTTTATCTGATCCTAGTATGAATTTCAAGAAATCATACTAGAACATGCTAGATTTTAGGTTTCGAAGGATATATGTATATATATTATTATTTTATTATTTGTATATAAAGACGATTTATCGTTTGCATATCCGTAGTTTAATAAAAATATAGAAAGGATTAATTTCACAATCGAATTCTGATGACAAGTTTACTAAAAAAAAAAAAGGCAAAAGAGCTCCATTTAATGAAACCCGAAACGTTGCCGCAAATCTATAAAATTTTACATAATTTCCACGCTCCGGCGACATAGCGGGTATCAAATATATTTATGCGACAGTAAACGTTTCATCAGTTGTACCGCAAAAATGTTTTAAACTGAACACAATCGAATTAACCGTATCCGATGCCAATGTTCGTTTACATTTTAATGCCATACTCGTACCTGCCAATTTTCTTATTAATAAACGGTAGGGGTTTATAGTATTGGAATTTAATTTGTAAAACTATTATTATGTGGATTTATTAAAATGGGTTCACATTGTATCACAATTATTTTTTATTTTTTAGCCAAGTTCATTCAATTAATGATATACTACTTTTCGTAGTGAATCTATACAGGATGTTTATTGGTTCGGGCCCACACTTTAATTTGTATTTCTACATATATATATATATATATATATATATATATATATATATATATATATATATATATATATATATATATATATATATATATATATATAATTGTTGCTATTGCGCAAACCATTTAATTAAAGGTGCGTTTGATTGAAGGTTGATTTAATATAACCGCCATAGGATAACTTGGAATAACGTCTTACGCAAATTCTATAATCTCGTTAGCACGTCACCCGCCCAGTCGTTTATTAAAGTTTATTCAATAGAAGGCTATGGCTTCCGTAATATGGAAATTTTACATCAATAAAAATCTTTATTAAATAAATATTTTGACAATGTATTTATAAAATTGTATGTAATTTAAATTATTCTGTTAATTTCATCGTTATAACAGCTTTTTGCTTGATGCCATACAAAATGAATTTAATTCCATTTTATTATACAAAACTCATATTACATTTTAAAACATTTAATAATCGCTATGCGAAGTAATATGTGAATTAATGAGTCAAGTAGTTAGAACGGTATCTTTACTAAGATCGGCCAATGGCCGAGGAATTAAGTTACACATAACAATACAACCCTAGCACTTGATTAAATTTTTGGCTACATACCAAAAACATATAGTAGTAGTATTTTAATCAAGAACTTGCATTTCGTCTACGAGTACTTGACCGTCTACCAGTATATGTATTTAATAAGAACTTGCTAAAATATATTAAATTTTGAATAAAGTAATGAGTATATCAAAATGGTAACCGTCGGTACATAGGTATCGTACAAATATACATATTGATAATACTTTTTCTTAAATATATTTTATTAGAAAAACGTATTATATAATATATATATATATATATATATATATATATATATATATATATATATATATATATATATATATATATATATATATATATATATATATATATATATATATATATATATATATATATTGGCGTAGTGGTAGAGCGTCTGACTGTAATTGCCATGGTTGTGGGTCAGTTCAGGAAATTAATTACTTTCAAATCAAAATTCGGCTCTGGCTGGGTTAAGTTTCGTTCTCAACACGCAATATCTCAAATTATAAAACGGTAAATAGAGGTCTTGGCACTGGAAAATCTCTGTTTTAGCTTTTACTGAGCTCACTTTGACTGTTAGAGCGAGGAAATGTAATAATTCGAGTGAGGATCGTATCCACGATCATCGCTTTTACAATTAAATACTATCTCGACCTTGGTAGCCGAAAGTATAAAAATGACAATTTAAAATATTATGCCTTCCTTCCTCTATTCAAAACACAATATCTTTAAAATGTGTAAAGCAGATAATGGAGTATTTTAAACTGATATACATAAATATAAACTAAATTAAATTTAATTAAATTAAGATTAAAACATTACAACTGCAGTTTAACTGCAGTATACAGATAAATGATGGCAATGATGTAGTCTAGAGGTATAGTTTACAATGCATCAGGTAAAACCACAGGAAAGGCATTGTACGCAATAACTTAACCGCGCATCGCTATTAGCGAACATAATGTTCAAATGGAAATTAATTATAGTGTGCATTAAGGGCAGTAAGTGCTAATACGAGATTTACAGGCTTAGCGGAATTCCAGCGATACAATTTTCCGCCTCGACTGCCATAGAGCACATCTGTACTACCTCCGATTTGAAACTCAAGATTAGTATTAACTGTAATAAATCGACTTCTAATACATAGAGATTAGTATTGGCCATCTTATACGGTTATTAATTTTTATATGGAAATTCTAAAACTATGGAACAATCTGTTTATTTACATAGATTTACGAGTCCGAAGAAGCACTTCAGCACTAAAAAAATTACATATAACTTTAGCAAGACTCTTAAAAATCTACATTCATAATCAAGACATTTTATTTATATATTATTTAATTATTTAAATATGATTTATGTATATTATAACTAGACATCGGATTATATGCACTATCAAAAGGCCAAAATATGCAGGCAAATATGCACTAAAAAAGGGCAAAATATGCACAGAATATGCATAATCAAAAAAACATTTATTATCAGAATTTACGTTTATTTTCCCATTACATAAATACATTATATATATATATATATTTGTCTTCTTCTTCTTCTTGGCATTAGTCCCGGCTTTTGCCAGGGTCTGCCTTCCGACTAAGCCTACTCCACTTTGCACGGTATTTAACATCCTCAGTGTACAATCTATTGGCTCTCATGTCTTGTGTCACGACATCCAGCCATCGCTTCCTTGGGCGTCCAGGTGGTCTAACTCCAGGGACAGACATGTCAAGGCACTTCCTTCTGACATAGTTCTCTGATCAGCGCATAACATGGCCATACCATCTCAGGCGACGCTCTAGGAGCTTATCCGCTGCGTCACGGACCCCAAGACTACCTCGAATGAATGTGTTGCGTATGCGGTCGGACCGCGTTACGCCACACATCTATCTCAGCATCTTCATCTCCGTGACGTGAAGCTCCTGAGTGTGCCGAGATAATGTTGGCCAACATTCGCTGCCGTATAAAAGAACCGGTCGGATAATGCTCTTGTATATCAGTCCCTTGAGCTTGGGCGGTATTCTGCTATCGCAGACTACACCAGTGACCTCCCGCCATTTGGCCCAGGCAGCGTTTATACGGACATGGATGTCGTGGTCGATGCCCCCAGACTCATGCATAACGGCTCCAAGGTACCTGAACTTCTCCGACTTAACGGGTGGCTCAGGCCCGATATGGATGGTGCTCGAGTCCGGGTTCTCGCAAGCCATGTACTCGGTCTTCGACACATTCAGTTTGAGACCACTGTTCTCAAGCGCACCCTTCCAGGCGTTCACTTTACGCTCCAGCATCAGTCGGTTCTCGTCGTTTGTATGGTTATATTAATATAGATTGTATTTTTTTATTATTATCATAACATATAATTGACTTGATTACGATTGCGTCTGATGTATCAAATTTGTCAACTATCTTTTTTATGGGTTCTAAATTCTCAGAGAGATCACCGCGTGTTTAACTAACTACTTTTTCTAGATAGGTTGTTTTTATAATTGTGGATTCTTTCGGAATTATCTGAGTAGTTGTTGTCGATTTCAAAAATCACAGTGCCATCTATCTGTCCTAAATTGGCTAAAAATTCTAATATAAATTTTGTATGATTTATTTTTGTATATAAATAACTACAATGAGACAAAAGCAATTGAATTACTTTAAGCGCGTGAGTAAAGCAGCGAGTGGCGTAAGCACCTCGCACCCACGACGCATTTCACCAACGCGTTCGGGAATCGGGATTCGGGTTTAAATTTAGTTCTCTCCTTGAGTTTTTGCGAGGTGGATGTGCGTAAAATATGCACTATCGACGAAAATGTACCAAAATATGCAATTACGCTATAAAAATACAATTAAATGCATTTGCACGTGTAAACATGCAAATGCATATAATCCGATGTGTAATTATAAGTATATTATGAAATATCTCTAATACATTTTGTAAAACATGGTTAAGGCATTTTAAACACGACCAACGGTAATTTATTCGGCTACATTACAGACTTTGTAACGAAAGAAAGGATAAACAAAATGATGTTTCTCTTGACTAGATCAAATTTATAAAGTACGTGACAGAAAGACGAAGCGTCTCATTGCTAAGCTTCACAACACTGCTCGATTTAACTTATAAACTCTAGTTGACAATATTGGCTACGAATAAGAATTTCTTTGCCTAAATATTTGTCTTCTGTGGGAGCTAACGTTAGTCATTTGGGTAACGTAGGAATTTTATATTTCTAAATTGTTGTGCTCAGTCTGTGGTGTAAATTGTAATCGCTTTTTGAAACAATGGACAATATTCTAAATACAAAACGTTTGCTCAAAAATAATAGTGACTTACTATGAAATCATAGTAAATATTGTTATTTGTCGTTTTTCTATTAATTTGTGTATTTGTTCATGTTAATATTGGTAGCAACATATGATATTTAAATAGATTTTGTTCAATTTAATATATTGGAAAATTATTTTAACAAATATCGTATTGATGTTGCATAGTACAGCTAAGATGAATACCTTTAAAATAGTTGAATGTAGTACAATACCTAAATACTAATACTAAATATATTTTAATGATATGTACTTTATAAGCTATATGTATGTATATATAAACATACATATATATATATATATATATATATATATATATATATATATATATATATATATATATATATATATATATATATATATATATATATATATATATATACAAATATATATATATATATATATATATTTATATATATACAAATATATATTTATATATATATATATATATATATATATATATATATATATATATATATATAATATATATATATATATATATATATATTATATATATTTATATATACACACACATTTAAAATAATAAAATTGATTCCAACTAATGAATAAAAAAGTAGCAGACCGATTTTCGAATATGATTTCGATATTTTCGAATATATACGTTCTTTAAAAATAAAATGAATCAAAATTATCACGGATAAAATTTTATGAGACGTCCAAAGTTTTGATATTGCGATTTGTTAGCAATTAATTTCCAGCACAAATTATTTTCAAACTAATTCAAAACATAAAATCGGATCGAAAGAGTCCATTTATTTGATCGCCGAAAATTTTAAGTATTAAAATTTCGTTATTAAAATTCACTCATAACTTAATTAACGAGAAAATTACTTCAGCAAATATGTCGCCATATTGAATAAATAATGTCATCAAAAATTATTCATTATTTATTCCTTGATGTATAATGGGCCGAAATAAATAAATATATGAATATACATACATGTAAATAAATATGTAACTGAACGCTGTCTGTACATGAAAATATATTAATAAATAAAAAATCTTTTATTCGGGGCATTTACTAATGTAATAGATCCCAAAATAATGTTTTTTTTTTTATTTTGTTTTTTAAAACTGTTTGTCTGTGAGTTTGTGTACGCTAATCTCAAGAACAGCTTACCTGTCTCAAATGCAACTTTCATCATTGTATTATGCTAATTTAAAATATTTTGTATTAAGAAACGGCTGCAAAAAACTTTTCTTCAAATTTGTCTTATTTAATGAATTTTTAGATATTGATACACACCATCACTACTCTATAGAGTGGTCTATAAAATAAGCGCTCAGTCGTGTTTGCGTTTCGGTTGTCATCGGGAAAGGTGGTTCACGTCGATATTGTAAGTTCGTTCTCTTTTATTGTACTTGTTGTATCAATTTATGCTTAAACGTAAGCGATGGTAATTAATAATTATTAGAGATACGTGTTTTATAATATTAAAGTTAAATAATGTTCATTTAGGATATTGTATTAAATTAGTTTTATACCATTCTAAATTGTCTTTTTTTATACTTACCGCTTTTGATTTCTACAGAGTATAATTTGAATAAGTAACGGTTACATTTGTGTACTAAAACGCTATCTTCTACTTCAACTCACTTCACTTAATCGACTCCACTTTGCACGGTCTTGAGCATCCTCAGTGGGTAGTCCATTGATGGACGACGTCCAGCCATCGTTTCCTTGGGCATCCGGGGGGTCTTACTCCAGGGACAGACATATGAAGCCATTTTCTTCCGACGTAGTTCTTAGGCCGCCGCAAAACGTGGCCTTACCATCTCAGACGACGATCTTGGAGCTTATCCGCTACGTCACGGACCCCAAGACTACCTTGAATGAATGTGTTGCGTATGCGGTCAGCCCGAGTTACGCCACATATCCTTCTCAAAGTATCTTCATCTACGTGACATGAAGCTCCTGAGTGTGCCGAGATAGTGCTGGCCAACATTCGCTGCCGTATAAAAGAACTGGTCGGATCATGCACTTGTAAATCAGCTTGAGTTTGGGCGGTATTCTGCGATCACATACCATACCAGTGACCTCCCGCCATTTGGCCCAAGCGCGCGTGGACATCGTAGTCGATGCCTCCGGACACGTGCATAATGGATCCAAACTATATTAAAAAAATAACAGCTAATGGCTTGTAGGAACCAAAAATATAGTACAAAAAATATAAATTCAGTCAGAATTTATATTTATATTTTTAATAACTGTGCAAATATTATTCAATAATTAACCAATCTTCATATTATGCTACGGGAGCGGTGTTTAAAAGCTGCCTTTATGCAAATAGGACAATTATTGTGCTTGATTTATTACTTTTGCAAGCAGATGTTTTTACACGGCAAAAGTTTACTTATGTTTATTTTATAATATTTATTACTAAAGGATTATTATTTGTAACTATACTGTTATTTTATATGTAATACTTCAGTAAAAATAACAAAAATAAACGTTATCGCTGTTATTAGGGAACGGATTAAAATAATATAAGGGATAGTGATCTTTTTTTGAAATAATTATACTTAATTTTGGAAAAAATATTCTGAAAGTGTGACATTGACTTCCGCGATTTCACACAGGATTTTGAGTTCGTGGGCAAAGCGGAAAAAAATAGCTCATATTTTGAGAATGAGAAAAAAATATTTTAAAATTGTACCAAATTAATTTGATTGTCAGCCTAAAGAGCGATTTTAGCGACTACTGCTGTTAAGAACAGCATTCCTCTAAAAAAAAATTCTCCTAATAATAATTCCTCTAAATAATACTGACGTTAGTTAAAGTTTAGGTCGATATTTCATATCATAATTATCAAGGCGAGTGATTTTATTTCAGCATACTTAATAAATAAATATGTAAGAGAATTGAATTCGCAATATTTCATCGGGATTAGCCTCTGACGTAGCTGTCCTACATAAATGTTATAATCTCGTTAACATCGTCACCGGCCGCTGCTTATTAAACTAACTACAGTGGGAAGCGGCAACGTAGCTCCTTTTAAATAAAATTAATTTTCATACAAAGGTAGCTAAGAAGGGATGTTGTTTGTAAATTGTAACTATGCTATTATTTTAAAATATAATTTTGTCAAAATTCAATTTCACAAGTTCTTGATGAATATATTACAGTTATTTAATGAGGCATAATGTATACAACTATATATACATAATCGTTCTTACAAATTGTATTCATAAAATTAGATTTTTTTTTCTTTAAACTGCTAATGGTTTGTAGTCGATTCGAATGGAAAAAAAAATCTCTTTTTATAGTCCATATCGCGGACGGCCATAGGCTATATAATATATCAAGTTAGTGTATCGTCAACATGAAGTTAATGTATATGAAACGAAGCAGAATGATGGCTGACTCCATCGATGCATTTGTGATGTCACAAATACACTGATCTTCACTAACCTCCATCTTCCATATTTAACAAAACTTTACTGAGATAATCTGATCACTTCGACGGCCCAAGTAAATATATGTTCAGTTCGTTAGTAAGCTCGAAGTACTTGTTGAGATATGTCGGCGGGTAGCCGCATCCCAAGAATAACGCCTGGCTAGAAAAATCTGTCTCGAATAAAATCAATAATTGCTGTAATCAAATGATTCTATTTAAAGGTTATTATTAAATTATATACTAGCGACGCTTTTGCGGTTTCGCCCACTTATGTTAGATCGCGTTCGTTTTATAATTTCTTATCTACATGACAATGCAATTCTTCGATTATCATGTCGTCTTTTTTTGAAGCATTCTTGTCTATTATTTAAAATCGTCATCAATGTACCTATATGCTTATTGCATGTATATATTGAAACGTAAACGTACTTATAATTAACATATAGTCTGTAAGTAGATTATGTTCAAGCTTTTCTATTTATAGCGTAAAAAACACAATATACATTTCCCACAATTGATTTTTAAAATCTATTATTATTCATTTAAACTATTATTCATTTAATTAATTTATTTCTAGGGTTCCGTGCCTCAAAAGAAAAAAAATGGAACCCTAGGAGGATCCCTAGTAGGACCACTCTGTTGTCCGTCTGTCTATTTGTCTGTTGTCCGTCTGTCTGCCTGCCTGACTGTCTGTCAAGACAATTTTCTCCAAATCACGTGGAAGAATCAAGTTGAAATTGATATCGAATATCTAAGTCGATGACTTCTTGGGGCACAGTAAAAATCAAACTTCTAAGCCAACACTATCAAAAGATATGAACGCTTTTGCTTATTTTTTTG
Organism: Dione juno; assembly: GCA_037127375.1. Taxonomy (NCBI): domain Eukaryota; kingdom Metazoa; phylum Arthropoda; class Insecta; order Lepidoptera; family Nymphalidae; genus Dione; species Dione juno. The sequence goes on along the minus strand of JAXRJS010000059.1, from coordinate 2,921,320 downwards.
CATTCTGTATGAAAATCGTCGCGTAATCAATCAAAAATACACTTTCATGGTAATTCCCGTCATCCTAGAGTAATGAAATCTGACAATAAGTTAGAGCTTATAGTACAACCAAAGAAAAAAGACCAAAAGCATTCTATATATATCCCGGATAAAAACTATTATAAACTTATACTGTAGTTCATTTGATACAAAATTAGTCCATACGTAGGCAAACTTAAGTTTGTCGACTCTTATTAGTTGTATTTCATTGATTTGAATTAGAATTTACAGTATATATGAAGGATAAAATCTTAAATTTGATTTTGATGATTACAAAATATGTGCTGGTGTGGTGTATGTGCTGGTTGTGCTGCCGCTCTTGAACCGGACAGTGTCGTTCTTTACAACGCCAGTCGTAATAACAGTGAATAAAGAAAGTAGTAGTTGACACTTGTTTTATCTGTAGTTCTTGACACTTGTTGTATATTGCTGTATACTTGTTTTGGCATAAATATAGTAATATAAGCTCAGGAATAAGCCGAGCGGATGGCTAGGTGGAGAGAAAATAGGCCTTAGAGCTAGTAATAGTACAAATTAATTTCTTATTTAATTACGTAGCGGGAGAAGCTCGGACAGTGGAGGTGAATGTTAATGCATTTTAAAGGGATCCCTTTAAACCTACACATGGGTTGCAAGTCCTCCTCTTTCTACAATGCGATAGGTCCGACATCCGCATCGTTAATCCATAGAATGCTAAGTAGTTTCTTCTTTTCTCATATATATGTGTATACATATTTATTAGCTACACGCTGTATAGCAGGGTAGGTAACCTAGTGTCAACTAAGTCACTTCTCGCTCTCCACCCAACTTTTCTTTCAGTTGAGTAGCGGAACTTAATGATTCAATGCTTTGTCTTGTTTCCAGGCATAAGCAAGCTTTGCCTTGTTCCCAGACATAAGCAAGCTTTGTAAGCCAGACATAAGCAAGTGTTGTTTATGAATGAAGTGCTGAAACGGTCATTTTCAGAATTTAAAAAAAACGGCCAAGTACAAGTCGCTCGCTCACCGTACTATTAACATGATTGTAGGTCAAATACTTAAAAATAACATGTATAAATTTGAACGCAGCGGGATTTGAACCCGCGCCCCATGGAAACCGTGCAAACGCTCTGACTACTAAGCTATGCGTTCTTCATTACTGCTACATACATACATACTACATGCTGCGTCGAAACTGTTAAATACTTTTTGCAACTTATTATGTTGTTAGCACCTCTGTAGGGAGATTTTTTCAAATTTATGTTTTCTTTTAAGTATTTTTCTGTCCTTAGTGTGGATTGACACTTTCAAAATTATGAAAATAATGAAAATAATTCTAGGTCGATAGAAAGTAAAACTTATTAAAGTTGACAACAAATTTGCGGGAATATGTACTCAATTGCTATGAAATTGAATGCACATATAAGTTTGGTTTTTCTGTGATATATGTACCTGTACATTTTATATTTTCATTTTTACCTTTGTTTCTACTGTGAGTTCTAACTCCTTTCCAAATTTCATAATTCCAGGTAAACGGGAAATAGTATCCTATAGTTTGTGAATGCGGCGATTTTCAAACAAAATGCGGCAAAAACTACCATAAACGCTCGTGTTTTTTTATTGCATACACTTTGATTTTAATTTTAGCTTGGCCATGCAATCATGAGAAAATATACCTTCACAGATATACATATAGACAGACGGACAACAAAGTGATCAATAATGGTTAAAGGTTTTTCATTTTGAGGTACGGACCCCTGCGGTACGGTACTGAACCCTATAAATATGTTATAAAGCTTTATAAAAAGTAATATGAAAAATAACTATATATTAAAATATTATATATGTATATCTACCTGATGTATTGAAGAAAAGAAGACTTTACGAATAGTTGCAATGAACCTAGTAATTGTATAATGACACGATATACTATTAAATGTAAATAATTTTTAGACGACGTTCTTAGAGACTTTACAAAAGATACTTTCATCTGAAGATGCTTCTGAAGAACTTTTATTGCAAGATACATGGTGGCTGTTAGAATACGTTTATTTAACTTTGAATAAGAAGTACCTAACTGGAACGGTCGGAAACTTAGCGGTCTTTTTAAACTAATACACGAACTACTAACAATTCTAAAAGTATTGAGAGAATAATGAACTATATTATACAGTAAGAGTAAGAAGTGGAAAGTCCTTTGCTGGTTTTCCAACTCAAATAGGTCAAATATTTGCCGCCCGCATCGTTGGTAAACAAAACTTCACAGAAAACGAGAAACGAGCCTAATGTATATAATTTTATAGAGTATTGTCAGTGGCATCTGCTTATTTGCTATAGGTCAATGTTTAGTATTTGTCAATAGTGCGTTATTATAAGTAACGATTTTATATTTTTTATATTTGCTATCCAGGATATGTGTCCTGCGATTACTCAGAGATGGATTTCGACTGATGCGGCGAAGTAAATATTGTTATAACCTGTAAGAGGCCTTTTATGTGTTAGACCTGTGTCCCCATGTAAGCTTTCAAAAATACTGGATGTTCTTAAACCCGGAATTCTTAGGGAAGAGAAACTAACTATAATAAAACAAAATAAAAAAAAATACAAATTCATAAAGATGAAGAACAAAATGCGGTCTGGTCTTTTCATTAATAAACAATTTTTCGAGATTTATATCCTAAAAAAGTAAGTTGCGTCTGATTGTTCCTATGAGATTTGAATACATAATAAACATTTCTACTTTTAAAATATTGCGAAAATTTAACTTATTCTAATTGGCTTATAACATACTACCTCAGTTTTGCGTGAACTATGCAACAAAATGTAGGTCAGCGTAGGCGCCTAGAGTGGCGTGAACTGGCCATTTCCGAACACCGTAGCACCGTAGCACCGTTACACAGTACTGTAGCGGCTATACGAACGAAATTCCAGCAATTTGGCCGTTACATAATACAGCGGAAACCTCAAATGGCAGTTATTTCGATTCAGCATTCGCGCCGCCGTAAATAACAATAACAATTAGCTGGTAGATTCAATGCGCCGCAGTTCGGCATCTCATTTGTTCAAACGCTGCCCTCATTACAGAACCTTTGTGCAAGTGTGTTGTTACCGTATGCTTGTTGGTACTTTGTTTCTGACAAAGTGTTATCCGTTGGCTATATATGAAATAACATGATAAATTAAAGAATATATATTTAATAAATTGACGTATGCCTGAATTTTTGCAAAAATACAAGAAGTTTTTGTATTAGTATTTTTTTAATTTCACCCTTTATCCTGTATAAACTAGTGTAGATAGAGAGAATCAATTATTAACAGTTAAAACGCACCGTTGTTCGCTATCCACCTCGAATATGAGGCACCGAAAGTTGAGTGGCGGAACACAACGCCGCGTTTTAAACTTAAGAGCGACGCAGTCCCACTGCGCCAGATTTTATTAGATTATAAGATTTTTTATGTGATTTCGTCAGTAGAGGAGATGCGTAATATGAAAAAGGTAAGATATATTGTTATATACATTTTAATATCATAAAACTGAATTAAAGTGAAATATATCAGTCGACTTTCGAAATAATTTGATTTTACAATTTGATAGCGCACAGAATGCCAAAATATGTGAATGATGAATAATATTTTATGGATAAAGGCTTGTCGAATTATGGAGATGGTAACACCCATTCATTTTATGACTCATTCTTTGCTGAATGTTGCCAGAAGCGAACAATAAACTTTTTGTGTAAATAAAATATTATTACGGCCTGTACATTGCTATTTTTATGTTTGCGAATAAATCCATTACTTATATTACGCCTATACATTTGATATGTGCAATCAATATATAAAAAAGGCAAACATTGATTCAGCATTCATATCTGTACAGTTACATAAATCATAGATAAGTAAGAAGTATTATATACTGGTAATATTTTTTATTAATCACATGAACAACACTAGCTCATAATATAGACTTAAAAAACATATTATAATAAATGGAATGTTTACTTAAACTTCGAAGCAAACTTTCACCAAAAAAATGTCAATAAGATAAATATCGTCGCATAAAACGTTCATCAATCGAGCGACAAAGGGGACTGATGGAAAAACAACTTCAAAGTTATGACAAGGCGGCATAAAACTTGAAAGCATTTATAAAGTCATATGTATTAATGTATCATGAATGCCGAAGCAGTCATAAAATGAAAGTCGTTATCACGCTGTTTACGAGTACCAGACGTCCCGTCGTATCACGCTTGAGTTTATCGTTAACTTTAGGCTTTTAATGGGTTAGCGTCATCGTAAAATAAGGATTTTAAAATGTTTCATTAATTTTTTTTTAATATTTTGTTAAATTAAAGTTATATTTAAGTTCATGAATTAAGCTTATTGCGTATTGTTGATTTGGTCATTACAGCTTTTTTTTATGAGTAAACATGTTGTTTCTAAAATGTTAAAGCTTGTATGTTTAAATGAATTCTAAATCTGGATGAAATTGCAATTTGTATTCTATTCAGGTACAAATTATTATGAAATTCATTAAGGTAAAGTAACAACTATAATAATTGCTCTTAAAGTTCCGTACTTCAAGATATAAATATAGGACCTAAACCTAAAAAGATCACTTTAATTTCCGTTTATCAAGACCATTTTACTTAAGATTCCGATAAGAAATCATTAAGAAATATTTAAATCTTCAGTCCCTTGGAGTACAGAAATAATCAAAGTTCTAAGTCAACGCAAGCAAAAGATACGAACGTTTGTGATGCTCTTTGCTGCATATCGTAAGAAATTCGCCGCATAATCGAAACCTAGTAATTCGGTATTTTACAAGAAGTAAGAAATTACAGGAAAATATCACAAATTTGAAGTTTTATAACTATATATATGTATACATATATATATATATATATATATATATATATATATATATATATATATATATATATATATATATATATATATATTATATATATATATATATATATATATATATATATATATATATATATATATATATACTTACTAAGACACTCGTGACATAAATAAGGAACACTTGACTAGTTGTTTTACTTGAATTTATAATTGTTTCTATTCAATTACATTTTACGTACTTATTTGAATACAGATAAAATCCTCAATCAAACATGCTTTAAATATATCTATTTTGTCTATATGTAGTAATGCATTAAGACATATTTTAGTTAATTTTATAGGTTGCATTGTGATCGTGTGACAAAAGCCTTATATTCCATTTAACAGTAAACTTTCACTGGGTTATTTATAACGGCTATCATCACTACGTCTTTACTAATGTGCTGTAAAATTTCAGCTTTTTCATACCAGAAGCTTTGACATGGAATATATCGGAAGTGTGTCATCCAGATCGTTTCTAGCGTAATCTATCTGTATTTAGAGCTATTGTTATCTATTTTTTGTGCAAAATATGTGTTGAATATAGAGAAATCCTTTGAAACACAGTCATATACTTAAATAGTTTTAAATTGAAATTAATTGTATATGAATATGTACATTTTCAAGATATAGCTTTCACACATTTTTAAAGCATAGGTCTTCATTTCACTCACAAGAGCGAGCGCAGGCTACTGGCTGATTGGTGCCTAACCAGGTGTTTTACTGTAAAATATGAATGTTAAAAGCCATCGGTAAATTGAATACGTCATAGGAATATTTTTAATTACTATGAGGTAGCAAAAGATCTTTTTTTTTGTTTTAAAATATTATCATCATCACCATCATATCAGCCGGGAGACATCCACTGCTGGACAAGGGCCTCCCCCATTGAGCACCATAAAGACCGTTCCTGGGCCCTCATACATCGGAGTCCGGCGATCTTTACCAGGTCGTCGGTCCAACCCGCGGGGGGCCTGCCAACGGTACGTCTTCCGGATCGCGGTTGCCACTCCAGAACCAACGGTCATCGGTTCTGCGCGCTTTGTGCCCTGCCTACTTTAAAGTATATCAGTAACGAAACTGATCAAACTTTAGGTTTTTTTTCGTATAATTATTTTTATCGTATATCGTATTATCGTTTTTTTTCGTATAATTCCTAATTTAATTATTAATATTAAAAATTATTACAAAAAAAATTAAATGTGTTTTTTGCTAAACATAACATTAACAACTTTACAATTTCAAAGAAAAATATTATTTGCCAAAAAAAGAATAAGCCAAGTAAAATTTTACTTTTATTAATAAAGTTAAATAGCAATTTGGTGGCTGTAAGGCAAAGAGCATTTGTTTTGCAGCGGTCCGTAGAAAAAGAAAACTTGTGGCAAAATGAGTTTCTCCTTCCTCGTTGGGAACTATATTTTATAATATTTTTACGTTTTAACTTTTTAATTTGAATTTTATATATTTTATAAATATATAGAAATAAATAACACCAAACTGTACAAGTTAATGTTTTTATTGCTATAATTGTATTGAGAGAGGTAATTGAGATGACTATATTATGTATACTAATATTATAAATGTCAAATATGTTTGGTTAAATGCGCAAACCTCCAGAAATCCTGGTATAATAATTTAATAAATCCTTTTGTGTTATGTAGTCCGTTTATCGAGAATGGTTTTATAACTATATGCATGATGATGCATATCATGTAACTGCGAGTTCCTTTGATCATGTGTCAAAACTCTTATTTCGCATGTTAAAGCTTGTATATTAATGGTTATATTTTAAACCTACGCTGGAAAATAATTAAATTTTAATTATACTAATAAAATATGCTTGTTTTATGGATATATTTAAATTTCCTGTTTATTAATGAAAACCAAATTATAATTCGTTGCCTAATCAAAAATACACACCACAAGGTTCTATAAGCTGGGTAAAGAGGTAATAAGCATAATTAGCGTGGAGATTAAGAAGAAGGAATAAAGAAATAAAGAATTTAGAAATGACAAATTTTCATAATTTTCCCTATTTTGTATATTTTTATCACATATAATATATATGTATGTATGTAAATTATAATAACTAATTACATGCAGATTGTATTCTGTTTTAATTTTTTATAATAATTATATTAATTTATATTAATAATAATAATCTATTGTAATTTTAATTACTTAAGCCACTATTACAATTTCATTACTTTTTAACCATCTTTTTAAGATACTGACATTCAAAAGAGCAATTATACAAATTGTGTATATAATATATAGTTAAAATTTAGTATGGCATGCATGTATCGCATGGTATACATAATGTATGACATATAATGCAAATGTATATGTATAATTATGGTAATGTATAAATAAAAAAAAATACATAAAAATATATGTATTTTACATACTAGATCTTACATTGATGACGAATAGAAACACCTTGGGCGACGAAACTTAATGTTATAGTTTGTCGGTTTGTCATCTATATTATATTGTAATTTTATTTGTTGATGGGAAGTCAGTCTGTCACAATGGAACAGTGTTGTTCTATATTTACTCGGGACCGAATGAATTAGTTCTGTAGCATTGAGTTCAATTGACACATTCAGTTCAATTGACATTATATTCTAATTGCAACGAGATTTATCTTTATATGTTTTAAAACAGTCTCTGAAAATTTATAATTTGTAAGAAGTGATTTAATGAAATCTATTTCTTAATGATTTGAGAAACACAAATTACTTTATTTAATATGCAAAAAAGATTTTTGTATGAAATTAGTTATGTAATGTCATGTTATATATATATATATATATATATATATATATATATATATATATATATATATATATATATATATATATATATATATATATATATATATATATATATATATATATATATATATATATATATATACATTATAAGTAAGTCATGTAATATATGTATTATATTATTATAATATGTTTTTAATATATTTTTAGTGTATACTATATAATTATAAGAATGAATATTTTTGCTTATTTACCATTTGTTAAATTATATTGCATTAAAATGAATAGAAAATTGCGCAACTCGACATACGTTTGTTTTTGACAGCCACGACGCTTGAGAACAAGTGAATTCATGAACTACGTACGTTATAACGAGTGTTTATTAGTGCGATTTAATTTTATATACATACATACTAATAGATTTCTCGCAACTTTGTTCACATGAACGATATTATCTTTGCCATACCTGCTATTACTCACCCGTTTTAACATAGCTGCTCCTTTCTTTTTTTTTAATTGTCAGCCTTCATTTGGTACTAAGAATATTGGGGTATGCACCAGATTATATCTGTCGGCCCATCTGTTAAGAAAAGCTTCTCAAATTTGCTTGAAACTATCAAGATGAAATTAATATCAAATATCCAAGTCAGTGGTCTCTTGAAGCACAGAAAAGCGTTTACACTTCGCTTTTGCCGTAGTTGGTATAAAAATCGCCGTGCAATCATAAGCGACAGTGTAATTCCCGTTGGCTCAGAATTATGCAATTTCGTAACAAGTTCGAACATATAGTACAAAATTCAAAAAGTGGAAAATTATAGGTACTTCACAGAAAAAATCCATTACAAACTTATATGTGTAGTTCATTTCATAAGTATGTAATTAGTACGAAACCGATATTAATTTTTTAAGTCATATCAGCACTGTTCTAATACATTGTGATTTAAATAAAGTTTCTATTGCATGAAAATATAAGCTTTTAACTACTACAATCATTTTCATCGCGTTTTTAATATATACAGATTAAAAACGTAGGTGCTTATTTGTGAACTATAAAACTGGTTACCATTAAAATATGAACTACACTCGTATATTAATTATTAGTTTGGAATTTTAGGAAAATTCATTGTACTTAATAGTGCATTACATAATTTGGAAGGGGTAGAGAAAAATGTAGTAGAAATAATTATAATCAATAATATTATAATTGATTTTACTTATTAAGTAGGTTTAACGCTTAAAAAACATGTGATGTAACATCTAACGTATAGACAATTTTAGTTTTTTAATAATATGGTTTTTTTTTTACTGTAAAATGATTTTGTCGAATTGTTTTTTTATCTTCACGTTTTGTATCTTTTGCATTAAATGCTGATTTATAAATGCATGAGGTCTTAATTTGTTAAAAAATACGCTTTATAATGTTTCTTACGCAAATGCTTCATAGGTACAACATATATGTAGCGTTGTACTAAGTATTTGTCATATTCGAAATAGCATAACAGGGCAATTCTATATTTTAAGAGTCATTAGTTTCTGTTTTCATACAGTGGTCAATAATATACCTTATAGTACTCCTAGAATATCCAAAAATATATTTTCAATTGGAATCAACAATTCCTGAAAATAGTGAATTTAATATACATATACGTATATAGTTTATAGTATAAGTATAGATGCATTGCCCTACCGAATGGAAGCTGAGAATATTTTATTTAAATTAGCATAGGCTTTATTGATATAACCTATAAATAACACGCAGGTTAGGTAACAAGCGGATAAATTGACAGGGGGCCTCGATTTGTGGCCGATATCTTATGGCGAATGGACCCTAATAACTTGTGCCGTAGATTCAACAGTTCTAGCCGACAATTTAGTTGCTATGCATACCTAAGATGGCTATTTAGAGTTATTGTAGAGGCCTTATTACATTGACATTAGAGGTTAGAATTAAAGTAAATTAAATATAGAATATATTGAAGAGTATCATAATGGTTGTTAATGTTTATGTTTTTGAATTCAAATTAAGAAATATATTTTGTTTTTATTATTATTAAAGTATAAAATATCATATATAATGAGTCAATTCTAACCTAAACATCTACTCAAATATACTTACTTAGTTACTTACTTACATATATTGGTTCTAGATTAAAATATTACATTATTCATAGTATTATTGTATTTTCCTTAAACAAAATGTAAAATCTTATAGCAAATAAAATGTTTATAATATAGAAATAAGTAAGTATGAGTATGAGTATAATGTATCACATATAATGCAAATGTATATGTATAATAAGTAAGTATGAGTAAAATGTGATAATGGATAATTTGCTCAACATAGTCTTAGTTCTAGGTTAGAACTAATATAGAACTAATGTAAATATAGAGATAAGAGTTTGTTATGATTAATATTAATTCTATATATGTATTAACAGTAATATAACTAATATTTATGATTATTAAATATTTTTATTGTTTTTATAGTGTTAATCCACACTAAGGATAGAAAAAGACTTATATAAAACATATAAAAAAAAATTGAAATCGTACAAGAAATTATGGTTTTTTTTTCAAATGATTTTATGTTTATAAGGGTACCACGTGTTACCAAGTGTCTGTAGTGTAAATTATATTTCAATTAAAAAACGCGTACACATTTATAAAGAAATAATAACTGTTATTATGAAAGTGAAATGATATTTTGAGCATTTAAAATTTATATGTTTTTGTCCACATAACAAAATTCCGGACTTTGGTTGTTAAACAATACACCGAAATAAACATTTGTATAAATAAATAGGTACAAATAACCACGGACAGTTTCTCAGGTGACTCAAGCCGTATAAACTCGCGTTATTTGAGGCCCATAATCCTAAAGTGTGAGCTCAAAGCTTACCGTTTCGTAGGTAATCCTAGAGAACGACAAAACGGCGGGTATTAGGTGTTTAGCTACATTTACGTCGCGCAAAGACATTACTATAAGAAATTATTAAAACGACCCCAAGCTTTTTATTGCTCAACTGTATACAGCTTTTGCAATTCTATTTAGAAGTGGGATTACGTGATGTTGCATGTTATACTTAAGTGGAACTAACGTTAGTATTTACTATTGAGTGCACTTACAAAACGTACACTGCCTGAGCTTTCGCATGAGATACGTTTTTTAAAAGATTTATTATATCGTGTACGTCCATTCTGATATTATAAGAGTAAATCACATATTTATTTGTTGAATCTTTTCGGATTTACATATATTACTTTTCTTTTAATTTTTTGAGCTTTACGCTGTATTTCCTATATAGTGGGGAAGATAGGGTCTTGTGTTAAGACACCTTGTTCCCCACTTTCCGTCCAATTTCCTATACATAGCGTGTTAAGTGGCAGAACTGCACTATTAATAATCTTATATAGATACGTCAGTAATTATCTATTTATATTTTATATATATACTAACTTACTATTATCTGTATCAAATCGAACAGTTCAATAATTGAAAAATCAAAAATAACTTATAATAACAGTCCTATCGTCAATTTAAATCACTGTCACATTTTCTACGTTTAACATAATTACACGCAGCTGATATGAGCTGGTAATCGAGCTTCATTTGCTAGATAATTTGATAGAAATTTACTAACATGATTTAGTATTAGTTCCATAATTACGCTGGCAGTACTAGCTCGCATTAGAAACTGGCAAAGCCGATGTTTCATTGTAACGAGTAGTACTAGTTCGAATTAACACTAACACGGCCATTTGCATGTGTTATCTACGCATAAATAATAGTTAACTCCCTAAAGGGGCATATTGTTTTAACTTAGTCGTTCGGATAAAGCAGATTTTGGAATTGGTTACATCATGGAATTTGAATTTCTGATCGTAATTATTATTTAGCGCCGAACATTAATAAGTATATTTTAAACTAAGGTTTCTTTTCCCATTTTTCAGATAAGTACTTCGACCGTGGGAGATAGGCTCGAACGATGTACATATCCAGTTAGTTTGATGTATTGGACTAAAACACGGACTGTTGCTTATGATGATAAATAAATACGTTCATTTAGTAGCTGAAATATAAATGGAATGAAAGCTTTTAAATATTTCATCAGTATCCATTGACTAGTATTTCTATTTAAAGTAGTCTATAGGTATATATTATGAATACAAATATTTAGATTTATATATAGTGTCTGCTTGTATGCTATAAAATTCACATATACCATACACATGCTATGCATAGCTATCTCCTATTCATATAACTTTAATACAGTGAAATCTTTTTATGACACAATACATTGCTGTAATTAAAATAAATAAATAGCTTAGTAGAGTTTACTCTGAAAGAAAAGAGTCTACTTCATAATAGGTGATATAAAAGTCTAAGTTATTAGTTATAATTATATATAGTTATTAAGTTATAACAACTATCTGTAAGTCCGACGAGTTATGGTTCAAATCGTATTCCGAAATGAATTACTTTTGTTTTCTCGCTCTGGTATCAAGACTAAGCGCGGCGTTGAGTGGAAGTCCACATGGAATATCTCGAAAATTGGACGAAATGTGGGAAATGGAGAGCCTTGACACTATGTTACCTCTACGTAACCTGCCATATGCGACATGTAACGTGAAGCTATTTACTCATTATTATTCATGTTTAACAACAACGTTAATGTAAACAGTAATCAAATTAAAAAACCAACCAACCGTATGCCGATCACAAAACAAGTTTGAGGTTAAGTAAATTAATTGTACCGCCTTTATCTATTCTATAGCAATCGGGCCGATCTAAACAGCATTCATTAAGTAGAAATCCTCGTAATACGGAAATCACTAACTATAAAGACAATGATCCTAAGCAGATTCCAAATAAATCCCTCGTCGACCGCATCGAAACCGAAAGGGTGCTTAACAAGCGTGATAAAAGGATAGTTTAATTAATGACTGAGGTAAGTGTCTGTAATTCAAAGGGACAACCTCGTTTATTGGTTAGTATTTAGATCGAGCGGAAGAATTAGGTGTACCAATTGCAATTAGCGCCGATGTAATAACATTGTTTCTTCACAGTTCTTCATTAGATAGTATTTGTAATATTTGTAAGTCGTAGTTCTTGTAATCGATTAAATTTCAATCGATTTGACGCGTTTGATTGATTAAGGTCCATTAAATACAATTGCGTTCGCAAAATATAGACGAATGTAAGGAATAATGTACTTTTCTATGATTGTCAAAAAATATTTAACTTTTAAAAAGTTTAGTTTTAAAGTTATAAGCATATTAATAATACTTAATTTAAAGATCTCACGATGTCTTTATAATATATAATAAAATATCGAAATAAGTTATTGAAAATTGCAAACTGTATACAATAAAATCAAATAAAAGCATACGAAATGCATCACGGTGTATTTTAAGCAGCAATCGTCTTTAGAGATGGTCGGTAACAATGTATTTTATATTAGAGAAAAACTATATAATGTATAACATAATTTGTTTCATTTTCATGATTGATACACTGTTAATGAAATTTTATACTTATAATAAATGAAAAAAATATCCTATTTCCGAACATGGAGTACTGTAAAATATTAGAAGCATTCCATTCTTAACGTTACAGTGAGATTATAAATTAGTAGCTTTTGACTTTTCATCGACTAAAAAAGAGCGATTCATCATTGATGCGATCATATTTGATCAAATAATTGAATAGTTTGAAAGATGCCTTGAATATATATTATTTTATTTATTATAGCGAACGATATTTTTATATATTAGTATATAGTAACTTATATAGTGACATAGCAACCGCACCTTGGACAGCGTAGTGTGGGACACCCTCAAGGTAGGTGACGCAGAGCAGGCAGAGAATAGATGAATATTGAGATTAAATATATTACTCTTGTAAAGCATTTTGTGCACCATATAGAAAATGTTCTGGTAATAGCCGTCATGGGGTAGCGGCACAGCGGCTGACTATAAGCGCGACTGCTGTGGGTTCGATTCCCTTCGGAGAGAAAAATATTTTTATTTTTTTTATTCTGGTAATAAGACTAAGATTTCACAATAGGTTGTCTCTGCCTTCCTCACATATACCTAATATGCGGTATACAGCATGAGGCTATAAAAAATAACGAAATATTCCTGTACAACATACTTTAAAATATTCTATCCATGAGCTTTATACATCAACAATATTTTCCAATTATCTCTAAATCCATCTTGAAATTTGCATAAAACAAAAAACGGTTGGTACGAGGCGATATTTACGTTGCAGCATTAATCGTTGTAAGCCTCGAGCACGTATTATTTTCACGTCTCGAGGGACGGTAACAATGTACTTTACATTGTGTCACAGCTCAATATCAGCTTAGATGGGACTTTGTTAACGTGAAACTAATTATTTTGGTGCTTGCTAATTTATATAAAGAATTGGTGTGTTTATAATTTTTTTATTTTCTTTTATCTTTAGTCTAGTATACAATTTAACTTTTAACTAGTAATTAAATTGAATATTTTGAAAGATTGATTTTGAAATATTGGTTGTCAGTATTTAATAGCTTCTTCTGCTTTGATTGGAGCAGTGGTATGTTTTTTTTGTGTTCAGTACGTACTTTACACCTAATAGTAGCGCATATTGGTATTAGTAAGTTATGTCTAATATAAAGTCTAATATAAAATGTATTATATTAGACTGACATAACTATATTTATAGTTTATATTTATTTGTTATTAAAGTTATTTTAGAATAATGTCGGTTACATAAATTCAACATATTTTCATAAAGAAATATTAAAGAAGGACAATTCCTATAAAATATTTGTACTAGCGCTGCAATTTATGGCGAAAGTTTGAAATGTTTTGAGAATTTGAAACTAGTAATAAGCGAGAATTCCGTTTCATTCAGACGAATGCTGTGTACAAGCAAATATTTCAAACAAAACGTACCTACCATGTAGCTACTATGGGGTCAACTTACACGGTTACGACTAAACCGATTGAACAACGTACCAGAGATACTTTCAAGCAAGCTTCAATAGCAACTTTTAATTGAGCTTTGGCTATTATAACTGGCTTTGGGAAGTTGGAAACAGGAAGCTGCCAGACGGCAGTAAATATTTGCTATAATTTGCTGAGGTTTTATCTCCGCGGGAAAATAACTTTTTTTTCGTAGCGTCGAGTTACGCTACTAAACACGCAATATTTGGGAGGAAAACTGAATATCTTGACACTATGTTTTCTCTGCCAACCCAGTTATTATTATATATATGTATATATATACATATATATATATATATATATATATATATATATATATATATATATATATATATATATATATATATATATATATATATATATATATATATATATATATATATATATATATATGTGTGTATATATACACACATCAGAGTAATATTCCTCTTTTATAGAGTATGGCTGTTATGTACAGCTTTTTGAATATAAATGTTAACATTCCTTTACAACAGACAAAAATATATAATCAAATGATGCATACAGTACAAACTTAGGTATATATCGACATACACACAACGTATTCGGGTTCTAACACCCGGAAAACTGAGTAGCAAACACAAGGGCCCGGAATATCCCACTCTCTAATCCAGAAAGGTCGGAGATTCAATAGCCACTTAAGAATAGCCGCGATTGTCCCTGCACTGATAACAGAGGGACACGGCAGTGTGTATACACTAGTATACCTAACATAAACGTTTTAAAGTTAGCTTTATTTCGAATTAATAAAAGTTTTACTGTATAGCTGATTTGTGAATTATATAGATTTTGAGCTTCAAACTCATACTTTTACGCAGCGAATTGGAGCTCGTTGTTTTAAAAATTAAATTTTGTAGTGTAATAATTAAATTTTCGTTACTTGGATCAATTTGAAGTGTATAAAGTTTAAAAACAGAATTTAATGATTTACTTAGAATTGTTAAATTGAGAAATCAATATTATTAGTATAAACAATAATATTATACAATTGATTTACTTAAAGTACATTTCCACATTATATGTAAGTCGTAAAATATAAATCATCTCATACTACATGTTGGTATCACAGTGTGCACACTTCTATTTGACACTATAGTAATTTTTCTTTCCGTGAAGCAGCTAAGTCGGATCATCTCAGTGTCCATCCTCCGGGCAGTTTCATACGATAGCGCCAGTCCAATTTACAAAATGACTTTTTATCGTTTAAAATAATAATAAATTACGTACATAAACGTTGGAAGTAAGGTGAAACTAGGTAGTAGCTTATGATCACATAATATTGATTTTAAATTGTGTAATGAATGTTAAATATATTTTTGAATACATTTATTTTTTTTACTTACTTTTACTTTCTTGTATGTATCCACTGCGCCATTATGGCTGCATATAATTTTAAAAAAGATAATAAAATATTCATCTTAACTGGGTTTGCATCAGCATTTCTTGAATTTAATCCAGTACACATATAATGATGCACCACCACTAAATATGGAATTCTTTCATATAATTTGGCACACAAATTCAATTTAATCCCACCTTTGTGTTTTTACAATAAAATTTTATACTTCTTACATGTTTTATTTGCAGTAATACATATAATACATACTTTTTTAATATATTTCTTATTATTCTTTAACTAATCTTATTATTATAATAATAATATTAATAACTTCACGCTGTATCCCGCACATGGCAGGGTAGGCAAATGGAACCAAAGGAACCGTAGGAACCTAGTGTTAAGAGACTCCGTTCCCCCCTTTCCACCTTTTTGAGAAACTGCATGTTAAGTGGCGAAACTCAACGCCCGCACTTTGCCTTGTTACCAGACCGAAGAAAATAAAATAATTTCATTATGCCCTCATGGGAATCGAACTCACTAACCGTCGCGTTTACAAGTAGACGCTGTGCCTCTGCGCCACGACGGTCCTCACGGCGGTCGTCGGTCGTATTATTGTTTTACTTTTTTTTATTTTTTCATTGATTGAATCCAATTAAAAGCATGAACAGAAAACAGCTTAGACGTTAAAAACATGTTTAGTGTTGTCAATCCTTTCCAAGTGGACTCCATCTTTTTTGTCACACACAAAAGATTCAGCTGAACTACCTGAATCCACTCATCGATCGTATTTTCTTATAAAACGGTTCCATTTATGCAACGTCGCTTTTTTAAACCAATGAGACGAATAAGCGCTCACTCGATGCGCTTTCAGACTATTCAGGGGGAAACGTCTTTTATTTCTTATATCTTTTTGCTATCATTAGTTTGTTGAAAGAAATCTAATAAAAATCACATCTCAATAAGGATTATGGAAATGAACATCGATATTTGTATTAAACCACTTATGGATGTACGTGTAGTGATAAAAATTATAGTTTGACTGATATTTATGTTTAAATCTAAGACATTGTCGACGATAACCGTTGCCCATACGGAAGCCTAAAAGAAAATAAAAATACAAAAACAAAATATGACACATTTACTACATTTTACATATACAAGCAAACGAAAAGAATTAAAAATCGACGTAAACGAATAATATATATATATATATATATATATATATATATATATATATATATATATATATATATATATATATATATATATATATATATATATATATATATATATATATATATATATATATACTATATATATATATACATAGTTACTTTTTATTATAAGCTGTATTGTTTCGATTAACGCATTATTATTTGAATTGTGCCGTTTTGAAACATTTTTAGGGTTGGACTGTTAATGTTAATGTTAATTTATCGAGTTAAATTCTGATTCTTATTACAATTAATATTAATCACTTTTAATATTACGTGTATAGATTTTTTAAATTATTTTTAAAGTGTTAATCCACACTATGTAACTTCTATAGTTCTTTATGTATTGTACGTTAAAGCTCTTCTCTTACAAATATTATACTAATAAACATCTTTAGCGATAAATAAAATAAAAAAAAATTACCTTGTGTAGCCACAGCCAGTAGTTTCTACTCGTTCACCAAATACAAAACAAATATCTACGCGACAGATACAAATAATATTAATAAAACTTATATCATCATGACCTTAACACGAAACAATTTAATAACAACGTCATAAATAAAAGGAAAAGGTGAGATAAAATTAATAACACGGCTTAACTAGAGCCCAACTTAGAAACGAGTTACAGTTGCTTTCATCTTTTATTAGGCGCCGCACATGGCTTGCCGACCATATTGGAGAAACTTTCGATATTAAGAGCTCCGCAAACAGGAGAGTGAAACGCTCGTTTTTTGTAATGATAAACGAACCTAGTGTTGATATATAGGACTATATTTTAGCATTAGCTAGTCGTTTTAATCGCCGTGTGTGTTTTAGCTTTCTATGCTGAAAAAATATGAGTATGTGGAAAAGTATTTATGTAATTGAAAGATTTTATGACTTATATATGACTAGTGCTATGCTCGCAACTTCGCTAGGGTGGACTTTGATCCTTACCTCTTTATTACTGTTTACCTTCACATTTCATCAGATTTCAATTTCACATTAAATTAAATACTCATCATGCTGATATTTTTTCTAAATTACAATTTTCCTAAATATTACTATGTAGCTCATCATTAGGTTTAACAGGTGTTCCAGATCTTTTATGTCTTCATCCAACGCCGCGGTTTTTCAGTCAAAGCAATGGAAACAATTTAAAGATAATTACTTTTCCGGCTATAACCCATAACCATTGTGTGTTTATACTTCCGATGGTGAGTGGCTACTAATAATACTCTGATTAATCCCAACAACTTTTACTAAGGTTTTTTTTACTAAATTTTTATAGTTTATCTTATCTATGGCTCTACATCAGATATACCAGATCCTTGATGTTTATATATCAACATAACAATTAAAAATATACGTCGCGCTGTACAATTTTTGTTAAGGCGCCATCTTCTTGTTTTAATTAGCTTAGCCGGACATTATGGTATTATATTAGATGTGCCAGTCTTCGAAATCAATTATAGCCTAGATCTTGCCCACGCCTAACAGCTATACAGCAAAAAATAACCATTCGAATTCTCTCATTGGATGCGAAGCACAAAGAATAGACGAAAATTCGTAGATTCATATTTTACTACTGTTTTTACATCTCTTTACATTATTTTTTCTTAAAACTACTTAATGTATAAGCAATCTTATTTTTACTTTTTATTATAATTAAAGCAAATTTACTGAATTTCTAACTTTATAACATCATAAACCTATAATTCGATATTTAGTTTCAAAATATATATAAATTGTCATAAAGATATGATTGACAGTTTATAGTGCTAAGTGAGACTCAATCATTTTATTTTTATTTTTGTATGAAAGCAAAAACACGAGCCAAAGCTAGATTTTGTACAGCAAAAGCATATGAAGCGTTGAACGTTTATTCCGCACGTTTGCACCGCCCACTTTGACAACACATATGTCTTTGCGGTCGGTAGTAGAACATGCACTTCATTAATAATTCTCCACAGTCTGCCCTGAATCACGAACGGAGGTCAACGTTTAATATACAGTGTATTCTAAATCCATGTGATTGAATTTCTGCAAGCTGATTTAGATACATCATATAGCACATTATGTGAAATTAAGTAAAAAATACAGTTAATTAATTCTATTCCGCCGCTGTTGAGTCTTTTATTTGATTTAACTGAAAGCACTAATTTTAGACACAAATCTTCCATTACAAATGTTTATAGTAGTAATATTTTTTTAATTTTCTCGAATTTTTTTTCTCCTCTCTCTCTATAATAAGAGAACGTAACGTTGAATTTCCAAACCAATATGGAATGTGGACATATTCTGAGTATCCTTTCCAAGAGTTTTAAGCGTACAACACATTGACGTGTAAGCAAAAACGTTTTAATATAGTTTTTATTAATATACAAAGTATTACGAGCTTTATGCATATATGTAAAAAGTACAAATTAGTTTAAGTGTTTTTGTACACATTCATTGCCAACGCTGATGGTGGTATATAGGTGAAAAAATTTACTACGTAACTGTATATCTTAAACAGATATACAACAACACTTCATAGTATATGATTATCTCCTCTGGATAATTAGAAGGTAACCATTTTCATCCTATCAATTAACAAAAAGGGATTGTTTGTGAAGCTATTTGGTACAGTATTATTACTTATCCAATTAAATGTTTGGATTCCATGAAAATCAGTTATTAAAGTCAATGTATCAAAAAAGAAATTGCCAACTAAATTTACTGAACATTATAATAAAAAAGAAACGAGCGTGGCCTACACTGGGGATGGCATCAAAAAACATTTTCATACTAAATATCGGAAAGTGCGGCGGTCTCATAAACTGTCGCGTCGAAAGTTGCCTTCTTTTCGGCGACAGATGTTCCGATATTACGGGAACGATATTTCTTTATAGCGTCATTTAAATAAAGAACCACTCAAGGCCTACAATGGTTATAGATATCGTTTGGAAGTTTATCAAATTTTGATACTTGAACGACGCTGAGTGTTGTTTCGGCATAAAATGTAAATAAAAGGAAAGTCATTCGTTGTGATGCTGATTACAGTAATCATATTTATATTTAATATGCTATAGGAAATTATACTGTCATTAGATGGCTATGTAAAACATCCACTTACATATGTATACGTACCCTATTATTAGATACTTAGGTATGTATATGATACTCGTAGATACATAACGCTACGGTTGTGGGTTCGTTCCTTACTAAGAGGAATAATTTATTTTAATTTCCACGATCTGATAAGGAGACAATAAGGCGTTGATATTATTTATAAAATTATGTAAAACTAAAGTTAAGCCAGCTAGAATAAAGCTAGAGCTAGGTGAAACGACCTAGGTACTGGCTCCAAATGAAAAATTAATTTCATTTTGCATAGTCGACGTAGGTTATAGGCTACATTACATCACGGTGATCATTTTAATATAACCGCTTGTATCTGCAGTTAGAGTTACGACGGGAACTTAAAACGTGTCATGTGTCGTATATTATTCTTAGTTAGTATATAAGCCGGGTAAATAATATCATTAATAAAGACAATTATTTATGAAAGGAAAGTATGTAATTAATGGAGCTCACTGTTATTCTATTATATAATACCTGCTATAACGTATTACGGCAGAAATCAATAAATTTTATATTCTAGATTATCAAAGAATTTATACGGTTTATTTCCCAAAATATTTTATGACTCGATTCTGATGCGAAATGACCTTAATAAACTAATAAATGTCTTAATAGTTACGACGAAATTTACTCCTTGAACTTGGAGGACATCAGAGGCAATGTAAAATCGCGCTATAGCCGATTTACTTTGATGTTTGTATTGATATAAAGTAGGGCACCAGCAGTAGTTTTATTTGATTTGTGTTTTATATTTTTTTTATGTAACCGGACTAGTAGTAGTAATGTAAGTACTATGACCACCAAGCTGTACATTCTCGTCAAGCTACGTTGACATTCTCATATGCTTCCCTGTAGGAAGATTTTCACAAATTTCCGCTGCCCAAATATATAAACATATAAGAGAAAGAGAATAATCATTTAGCAAGAGAAAATTTAGTTTTATATAAATATTTAGTTTTAGTGAGTTATATTTAAATATTTTTATTAATTTTAATCTGTTATTCCATATCAAGGAAAGAAAAAACCCGCGCCTCTTGGACATCGTCCAAGCGCTGTGCCGTCTTCCGTTGGGTAACGAAAATTTGTGAAAATCTCCCTACAGATATGCTAACAACGTAAATAGGTTTATTTATTTCCAATTCCGGGTTTCATTTTATTAAGTGAAATTCGAAATTGGGTCGAGTTCCCAAAAGAGAAAGAAATGTTAGCATTTTATTAGAATAATAGTACAAAGTACTAAACTATGTTTGTTGTGTGTAGTGTAGTGGCGTCCATTAAACCTATTCAATTATTCAAAATAAAATAATGGCCGTCTGTCCCTCATTTACTCGATTATTATTATAAAATAAAAGTCATTATAATCCACTTAACGAACTTTTGTATGATTGATTTCGAATGTTAAAGATAACAAAAAAAAAAATAATAAAAATAAGCTTAAGCCGTGGTTTACATATTAAGCTCTTTATGACTTTGGGTAAGCTTAAAAAGTGAAAAGTTCGAAAGGAAATTTCAAGCTTTAATTTTAATGACAGCATAGTGATATATCGCTGCATTTTCTACTCGGACAGTGTAGGCGAGCGTTAATGCGCAAGGCGTCTTTCTAGCTTACACTTGAGTCCAAGGCACTGCTCGGAGCTCCTCTGTGCAATGCAGAATTTAACAAACAAGAGAAAAGAAGAAGAGTCAGATCTACAAAATAGAACATGGCATCACATTGTTTATAAAAAGTCACTTTAGTTTATGTACGCAAAATAATAAATGAATATTTATGTTTTATGTAGCTATCCAGCATTGAAGCCACGATCTCTTGGTTAATAGACACTAACTACTTCATTAGGTAAGCGTATACTAATTGTGATTAACGTAATACTATCAAGGGAAAAGCTCTAGTTTGCAATATTAGCTTATATACTATATACGATAATACAATTTGAAATAGGACACTATAATTATGTACTAAGTACAAGTCATTGAACTAAAAATTAACAAAGTTTTTAAGGCCATCTTTGCCATGAAAGTCGACAATGGAATATCTTAACGCTACGTTCTCTCATACTACGTTCTCGCATATTCTGCCATATAAAAGAATAATGTTATGTAATATAATATATTATATACATATGTTTTTATTTTTTTTGCATGAAAATTAATAGTTATAAGTAATATCTACTGTAATATTTACTGTTACATATTCCCATTATTATTTATAATTCTCATTTTTCTTTGATTTCTAAAATTGCGTTTTCATTGCCGCTACTCTACGAATAAATGAATTCCCATGAGACCCCCGTAAGGATCGAACCACAAGCATCGCTCATATCGCCCATATCGCTCAGTCACCATCTTACCGCACCACGATAGCTCCTATAGCTTCTATTCATATTTTTTATAAGAATATCCTGAGAGTTTGTATCACAAATATAATTCCTTAATTAAAGCAAAATATATTTTCGTGTATAAAGACCGCCTGTCACATTGAATGGTTCTATACATTTAATTAGAAAATGCGAACATGAACGAAATTAATTTATGAGAGGAAATGGTTATTTCGATATATAAAGATTGTTGCTATAGACTTAATTAAATAACAGCTTTATTATAGTGACGTTTTTATTAATAAGGTTTATTTAGTTTTATTTCATAGAACATAAATATGTTTTTATAGTGGTTATTGACGCCTCAGTCATTGTAACTATATACTCGTATGTATTTGACAATGGCAGATGTAAGAGTCATAGTGTTGCTAGTGCTACTGTTTTGATATGAATTCAAACGAATAAAAAAAAACCATACAAAAAAATACTTTTGAAAAATAAATAAATTTACTGACAGCAGGTTTAAATAAATAAAACAGTTTTTTTATCCTCTACTATTCTCTTTTGTTAATGTAAATTTGTGCGAGCATGTACATATGTACGTATATGTTTTTTTACAACACCAGTCAGTATGACCTTACTTGGAAAACTAAGTGCGCAACAGTATGTCGAAAAAAGAGCTACAGCGGAATGTGAAATCTGCTGTACCTTTTATATATTTTTAGTGTCTGTAAAATTTTTCCTTTGCCGAGTTATAAAATAAAACACACTAAATGAAAACAAAAGGTACCCGCTTGCATTTTCTTATGCTTCATGCTGCGAAGATATGCGAATTATGAAAGAATGCTATTCACGTTTCGAGCGCGGAAGTCGTTTGTAACATTTTTGAAATACTTCTTTTTATATACAATTAACATGTATTTGTTTAAAATGTTTATGAAGAATAAAAAAGATGATAAACGTAACCATGGCGTCGTGGCACAGTTGAATTATTTTACTTTGAAGGTAGTTTCTTTGTATATTCAACCATTTGATGGAGACATTCCATATGTAATGTACGTAGATGGGTCGTTGGTCTTATTTAAAAGATGAGAATTGAAATATGCAAAATGTAGAGTTTTTGATATTTGACATACATTTTGATACAAAAATTAACATTGGAAATAATACTCTACCTTGTCTCCTACAAAAAGAATATAAACCTGAAATGAAATTTAATAAAATCCTCCACTAATTTATTGTTATGCATTCGCTATATATGAAGAGATCTGATATGAAAACAAGAGACATGTATGAAGATGCATATACAATGTGATGTGAGAAATATACACGTGTACATTTTTCAAAATTCAGCAATATATTTATATATATTTTATTTTATACAATATTTATCAGCTATCACAAATAAAAAAGCAGACAGTCACGGACAGATAAAAATCCACTCACACATGGATACTATCAATATATTTTCGTTACATATAAGTATTGTGCGAAAGGAAATTACACAAGCATTCTGATTTAAATATCACACGACTTTCTGATTTCGCATCATCGTTGCGAGGTTATCCAAAGTACTCGTATATGTAGCGCTTGGGATTTCTACGTGAAAGGTCCGACCCGAGCCCCGACAGCTAAACGTGTTAGTTCACTTTATTGAATATCGGAAATATGACTGTCCTGTGGGAGCCCAAATGTCGGAGGTCGTAGCCGGCATTGCTTGCGTTCTCAGCGGGTTTTTCAAGCAACTTTTAGGTCCAGGTAATGGTGTGTTAACGCTGACGTGATGTTAAAATATTTTCCTCAATATTAAACTTTCCTTTTAATATATTTTTTTATTGAAATTTAGGTCATACATCGATGAACGATAAAATGGTTGTTTTTTTTAATCAAATTGAGTTCAGTTTACTGTTTATACATGTGCTAGCCGATTAGTTTATATTAGACGTAAAGTCGTGGAAACAACTGAAATACCTACTAGTACTATATCTATAGAAATATATATTTATACAGCAGAACTTATACAGCAGAATTTTCTGTCTGTCTGTCTGTCTGTCGGTCTGTTTGTCTGTCTTTCTGTCTCTCTGTCTGTTCATTTGGCCTTCAATCATGCAAAAACTACTGGACAGAAATGAATGAATTTTTGTATAGTAATAGCTTATAATCTCGACTCACGTAAATTTTAGTTTTTATTCTGGTATTCCATGCTGTTCCCGGAAAATAAATGAAAAAGTAATAAATTTACTTAAATTACTAAAGAGAAGTGAGTTAGATTTCGCATGCTAATATTTCATAGCCTTACACAATATATATATGATAGTTTTTATCCTGATGCGCAATGCAATATTCGAACGAAAAATAAAAACACGGGTGGGTAAATTACGTCGATTACTTACAAGTAAAGGTAGGTTTATTTCATTCCCACCTAGTAAGAGTGGCAAATAGCAAAAGGTTTTTCAAATTTAACCACAGTCTACAAGATGTCACAGTAATAGTTACAACTCATTTGATTTACAGCTATTATGGTGACATTTAACAATCAGAACGTAATTTAGTAGTATTTGATAGAATGCCATCTATTGATAGGTAACTTAAAATTATTTTCGAAAACCAATATTATGTGTTTAAAAATCTATAGTAATATTTTATAATATCTGTCAACAGATGTCGTTATTCATTGAAATAATATTTCTGCATTATGCGGCGGGATCTTTATATTTGTATTATGTCGATACATCTTAAATACATCTACGGACCATAGATGAAATTGACGTAGTATTAAAGTATAGAAAACTCAATGTTCATAAAATATTTTATAAATGTATTAATGGGTCGATTTATATACCGTTAAGTTATCCTTATAGTTATTGAAATATAAACTAAAACACTACGCAGTGGATTTTTTGTCTGTATGTTTGTTTATTTATTCGCGAATAACGTAAATTATTTTTACTTCATTTATCCTCAATGCAGGCAGCTTTGAGTAACAGTTTTTAAAGCATTTCAGGGTAATGGAAATATACAAGAGAAGAAATTACTTAGCACTCCACGAACTCACCACGCCGTGCCCATCTCGCTGTTAGGAACTCAGAGAACTGCCAGAGATTCGCGACCTAAGAGTTCCTCTCTATACGTAAAACAATAAATTATTCTACTGTTGCTGCCATCGAGGTACGTTCTATAAATAAATTAATGGATAATTCTAGACAGGTCGAGATCTTTTAGCAAACTGGAGAGCTTTCTTAACTGAGGTATAAGAATACCTCTCGCTGTTATATCTAATGTTAACTCTGTACCAATTCAGCCTACTTTTACAATAATACATGTAAATAATCCACAAAATTAAATTATTACAATAAACAAAAGAAATTATATTATTTAAAACAATATTAAATCTAACACCGATTAGATTTTGCAACGGACGTCAAACTTTACAAATGTGAAGTAAAGTTTTAGTAATATAATAAATATTTGGTTTGAAACAATAGGGCGCGTTTCCGAAATAAACTTATTATATAAAATGAAATACACAACCGATAGCTCAGGGACGGAAAAGTTAGCGAAACAATAACAGCTCTCATATTTCACACGTTATCGAAAAGAACTCTGGTCCGGGACATACGAGTGCGCGAAGCCGTAATGGAGGGCCGTTGGAAGATTTTTTTATTATATAGCGACCCGCTCGCGGCTTTGCACGCTTAATTTAATTTTAAAGAATTTAATTATAAATAAGAATTTATTTATAATAAGAATTTAATTATAAAGGACGCACAGTTTGGCTTTTGTACCGGTGTTTCAACAGACTCTGCCATTTTTAGTCTAAAAAATACTGTAAAGTATTATACAAGCAGAGAAACTAATGTATACGCATGTTTTTTATATCTTAGTCGAGCTTTCGATTTAGTTAATTATAATCTTCTTTGGTCAAAATTAAGCAAGCATAATGTTCCTTATAAAATTATAGGCATTGGTATGTAAGACAAACTAACTATGTAAGATGGGGTGATACACTCTCTAATGAGTATGAGTTGAAGTGTGATGTTTGTCAGGGTGGGGTCACTTCACCGGATCTTTTTAATGTTTATGTAAATGACCTGATAGAGGAATTACGGAGCACTAAAGTAGGTTGCCATATTGGGGGGGGGGGGGGGGGGCGTGTGCATAAATAACTTGAATTACGCAGATGATATGGTGCTGCTTAGTCCCTCAATCAAAGGACTAAGAAAATTGTTAGATATTTGTGAAAATTTACCTTTAAGACATGGACTTAAGTACAAGGTATTAATAAACAAAATGTATGATTTTTAAGACTGGTAGAGGGCCGGATAATGTACCCACCGTGTATATGTGTGGTGACCCAATTCAAAGGGTTGCAATGTTCAGGTACCTAGGTCACTATTTAACGGAGAATCTCGTGGATGACAGCGACATTGAAAGAGAGCGCCGCGCTCTTGCAGTACGAGGAAACATGATTGCGTGCAGATTCTCTCGTTGTTACGTAGCAGTTAAAAAATTATTATTTCAAACTTATTGTCAAAATTTATACACATGTCAGATTTGAGTTAATTATACTCAAAGAGCCTACAGCGCCATCAGAGTGCAGTATAATAATGTGTACCGTACTCTGATGAGGTTGCCGAGATTCTGCAGCGCGTTAAATATGTTCGCCTCAGCGGGTATACCGGACTTCTTTGCGGTAATTCGTGTCCGAATAGCTTTGTTTTGGGCTCGATTGCGAGAATGCAAGAATGAGATTCTCTAAGTAGTGGGCATTGGTTGGGCCAACATCACAGCAAGAATCGCAAATAACTAGTTATTAAATATGTTTAATTATTATTTATTGCTGTATATTTTGTTTGCTTGTAACTTATTCCATATAAGTTAAGTCGAATGGTCTGAAATAAATATATATTATAATAATAATTATTATTTTTGGTTTTTCTTGCTCAAAACTTTTAGGCTTTGGTAATAAGTGAAGTCCGCGGGCCTAAGCCAAGAGTACTTCACGAAATTCTGTTAGGTAAGATCGGTGTCATCTTGTTTAAACTTTCAGACAATTCTGCAAGTGTTTAAAATGACTGCTTTCTGCATAGTGTAGTAGGTGTTATCGGGCAAATCTATTGCTTTGAGGGCTTGGTGTAAATATTTCGAGATAACACCTGTGCTGGACAGCACCAATGGCACAATCTGTACTTTGTTCAATCTGGAAAATATTCTGATGATTTCTTCCTTTAGCTTTGTATATTTATGGATTTTCTCCGATATTGTTTTTTGCAAATTGTGTGTATTTGGTACTGCGATATCTATAATGTAAACTATTTTGTTTTCTTTATCAATTAAAGTTATATCTGGTCTATTATTATGTATTGTCTTATCTGTTAATATAGCTCTATCAAAGTATATCTTGTGATTGGTGCTCTCCAATACAGGTGAAGGTGTGTATTCATAATAAGGAAGTGGCTTTTTTTCTGTTAATATATGTTTAATAAATTTATTTAGTTATTTAGTTTTTGATAAATTATGTTGCATACTTGATTATGACGGTGACTGTAATCGGACTGAGTCAATGACGAGCAAGCACCTGTAATGTGCTGTATGGTTTCGGATTGCTTAACGCATTTTCTACATCGATCAGTCTTTAAGTTTGGGTCTTTGAGTATATATTTTTTATAATTTTTGGTATTAATTACTTGATCTTGAATAGCTATGGCAAATCCTTCAGTTTCTGGAAAGAGTGAACCTAATTTTAACCACTTATTTGAAGCCTCGTGAGTCTATATTTGAGTTTTCGAGATCATGCAAATGGCGTCGATGTAATTCTTTTTTCCTCCAAGAATCTATTTTTCTATTTTGACTTACTATCAAATTGGATTAGAGGGGTGAATTTGTTATCCGTTTCAGTTACTGCTTTATGTATATGACTACTAATGGCTTTATCAAAAAAGAATAAACGTAAGTTGTGAATTTGTCCTTGCCATAAACTATTTAAATCTATAATACCCCTTCCTCCTTTTTGTCTCTGAAGCGTCATCCTTTCTATTGCCGATTTAGGGTGTAAGTAATTATGTTTTGTTAAAATTGTTCTAGTCTTTATTTTAATTCTATTGATATCTGTTTTAGACCATTTTGTTATCCCAAAAGAGTATGTCAATACTGGAATAGCATATGTATTAATAGCTTTAATAAGGTTCTTTGAATATATTTGCTTTTTACAAATTGTATTGACACGTTTGAAATATTCTTGTTTTAAATCTGTTTTAATTTGTGTATGAGCAATTCCTTTAGCCTCTTGAATCCCTAGATATTTATAAGTATCTCCTTCGTCCATTAAATCAAATTGAAGACCATCACCTGAAATATTACGAGCGTTACTTAATTTTCCTCTCTTTAAATGTAGTTCTCGGCATTTATCTAATCCAAAAGTCATACAAATGTCCTTACTAAAAGATGTAGTTATACTTAATAATTTTTTTCATATCCTGTTCCACTTCCGATTTAGCAAAAGTTTTATGTCATCTACGTACATTAAGTGAGTAATGATAGTGCTAGGTGTCAATTTGTAGCCCGCTTGAGAGTTATTAAGAATATTGGATAAAGGGCTTAAGGCGAGACAGAACCATAGGGGACTCAGTGAATCTCCCTGAAAAATGCCGTTTTGGTTATTATTGATATGGTTTGGTTATTATTGATATAAAAATTAGTTTTCCATGTTTTTATTATGTTTTGTAAGAAGTTTATAATTACTGGGTTGATTTTATAAATTTGCAAAATTTTAATAAGCCATATATATATATATATATATATATATATATATATATATATATATATATATATATATATATATATATATAGACGTATATATACGTATATATATAATGATGTAGTGTGATGGTGATAATGATGATGATAAGGATGATTGCTCGGCTGTATTATGTTCGGAATCTAGCCCGATGGGAGCCCGCCTGCTCAGCTCCTCATCACCGACGGCCCGTATGCTGAAACACCCAGCGTCGGCTCCAGGTGCGCCCCGACGAACTCCGGAAAGCGGCCGCAAATTATACCCATGATTATTTTTCTTCATATTAATAAAAGGGGTTTTGGGATCGTTGGTTTGGATATGGTTGACCGTGTTGTTAGTGGTTTTTTAAAGAGATAACTTAATGTGTGCTAGGTGTTATAGCGTGCATTATTGACCTGTTCCTAATATCCGTAAGCCCCCCCACCACGAGAAGGTGATCCCCTGGGGGAGTAGTTATTATTATTATTATTATTATATCCCGAACATAGCTGGGAGGGCAGAGGGAACCGTAGGCAAGAGGAGCATAGAGTTAAGACACTTCGTTGTCCACACTCCGTATTTCGAGGCATTGTGTGTTGAGTGGCGGAACCAACGCCGCGCTTTGCTTTTTTCAATTCAGTCTCTCCGAGTGAGAATCGAACCCACAAACCGTTGCGTTTACTGTCTCACGCTGTCGCCTCTGCGCCACAACGGTCGCTATGGATTGCAATATACACACAAAATATTTTCTAAAATACTTTACACATTAAACCTTACATGTTGTACGAAAATTTGAAAGTGTAACAAATAAATATAAAATTTTCAAGTGTCCAAATACACGCATACGTTTTGAACGTGACGTGTACGAGTACTCTTTGATATCGCGTAATATATGAGCGTAGTTATTGTTTCGCCAACTTTGCCGTCTCTGAGCTATCGGTCGCGTATTTCATTTTATTTTTTGAAAATTTTAAACAAGCCAGGAATTTATTATATATTATTATATATATATATATATTATTATATAATATTTAATATTATATTTTAAAATTTATATTAAATATATATATATTTATATTTTATATATAAAAATATATCTATATTTTTGGCTATAAAATATAAATTATGGGAATTTTCTGGGAGCAGTGTGAAGAGGTCCTACTCGCTATACCGTCTACCGAAGCAATCTTAGCTGGGGGGGACTTGAACGGTCACGTGGGTAGGGTCGCTGAGGTGTATGAACGTGTTCACGGGGTTTTGGATATGGTCTTCGCAATGCAGAGGGAGAAAATATTCTAAGAACCTGCATTGCGTCTGATCTGGCCATCGTGAACACTTTCTTCCAGAAGAAACCTCAGCACCTTATAACGTATAAGAACGGGTCCCACTCAACTCAAATCGATTATTGCTGACTAGACGGTGTCATATAGCAGGGTGACCAACTGTAAGATCATTCCGGCGACTATAATGTTACCCCGAAAAAGAAAGTAGCTGAGAAACAGCAAGCCTAGGATTAAGTGGTGTTGTTGTTGTTGTTGAATGGGCCGATGCAGACAGACTTCTTGGCGGAGGTGGAGAGTCAAAATCTACTGACTAACACCGAGACCGCTCAGACTGCATGGGATCGAGCTCATTCAACAATCATTGCGGCGGGCAAGCGAGTTCTTGGCGTTACTAAGGGTGGGCGTGTCATCGACAGGGAGACCTGGTGGTGGAATGACCAGGTGCAGGGGGTGATTCGGGAAAAGAAGGCTGCGTTTAAAGAATGGCAGCATTCCAACTCTCCTGAAGACAGACTGGAGTACATAGCAGCGAAACGGGCCAGCAAAGAGCTGTAGCCAGAGCCCGCAGAGAAAGTTTGTCGCCATTGTACGATAAACTTGAAACTGTGGAGGGGCAGAAGCTCATATACAAACTGGCTCGTGCTCGAGATAAAGCGACGCAGGATATACAAATGTCTTTGCGTCAGAGATTCTCGGGGCACGTTGCTTTGTAGTCATGCCTCTGTGAAGGAGAGTTGGAAGAAGCTACTTTAAGGAGCTGCTGAACACTCAGCAGTCTTGTAGTCTTCCTCCTGAATTATCTCCTAACCTCGGACTTGTTTGCTCCAATAACCCGTGACGAAACTCGAAATTGTCTTCGACGCATGAAGAACGGAAAAGCGGTAGGACCTGACGACATCCCAATCGAGGCGTGGAAATCGTTGGGCTCTCTTGGTGTGCTTATGCTTACTGACCTGTTTAACCGTATCTTGAATACTGGAAAGATGCCACATCAGTGGCGGCAGAGCTTATTATCTCTATTTACAAAGGAAGGAGCAGTGTTCAAGATTGCGGTAGTTATAGGGGCATTAAGATTATGAGCCACACCATGAAGCTCTTCGAGCGCATGATCGGCCTCAGGCTCCGCCAAGAATGTACTGTCTCTACAGGCACTATGGATGCCATTTTTGCCCTCAGAACTTTGATGGAGGCTTACAGGGAAAAAAGGAGAGCTCTGCATGTGGCCTTTTTGGACTTGCAGAAGGCCTTTGACTGTGTGCCACGTCAGTGTATCTGGTGGGCATTGCGATCCAAGGGGATCCTGAAGCCTATATTGAGGTTATCAGAGATATGTACAACGACTCCGCTTCAGTGGTTAGGACCGCTGTTGGCGACACCAAGCCCTTCCTGATTACTGTAGGGGTTCATCAGGGCTCAGCTCTTAGTCCGTTCTTATTCAATGTAGTGCTGGATACTGTCCTCGGCTCACATCCAATGCCAGCCCCCGTGGCTGATGATGTATGCCGATGACATAGTACTCATCGACGAGAACCGACTGATGCTGGAGCGTAAAGTGAACGCCTGGAAGGGTGCGCTTGAGAACGGTGGTCTCAAACTGAATGTGTCGAAGACCGAGTACATGGCTTGCGGGAACCCGGACTCGAGCACCATCCATATCGGGCCTGAGCCAGCCGTTAAGTCGGAGAAGTTCAGGTACCTTGGAGCCGTTATGCATGAGTCTGGAGGCATCGACCACGACATCCATGCCCGTATAAAGGCTGCCTGGGCCAAATGGCGGGAGGTCACTGGTGTAGTCTGCGATAGCAGAATACCGCCCAAGCTCAAGGGACTGATATACAAGAGCATTATCCGACCGGTTCTTTTATACGGCAGCGAATGTTGGCCAACATTATCTCGGAACACTCAGGAGCTTCACGTCACGGAGATGAAGATGCTGAGATGGATGTGTGGCGTTACGCGGTCCGACCGCATACGCAACACATTCATTCGAGGTAGTCTTGGGGTCCGTGTCGTAGCGGATAAGCTCCAAGAGCGTCGCCTGAGATGGTATGGCCATGTTATGCGCCGATCTGAGAACTATGTCGGAAGGAAGTGCCTTGACATGTCTGTCCCTGGAGTTAGACCACCCGGACGCCCAAGGAAGCGATGGCTGGATGTCGTGACACAATACATGAGAGCCAATAGATTGTCCACTGAGGATGTTAAAGACCGTGCAAAGTGGAGTAGGCTTAGTCGGAAGGCAGACCCTGGCAAAAGCCGGGACTAATGCCAGGAAGAAGAAGATACGTATATATATAATTGTGATAATGATGATGATAAGGATGATTGCTCGGCTGTATTATGTTCGGAATCTAGCCCGATGGGAGCCCGCCTGCTCAGCTCCTCATCACCGACGGCCCGTATGCTGAAACACCCAGCGTCGGCTCCAGGTGCGCCCCGACGAACTCCGGGAAAGCGGCCGCAAATTATACCCATGATTATTTTTCTTCATATTAATAAAAGGGGTTTTGGGATCGTTGGTTTGGATATGGTTGACCGTGTTGTTAGTGGTTTTTTAAAGAGATAACTTAATGTGTGCTAGGTGTTATAGCGTGCATTATTGACCTGTTCCTAATATCCGTAAGCCCCCCCACCACGAGCAAGGTGATCCCCTGGGGGAGTAGTTATTATTATTATTATTATATCCCGAACATAGCTGGGAGGGCAGAGGGAACCGTAGGCAAGAGGAGCATAGAGTTAAGACACTTCGTTGTCCACTCTCCGTATTTCGAGGCATTGTGTGTTGAGTGGCGGAACTCAACGCCGCGCTTTGCTTTTTTCAATTCATTCTCTCCGAGTGAGAATCGAACCCACAAACCGTTGCGTTTACTGTCTCACGCTGTCGCCTCTGCGCCACAACGGTCGCTATGGATTGCAATATACACACAAAATATTTCCTAAAATACTTTACACATTAAACCTTACATGTTGTACGAAAATTTGAAATTGTAACAAATAAATATAAAATTTTCAAGTGTCCAAATACACGCATACGTTTTGAACGTGACGTGTACGAGTACTCTTTGATATCGCGTAATATATGAGCGTTGTTATTGTTTCGCCAACTTTGCCGTCTCTGAGCTATCGGTCGCGTATTTCATTTTATTTAATAAGTTTATTTGTGAAACGCCAAACTGGTGCAAACTTTTACTCATGTATTAATACATATATATGTGCATATGTAGGTTACATACGTTTTTGCAACATGAATAATCCGAGTTTCGAAGGTAATGAAAGCATTTTAAAATCTCATTGCATTGAATAATAATTCTGTAATCAATTTCAAGTAAACAATATATATCTTATTTGACACTTCCCTGAGTGTAATTTGCACTTACAACCATAACTTTTGCATTTAGGTACGTTTAGGTTACAGTACAACATGCCATGTCATGCCATGCATAAGTTAATCAAAGTCATTATATGTTGTTATCAAACAATAACAAGAAGCTTTTTGAAAAAGCTCATAACAACTTAAAGTTAAGGCCGTACAATATTCAAAAGCACATAATGAGGACGGAGGATAATGAAGTCTATTGAATCTTGCAACTCCGTTAATTTATCATTTGCTACCAGATATCTGAGTGAATTTTGCAGAGACAGCAAAGTTTTATCGGAAAAGCCGTGTGCCTTGATCTTTGTTAGTACAAAGTTCATCGAGTGTCGAACTTTCGTGTAGCGAAAAAATAAACTAGGTTCATTTGACAAGATGATATTATAATGTAACATGAGGTAGTTTTTAAAAGTCCACTTTATTAAATGTCGCAATAATAATAATATTTGCATCAGCAGTTAATGTTGAATTTCAGACAACAACAATAAAAGTTCTCCTTATTACACAAAGAATGGAGGTATTATCTCCAAAGAGCAATTTCTTTCAAATAGAAGAATGTGTCTACGTAGAATGTGTCAGCATAAATTACTGAGACTACTTCGGTAATTACGAAAACTAGTTCGGCATAATTTGAAATATAGAATGTAGTCTATGAGACAAATATTTATAAGTCATTAGCCTTTTTTATATCTTCGAAACAATAAGTATCGAGATTTTATTGCAAATGAAAAATAATATGACAAATAATAGAATTAAAAATGATTAATTAAAATATTTATACTATCGAGTAGCGAACCTCTATTCAATTTAGGTAAACGTTTTCGTTGTGCTACGCCGAAATCCTTATATGCTAGTTAAAATTTATTTTTGTTGTTACTTGGATAAAAACGTATAGTTTAAATGGCTAGACGGTCAGCTACGTTCAAATTTGTATACATTTCTAAATATTTTTCTTCGTGGTGTGTTAATAACATATTAAAAATCATATATACGTCATATTCACGCACCTAGGTTTCATATTTTCATGATTGTAAGCCAATGGATTTTTTTTCTTGAAACTTGATAAATTAAAAATTGCGTTCGTTATTTTGTTATTATAAACGCATTCTGTATGAAATTAACTTCAAATATAAGTTTGTAATGATTTTATTATGTGATATACTGATAAATTTCCAATCTTCGGATTTTAACTTTTATTTCTACCGTAAGTTCTAAGTCCTTGCCAAAATTCATCATTTTATGTCAACGAGAAGTGTCCTATAAGTTGTGATAACGCGTCGATTTCCGTATTGATGCGGCAAAAATGGGCTCCCAGGGACTAATGACTAGGATATTTATTAATTTGGTATTAATTTCAGCTTGCTTTAACTTTACGCAAGCTTAAGAAAACAATCTTGACAGACAGAAGGACAACAAAGTGATCCTATAAGCGTTTCGTTTTTTCTTTTGAGCTTACGGAACCCAAAACGGAAAATATTTTTTTATATATGTACATGCACGAACTAGACTATATCCAAAATAATCGAAAATTTTTCATCATCTTATAAGTCATTGATTCTCTACAATCGTATTAGAACTTATATTTTTGCAAAATTAATTATTTCCACTTATCCTATTTTTGTTCTAGGTTTATCCTTCAAATAAACGCTCGAGGCAAACGTGTTACGTGAGTACATGTCAAAATGTCACGTGCCAGGCCACAACGAACAATCAGTAACGGATATTTGTAGTACAAGCTGCTTAACGACAGAAAAACAGGAAGTATTTTAAACGAGAATGTAAATAGTTCTTAATAGGTCAAAATAATAAATTTTGTGCCAATATTAATACATCTATTGTTTATAAAAATATTTTATGGACACTTTTCATATGCCCTACGCATAAATTTATTTGCTATATGTAAATAATTAATTATAATTACTCCTTGGTTGTAACCTTCTTGATTGTAATTTTTTTTTCTGGTGTCTGATTGTAGTGATGAGGCATTCGTCCAGTGAATATATTTTATTGATCTCTTTTTTTTATATATTGTATAAAGTGTAGTCTTAAAATAAAAGAGAAACGTTCAATACCTGGCAAAATAAATCTCACGTCAACTAAAAATATTTCTTCTAATTACAAAATTTATATCCTCCTCACTCCTAAAAGTTGGAGGGACGCATAAACAATATTTTAGGACAGATGGCTCACGGCCCTATATTCAGATATCCAATAAAGAGGAGCTACATTTTTATGGGCTATTCAGAGGGTCGCCCACTTTGAATACCTCAACTTGGCTTAATCTTTCACCGAGTATTGTAATGACGTTGGAACTTTCTGAACCTTTACGGACATTCGGCCGAGCTGCTCGCTTCTTTTATATTGTATCGAGTTTTATAATGTGGTAATAAATATTTTATGTAAGATAATTTGTTTGTTTAATATAGATATAGTAGTCATTTGAAATTGAAAACTATTTACCATCTATATATAGATTAAAAAATATGTTATGTATTTTATTAAATTGCTACACACAAACGTTGACTTAGACATAATTCTGATTAAGAATAGTAGACAAGCCCTTAATTGAGCTTAACTTTACTTTTATAATCAGTGCACAATTTTTCACTCTGAAATAATAATTCAATCGGAAATACAAATAAGTTAAAACAATTACATAATAAATAAACTTGATATCGAATATAAAAAAAAAAAATATTTGTGTAATAAAACACAAATTGATTCATTACAACCATTTATCCCACAATATTAGGTACCTATCCATCTTGCTACCGTAACGTCGTAGTGAGCTGAGACCTTATAAAATAAACTCCCTGAACTATTATCCCATTAATATCGAAGCAGCGTGGGGACTGCGGATAATGTTGCCAGCTCCATGGGGTTTATCTTAATTGCCTTTTAAGTCAATATCGTTGTGGATAAGTTTTTGTATCTACTGTGTTTATAGTAACTTTTTTTAAAAGTATTTGATTAGATCCATATTGGTATGTTAAAAATAATATAATGTAACGGGAATTAAACGTATATTTCAACGATCATATTCAACGATCGAAAAATTAGAAAGTCTTGTCAGTTTTTTTTTAAAAATATGTTAAGTGTCACCAAATACATTTTCATATTTTCGACTACATATCGAAAATCTAAAACATAAAAGTTACTTACATACTACTTCTATTCGTTGCGAAAATTCCCACACTATGAAACAACCAAGACGTGAAATGAATGCAGGTATACTGTCAAAAAGATGACCTGCTGATAACAAGGGTGAATAGACCGGATTTTATCTCGTAGTGTCACTTGCAAGTATGATGTCATCATATCAATCTTAAAACCTCGCAAAATATACACCACAAACGTACATAACCGTTTCACTAGCTCCAAAGGTGCATTCACACGAATAATCTCTTAGAATACATCAGCCCCACGTCTGCATCTCAGCCAATTTGTTTGCTTAGCTTTTGCTTACCATATCACGGAACAGCCGTATTCCGACTGAGAGAATAAATGTAAGTAATAGTGAGCATCCCACCTTTTCTTCCATTTACACGTGTTCTTACAAAATTGCACGTGATTCGACGCTTTAAAGTAGAATCTTGTATGTAGCCGCTTGGCACATACGATGTTCCTATATTTTACGACACCATCTAGCTCGCTTTACTTCCCTGTTCATGTTTGCGTTTCTGGTAGGTACTTGTAAACTCTCTCACTTTACCTCCACGACTATGTGATATGGCATTGTCTTTGGCTCCAGTGAGAAAATTGTATGCATTTCGCTACCTTTCGGCGGCGCGAAAATTTTCCACCTTTAATACAATTTCGTATGCTGAAAACTTTAGTTCCGTCAACTATGCTTTCCTCGGTCGCTTTTTATTCATGTCGCTAGCGCAGGCGGTGAAAGTTGCAGTTCTAGATTTCCATGATTTTTACTTTAAAATCTCGAAATAGATTTTCACAATATATGCTTTTATGAATATTTTATGAACGCTACCTATGTGTCCGCAAGTTAAATATAAAAATATGTATATCGTTTCGCTTATGCTAATAACCTAGCAATGGATTTTGTGCGATAATTTAACCCAAAACAATAAATAATGAAGTGGACTTCTTAATCATGTCATTATTCAATAGCTACAAATAGCATACAATGCTAATGTAATTAATTATAAATAGCTACAAATAGCATACAATGCTAATGTAAATAAACCACCTACAAATTTGAGATCTATAATTTATTGACTATTAAATTGGAACTTATTTGGTTATTAAATAACCGAGCGCTTTAATACGTAACAGGCTGTTTACTCGCGAGATTCCAAACTCTTCCCGTTCAGATTTATTCATGACTTTGCCAAATATTTGATTGATTACAGTGTCTAAAGCAATCGCGCCCGATAAACTTGCCGACCACTTTATTTGCTCAGAGCGCCTGTTGTTTAAACTTAGACGGTGATGCGGCGCTTTTTTACTTATCCGCGGTGGATTCTGTCCTTTCGACGTTTTATTATTTGCTGTGATGCTCAAAAGTGGTTATGTATAAAAAAAATTGGGTTTAATTTTTTTGGGTTTTTCTGGATTGCTCTGTTCTGAATTATTTAATACAAAATAAATATAATAAGCAAACATAAATAAATACAATAAATAAAAAATATAATTATATTTTTATAGTACGTATAACTCTAAAGTAAACTTAGTTTCTTGTTTTGTAAAGAAAAAAAAATCATCATTATAAAATAATCTTATATACTTAATGCATTTTCATTTTATAATAAAATGGCATCTTGGCAAAATATAACTTCACGAAATATAAACATGCCTTGACGTATCGCTATTTGCTGTTAAAGAAAACGTAAACTCTATTCAATTTCGTTAAAATTCCATTCAGCAAAAATGGAGCAGTAAAAAGAAAATTTATTAACTCGTAAACAACAGTTTTATGTTGAAGAGATTGATTAGCATTGATTCTAAGTATAGACTTTAGTATTCTTAAGTATTTTTTAAGGTACCACTAACAGCTAAGGCCCCCTTGGCGCAACGGCATAGCGTCTAAATTTAAACGCGACTGTCGGTTCGCTTCCCAACCGGGGAGAATGTGTTATTTTCATATTCCCCGCTTTCGTAACAAGACAAAGCGCTCCATACGCAACTTCTTGACACGTGGAAAGAGGGTAGCGGACGATCTTAACACTAGGTACCCTCTGCGTACCCTAATGCAGGATAAAACGTGAATCGTGACACTGCTAGCGTGATAAAAACGTTTAGCTTAATTGGCTAGAGCACTAGGCGAGATGTATTGGCCAGTCATATATCAGATACTAAGCCATCTATTTAGTAAACGACAAAGCTTGCAGAAGCAACTTAAATTGAATGTGAATGAATTATATACAGATTTATATATTTATAGATTCCAGAAGGAATTTTGAAGACCAACAAATGCGTCTGCGCCTGACGGTAATTTTTACTATTCCCAGACTATGCGAATGTTAAATTGTTACAAAATTGTAAAACAATATGAAATATATATGTATAGTAGAAGTAGTAGTGGATTAATTATACGAAATAGCTCAAAATTAGTAGCTTAAATCTTGTATGCGGTACTTTAACTTTATATTAAATTAAATAGCTCTTTTTTCCGCATATACCAGGGACGAGAGAGGGAATGTAGTGTTCAAACACTCCGTTCTGTGGGAATTGTCCCCACCCAATTATCGAGATATTGCACGTTGTGTGGCGGGACTAATCGTGGCGCTTTGTCTTCTTTCCTGAGCGAAAAAATGAAATAATAAATTTCCCAGAGCGGGAATCAAGCCTACAACCGTCGCGTTAACAGTCCGACAATGTGCCGCTACGCCACAACGCCACTTTAATATTTGAATATAATCCAGCGCCCATTCTATCTAGGTTATTTTAAGCATTAAAAACATGTAATAATTAGGTCAGGGATGTTTGCTGTATTTGACAAATAATAAAACATGGTAACACATTGGTGCATTCATAATTTTTTTTGTGTATTTATAATTGGACAAATTAATATAGGTTTAAAGAAATAATTGAATTTTCCGCATACCGTGTTTGTGAGCGGTTAAGCATCAAATCAATGGATTTGTTACGTGTTTCAATCAAAAAGCTATTTAATTTTAAATGTTGGTACACGGTCCAATTAATTTGTAAATGGAGCGAAAAATTTTGTATTACAAACATTGAAATAATTCTATATTAAATTTTGTTATTGTTTTGTTTATTTATTCGTGAAATATAGGTTCAGAGACTGCGAGGGCGAGTGTCGTAGGAAAACTATGGTGATTATTCTCGTAGCCCATCTTTTTGATAGATATATTCTTATTGTAACGTTATTTCTCTTTCTAGGGTACCGTACCTCAAAAGTAAAAATGGGTGCCCTTATATCACTTTGATATCCGTCTGTCTGGATGGACGTCTTAGTTTGTATATTTGTCTCAAAATCATAAACTCAAATTTAAGTAAGCTAACGTTTAATGTTGACGAAACTTGACGGATATTTTTATAAGACTAAGGCTTTAGAGTGTTTTCTCAGCGCTAACGCCTAACGTATGAATGAAAGTGAAATATATAAAAATCTATAATTCATAAAATTTATTTGAATTTAAATTTAATCTGTATAACTTTTGACAATTTTTTAGTTTACTGACATACCGGTCACACACAACAACTTCACTGCAGTACAGTAAAGCATTGGGCGTGTAAACTAACAGGTAGTTCGTGTAGTAAAAGAATCACTAGTTATTTTATTGTTGTTTAATTCTTCTCTTATTTTTAAACCGACTTCAAACAAGAGGGCAGCTATCAGTAGGACTGTTGACGTATGTTTTTTTGTTGACGTGTGTTTTTAGTTAGCCTCAGAGATTAGAGTCGGATCTCATTTAAAAATTGACAAAATCAAAAATTATTCATATTTACGGTTGCTAACGTTAAATAAAACGAATTTCTTCTCTAAAGTAAGCGCACAGATTTTACACTTAGAATTTTAAAAGTAAAAAGGTATGGTAAAGTATCAATAAATTAAAATTTGAAGCTTTATTTTTGTGTAGTAGTCTGTAATGATTTTTTTTAAATTAACTTAGTTGTCTCACAACTAGAATAAAATATTGAAGTAACATAATCGAGTATATCTACTAGCTATAGCTATATCTATATCTACCAACTATCTCACAGAAATAGCATCATAAAAAATTGTAGCACACGACACGGCTAAGTTTGTTTAATCTATATTATAACTCATGTTAGCAAAGTTAACAAAGTCCACGGCTTGTTTTTATTATAACCCTAGGAAGTAAAATGACCTATTCGACGGAGCGTTTATTCAACTAATACAGCCATTTTCCTTCGTCCCGACGCTCCCAACCGATCTATCTTTGGCTTAACTAAATCCCACTAATACGTTATTTTTATAATACTCCCCTAGCGACACGTTGGATCATCTGAACCAACTATATGGACCTAAATCGCGGCATAGTTCGATGTAATACAAATCTTTATTAGCTTGTTTTTCCTATATAATAGTTTTCAGATACTGTGGACCTTAAGAAAGATATAAGACATATTGATATGAGGATAATGTAAAAATAACTGCAGTGTACAATATTGGTGGAGCTATCGCTACATGTAGTAGCGTTATAGCAACCGCTTACTACCCATAACAGCTGTAGTATCAAAAAAGAATACTTTTCTGGTTCCAACTATAAATAAAATAAAAAGTGATGTTATATTCAGCCAGTAAAATGCCAGTATGATATTGTTTAATCGGTTTATACTTTTGCGATTTAGAGGCGTGTATATATATATATATATATATATATATATATATATATATATATATATATATATATATATATATATATATATATATATATATATATATATATATATATATATATATATATATATATATATAAATGGATAAAAACGCAAATAAATGTTGCGTTTGGTTTTTTTCAATTCCATCCATTTCATTAGAAATCTTCTCCAATAGAGTTGGAATACGTACGCGAATTCGATTAAGACGTAGGTAAAGCGTCCAAGACATGAGTGCCTCTTGTGCGGATTACGCCGCACTTAGCATGCAATATGGCTATAACAGCCTCCTATAGATATGCTGTTAAGTTTAATTATTTAGCATTGATTGCTTTGAGAATGTTATGAACAGATGATTATTGGTATATGTGTCGAATGAATTAAAATTCCTAATAAAATAGTTTCTATATAATTTATTCCTAATAAAAAAGTTTAAATTTACGATAACTGTAGTAGGAAACGTTGAACGCTTCAACCTAAAATACAAGGTACATTTCTCACAACTTAGTCATTTTACAAAAGGGTAATATTTTTTTGAATTCAAATATGTTTTATGTATTTAAGCCCACAGCTGGACATAAGCCTCCTTAAGGATCTACATCGGTCCCGTGCTACCCGCATGCAGTTAAATACGCCATGCTGCGTCAAAATTCTTATATGCTTTTTACAATTTATTACGTTGGTAGCATCTCTGTAGGGGTTCAAATCCCGCTGCGTTCAAATTTTTAAATGTTTTCTTTGAGTGTTTTTCTATCGTTAGTGTGGATTATAATATAATAACATTCTCTCTTGCTAAATGATTCTAATTATTGCAATAATCTTTGGGAAGCGGGAATTTGTAAATATGCCATGCTGTTAATAAAATAAATAAAGCATGCTGATTTGACTATTTTAAAAAATAATTCAATTAAAACATCAAGCAATCGTATATATTATTGATATAGAAATATCAATGTGTGATAATATATTTAATGAAATTTGAAAATGAAAATGTAAATAAAACAGCTTTTAATATATTATACCATTTGGGATATATATGACTATATATAATGATGATGAATTGAAATCATAAATAATTCATTTTTTTTAAATTGAATTTTGATTTACTAAACGATTTCCCGGAACTAGTAAAAACAACGAGAGACCTCTTCTCCCGGTCCTACTACCCAATATTCTAAAATTCGGTGCTAAACATTCAATTTCCAACTTTAGCCTGAACTCAAGACATTACTGCTGACTGGCAGAGCTTAACACCGTAGATCGTTATCAAAGCGTAAAATTAAAAAAAAAATTAATGAAAATTAAACCTCCAAATGAAACCCAATTATCGCGTTTCCAGCCACACCGTCCCACACCGTCACGTAGTGTCTTTACCCTCTTATATGTGAATTTTAAAGAAAACGATAATTTAAAATTAAAATATGGGAGATTTGCAATTTTAAAAATTATTTTTTCACACAGTCTTTTCCTGTATCCAGATTAATCTCCTGTATTTCGTTACATATACTTAATATGATTAATTAATTAAAAGTTTTGTGTATCGCCACTTATGGTTACAGAATCATAGAGTATAGCTATATTCATGTCTCATCTCATAAGCTGAGCCTTTTCGCCTGCATTTCACGAGTATTCCCTGTTTTAATTAAAATCGACGTACATACGTTTGCAACTCGACGTTTTGACTGGAAGCTGGAACAGAGAATTGTATAGAAGTGGTATACAGACGTATGATAGGATCCTTCAATTTTACACAGTTCTATATAGACAGTGTTTATTGTAAAAATAAATTTATTTCGAAAATATTTTTATGATATTTATTATATAGAGGCACAATAGTCTTATAGGTTTTTAGATTCATTTTAAAAAAAATACTCTTTAATACTTACTTCTTGGTCGCTGAGCACCTCTGTTGACTACACCAGGACAAGGGTATCGTTGGATTGCTCAAGTAGCAAGTGCACCACTAGATACAAACGTCTCCAGAAAACTCGCACATTCTTGTGGGAGATGGCAGCAACCATGGGTTAACGGAGAAAAATTACCCTGTTATTCAATTTTGTATGTCATATTTGAACAATTTATACTATTTTTTATACAATATATAGGTATATATCATATCATTTCTACTACTTTAGAATCTATTACTAAAACAATGTAAATATGCGAGGGAGTTTATTGAGCATTTGTACTACAGCCAGCTTAATATGAGCTATTTATGATAATTCGACTAACGGTATCGAGCAATCCAATGCTTACTTTATGTTCATAGCCACTCGCTAGTTCTATATAACACTATTTTATTTTCCTATATATTTCACATGTTCTCGTAATCTAGTATTATTTACTTGCTGCATTCAAATGCGGAATAGCTGTAATGCATACGTGGAGAAAATTTACTTTGGTATTAAACGCATATACCTTCTATTATGTAATTGAATTTGTATTGAATGTAAAAGGGAGGAAGTTATCAATTTGACTTTTTTTTTGTATTTGTATGTATGTTAAGATTATTCCAAGCTATAGCCAATTTGAATTTTAAAAGGAAAATAGACTTAGTAAGGTATTAATAATTTCCTTAATTGTTCTTTAATTATTTTTAATTGATATCATTATAATGATTATTATTGTATATTTCTTTTTATTTTTGTTTAAGTTCTTATACAATAAAATTTGGTTTTAATGAAATGTTTTGTATTTTTTTTATCTTCACGCTGTATCCCGCACATAGCACGGCAGGCAGAACGAACGGTAAGATAAAGGAACCTAGTGTTAAGACACTCCGTTTGTCGCTTTC
Source organism: Dione juno (assembly GCA_037127375.1). Lineage (NCBI taxonomy): Eukaryota > Metazoa > Arthropoda > Insecta > Lepidoptera > Nymphalidae > Dione > Dione juno. Next base: position 2,876,579 of record JAXRJS010000059.1, on the reverse strand, counting down.
CGCCTTTCGAGGCATTGCGTATTAAGTAGCGGAAATCAACGCCGCGCTTTGCCCTGTTCCCGGAGCGAAGAAAATGAAAATAATTCATTTTCCCCAAGTTGGAATCGAACCCACAAACCATCGCGTTTACAGGCAGAGGCTATGCTTCTGCGTCACGATGACTACACCATTAGCTTGATCTATCGCAGTAATATTTTTTTAGTTTGAACCAGTAGTACCTGGGGTTAACGTTCGCCTTAAACCTTCGCCTTAGTATACCTAGATAGCGTGTGGTTTGGTCAATGCAGCACTTTCTATTCAGACGGAGGAAATGGGAATATTTTAAACGTAAGCATACATTATTTGTATACAATTAAAAAAAATATTGAAGTACTTACTTCCTTAAAAAGTATTTTTGAGTGAATTTAATTTTTTGTATAATATGACATGGAAAAAAAAAACAAAAGATACATATAAAGATTATAAGCGTTTATTGTACTTTTATACTTTCTTCATCGGTGCTACTGATTTGAAAATAGGAATATATAATATAATATAATATAATATATAAATATAATTCTAAAATTTGTTAGCACAGGCATTTACTATGTACAGATATTATATTAAATATTTTTTCTACGTTTAAAGCTTTATATGAATGTATGTATGAATGTATGTATGAATGTAAATTGTACTTTATTACAACAAAAATATTTGCATTGCTCAATATTTTGCGCAATATAAACACAATACAATATACAGTACAAAAATATATTACATTTAATATATTGAAAATATAAAACTTGCTATGTTATATGAAACTACGATCACATTATCGCATGTTATTCAAAATAGTAAAAAAAGTTTCCATACGGTTTTTTGTGTCATAATTGTTACAGTGAAAAACAAACAAAAAGCCTAAGGACACACACACACAGTAGTATATATAAATGTACTATAAAAATAAAGCAAATGTTAAAATTCTAAGTATGGCATATTCAATTGCTTAAGCGTCCAACTACAATTAAATCGTCTTCGTTACAACAAATTAATCTGTCCAATTTCCCAGTAGAAAAAAGGAAAGCTATAATAGAGGGTTATTAGACAGCCTTTTATTTCGGTTGTTTAGTGACTAGCGAGATTTTCCCTTGGGGCCGTTTCTTGTATTTATCACGGAGTAATTTCTTCTCGTATCCGAACATAGAGTAGAATGGCAGAGGCATCACTGTTGACGATACTGGCATGAGATCTGAAAAAAATAATTCTTTGTAAAAATATTATTATTTAATATGTGTATATAGTCTAGGTATAGCTTCCATCATTTTTTTTTTAAATTTTTGTTTCTATGCCTAGAAAGAATAAATTATTTTCATTTTTCCACGCTGGTAAGAACAATAGTTGCGGCGTTAAATTGCGCCATTGAAAGTCTTGAAGTCAGGATTAATCATAAGTCAATACGAATCAAGAAGTTGTCATTTGAGAAAAAGTTGCACAATTACTGAGAATTAGAGCATGTCATATAATTTAATATATTTTGTATGATTTTAATAGATATGTTTTCTTGTGCATGCTTAAATATTGGTTCAGGTCAAATCTTCTAAACTCAATGAGATCCACTGGCTATTATTATGTTAAATTTTACAAGTCAATTCAATTCCGATGACAATGCATTCTTATGTTCAGGCTAACCTGATAGTATTGGTTCTAGATAAGGGAACTCCTTGAATGGTAAACAGTACAGTCATGAAACTTTATGTAGAAGCGTCACACCTAGATCGAAAGCGAGCTAACTCAAAAATATAATATATATATATATATATATATATATATATATATATATATATATATATATATATATATATATATATATTTAACTTGTTCAATGTTTCACAGGTGACCAGGCTGCTAAGGTTGGCGAAAGAAAGAACGCCTTAAAATTAATGATTTAATTTAGAATAAAGTTTTTGCATATTTTAACCAAATTTCATATAACTGTTATGCTAGAACCACAAAGTTCGCCGTGTAGTCACATACTGAGTTAATGTAAACTTCACCACGTGTATCCAAAATATGGATATAAGTTAACAGGTAGACATTATAAGTTAAACAGACAGTTTTCAACTGTAAACTTTAGCAATAAAAGCACGCGCAAACGAGCGAAGCTCTAAAAACAACAATATTCAATTAACCTAAGCTGAAACGGTCACTGTTTTGCTAAAAAGTTTCCAACTCAACGCTACCTAGGTGTTGAGAACACTAATACAAATGTAACAAATTAAGCATTATGCTTTTGATTTTGATTGATCCATGAAAGCTCACTGGAAATAGCAAGTCAGTATTACATATACCATATATTTAAATATTTTAGATTTAAAAAAAATTGATATTTTTTCGTGGATATTATGGATGATATTATTTCCACAAATACGTCAGCTCAGCTGAACTATATCATACACGACTCAAATATCTAATCGAAAATGCCAAATTTTATTTATTGATTTAATAATTTTGAGAGATGAGTGTGGGTGGATATGAATAGATGAAGAGTAGTCAGTGACATCACTAAGTCGAAAATGAAGCTGATGTTACTTTTTTATAATGGCTTATTATTATTCTAACAATGTATTTTATCTGTTTTTTGTTGTTGTTCTAGAAAATTCTAATATTATTTATCGTGATTTTGACAAAACAGTCATAAATAGTAATAATCAAAAAATGTACAGATACAATTGTGTATATACAAATAAGTTTAAGAATTTCAAGTAAATATAAGCAATTTCAAAATTATAAGCAATTGCTATTACGAGTATATTGATATATTGAAAATGTTATATTAAATGTAACGGCGTTTCGGGTTCGAGCGTCGGTATCACCTGCCATACTAATTAGGCTAATTTCTATATTTGCCATTCAGAACTTTAGAACGTGCAGGTATTTAGAAACAAGAGATAATTTCACATTTTTATTACGTAAATTTTAGTCTTACAAGCGGTGGTGGGTCTTCTATTTTATAGATTTAAGAACGTTTTCCATAGACTTACGGACAGTTAGTGGCGCAGAGCAGTACTTCGGTGAACTGTAATAGGAGGATTTTGTTTATAGCGACGGATGTGGCGTTCAATTCTCACTTGGGGCAATTATAATTTAGTAATTACTTTCATTTCCCGACTGTGGGAACAGACAAAATGCGGCGTTGAGGTTCCGCACTCGTTATTATACGTACATATACATACTATACGTTACTATTACTACGTACATACATCGGTATACTCGTCATACGTCATGTCTGACAACTAACGGAAATCTGGTAACAGAGTGTATTAACACTATCCAAGAATAAATGTTGTGCGTATTATTGTGAGAGTGGTGGATGAGCCCTCCACTAGAAGTGCTATCGACAGTTCGTCCTTCCAGAGGTCCGGCCTTGTGTTTGTCTTCTTCTTCATAGGTAAAGTTGGTTGACATGGATTGTGGTTAGTCATGTTTTTGCCGTTAGTGAGTGAAGCATCTTTTGTCTTTGTATGATTCGATATTGAGCGATTCTTATTAATGTTTGCAGTTGATCATTGTGGGTTAAGGTATATACTTCGTATCTGTATATGTATATTTAATACTTTAAGGAATTTTAATTTAATGTACATTTTATTGAAAAAGATTAAAGACACTTTTAAATATTAATTACAAGGGACTGTTTTTGAGAAAACCGACATTTTTGAAATAAAATGTTTGTATATCTTCGTTCTTATTCGCCGTGCTTTGTCTTGTTAGTAGAGCTAGGAAAATGATATAATTCATTCTCCACGAGTGGGAATCGAACCCACAACCGTCGCGTTCATAATTAAACGCTGCTGCTCCACGACGGCCCCCAACTGACGACGACCTGTAGGGAACTATTATTTATATTTATAATTTATTTAGTATATAACAATTATATAACCTTATACACATACCTTTATACTATATGTACTTTAAAGTGGTGTTGAATATACTCAGTGCGAATGGTGAGTATACTTTTATTACTCTCCATCAGCTTTTTTTCCAATTTCCGTATATTAATTTGTTCTTAATTTTTCTTAACCGCAATTATGTCATATATGTAAATCCATATATATAGCTTGTGCTATAGTAGCAATATAAAGTGACAGGTTTCTCAGAGTAATATAAGAGGTCTAGAATTGTTGACCGTGGCCCGCTCATACAAGGTCGTTCGGGCCTTTTACATAGACACAAATACGTATCTCTATTATATTTATGTAGCTAACATACATTTGTATGGCATAGTTCACTCGCTTACTATTGACAAACTTAAATAAAAAAAAATTACTGTGCTATTAGACCTTTTTACACAATATTATATTTATATATTTTAATTATATTTGATTTACTATCGTGACGCTGACTGCAAACGCAATGACTATTTGTAAGATTTTTAACACTTAGCTCTAGTAAGATGAAAACAATTCGCCACTCAATACACGATGTCTTGAGACGGTGTCACGGACGGACAACGGAGATTGATAATAATTAATAAATTATTAACAGATTCAAAGAAGTTGCTTATGAGAAATAATATCTATCTGTTATTTTGAATACTTATGTGCATACAAGTATGTATAAGATTTTCGAAGAATATAGTATGTACTATAACATATATTTAATATTTATTTAAATTAAAAAATTGAAGAAAAAATGGAAGAAGCGTAATTCCTTTGTAGTTTACGTTAACCATTAGAATTTTATATAATAAATTAGTTTCTTTATTCTCATAATCATTTAACATATCGTTCTTATTCTGACAAAAAAGTTTTAACGAAGAAAAATGAATGTAGAGACAAAATAATAATATACCTACCGTTTCTAATGTATACAAACCAAACATACAGCCTTATCTTGTAAAAGGTTTTGTAAACAATGTAATTCAGTGTACTGTGTAATACTAACATTTCTATAGCAAATGGAACGCTAATGGAATTTACTGCGAATATTACTTAAGCGCGTGGTTAAATGTCAAATATATTGGAGTCGGCGCGCGAACTCTATCCATAGGGTATAAATCAAATTAAAGAGCCGATTTCAAAAGTAATATACTAAGATATGTCAGAGGTGAAGTAAAATGAATATTATTTATAATTATATAAATTCAATGGACAAATAAATTAATAGCCTCACGCTCCTTCCTGTATATAGCTGGATAGATAGAGGGAACCTAGTGTCAAGCCATTGCATTCTCCCAATTGCTTTCCGCCTAATTTTCTTAGTATAAAAATATTATTAATTTAATAAAATTTTATAATAAATAATAATCATTCCCCTATGTACAGTTCGAGCTCACGACCAACGAGTTACAGTCAGATGCTGTGCCGCTGCGTCACGACGGCCTCTAGTATTGTTATATTTCAAAGTAATTCAAGTATATTGAATTACTTTGAAATATAAAAATAGTTAGATTACAAGAGTTATATTATAATTTCAGCATACCGTAAAAAATACTTATTGTTTAGAGCATTTCGGGAATCATCTAGTGTCGGTAAAACGATCTGATGGAGTCCCTCAGTCTAGACTTTTTGCTCGATTTAAAAACTTTTCGCTTATATTGAAAAACTTATGTTATAGAAAAAATTGGTTTTGGGACGTTATCTGATAATATTGATTTTCAGTTTTAAAAATTGTATTTTTGTGCACAGTGATTTAAAGTGGTACCGAGTAAAGATTCGTATTTGATAATAAGTCATATTTTTATGATTTAAAAAAAAAATAGCATTATCTCTTGCCGAATGATTGTTCTTTACAATAATTTTTGTGTGGCGGAAATTTGTAACAATCTCCCTACAAAGATGCTAACAACGTAATAAGTTTTATAAAATATATAAGAATTTCGACGCGGCGTGAGAAAGAACACATAGCATGGCTTAGTGTTCAGAGCGCTTGGACGGCTTCAATGAGGCGCGGGTTCAAATCCTGCTGCGTTCAAATTTTTATGCTCGCCTTAAGTGTTTTTTATATCTTTAGTGTATATTAACACTTTAAAACTCATTAATATAAAAAAAAATATCATGGATCGTAAGAATATAAATTTATTGGACTATTAAGTAATTTAAAGACGATGAAAGTACATTTAACTATGTATTTTTTTTTATTTTTGCAACTGCAACAAGCAAAAGGTCAAAATTATAAATATTGTCGTTTTCTTATGATTTCCATATTAAGAAACTAATGTGACATATGAATATAAAACGAATATAAGGTATATGATGATATCGTTGTATAATGGATATTTGACTTTATTAATATTGACTTACACTCGGTGTTTGCGGTTCGATTCCAATTCTGGAAAATGATTATATTTCAATAATTTACCCGGCTTGGTTTGCCAAATAGTAGAGATTAAAGTATGAGGCTGTGGGACATATAAATAAATGTTCTCTGTATATATACACTGTATTAATATACACCTACATGTTCAAAATTTAAAATAAGTGTAAATTTTCTTTGAAATTTTTATACAGCTAAAAATAAAGAAAATAATTGGATTTTATACGTAAAGAAGTGAATTTTAGTATCATTTCAATATTCAATGATCCCAAACTGATCAAAATCACTGAGTAAATGGGTGAACGGCCAATGTAATCACAACGGTATTTTTTTGAATACTTGTATGCTAATTTTGCGCGTGGGTCCTGTTTAACTAAATTTGGAATGTCCTTTTATACTCTAATGTGGTATATTTGGACGTGTTGAAAATATAATTATGTTTGTAGATTATTATACAAAAAATAATTATTCTTATTAGCTTCTCGCTAAAAGCAAAAAGGACATAGAGAACCTGATGTCACAAACACTCCGTTCTCCGTTTTTTTATACAACTTATTACGTTGTGAGCATCTCGGTAGGGAGATGCTTACAAATTATCGCTACCCAAAGATTATTGCAAAAAACAATCATTTCGAGGCGAGGGTTCAAATCCCGCTGCGTTCAAATTTTAATATGTTTTCTTTAAGTATCGCGGATACATTTGATCATAGAGTGGAGACTGCCTGCCAAATATACTAAATTCAATAGACTTACAATAAAAACTACTAAAAAACCAATCATACTAAATGTAAAAATATACAATACTATAAAAAAGACATAACCCGGTCTAATGCTGATTTGTACTTAAATTTAATATATATTTCTTTAATTTACTTTTAAAAGTAAAAAAAAATGAGAACGTACCCACGGTACATTTGTCCTCATTGGGTTCTCCCAAGATTTGTTTCCGCAAATCGTTTCCATTTGCGATTTCGGGAGTTTGAAGGTTCCCTTAAAACCCTCAGTCATATGTTTTGGCAGTGTAAGTTAAAATACGTTTATGCTTCTCGTACTACAACCATGTGTTTCTGATATCCACAACAATTTTTATACAAATATTCCGGTTTACGTATGCGAATAACTTTCCAAACAAGACGTGATAGATGAAGAGTTCTTCTTTATTTCATTCTTAAAATTGACTTATCAAACAAGTAGGGAGATATGCGACTGTACTTTGGTATATTGAAACAGAAATGTGCACAGGCATTCGGCACTCGTTGGACAGCGCGTTCAGGTTTCTTGTACAAACGTGGTCCGTAAACAGTATCACAGTACGCTAAGTTACTCAATGATACGTTATATAAAACAGTTCTTTTTTTAATTTTATTTGTACCTTGGGTTATATTATTGCATTTTTGTTCGCAAATTCGCTTTAGTAATAAATAAACAATAGTGTAGTTCAAGCGGGTGACGCCGCGGGTCGCTAGTATAGTATAAATATGAAATTTTATGACCATCCCATCTGGTGGTGCAACATATTCAATTCTTAGCATGTATTGAACGCATCTGTTTGAATACTCAATAATTAAGCTAAACCGAGCACTAATTCGTATGTCTATATCGTACTCTGACAAAATAGGTTTCACTAAACAGATTCGATGCAGTTAGTAAGCTCCAGTTAGCAGAACATTTTTATCTTTCATGTGGTTAAAGCTTTGGTGAATTTGAATGTTGGATGTAGTCGTATTAATGTTAGTTAATTATAGTACAAAGTATTAAAATTATAAAATGTATATTTTAAAAGCATGTGAATTATATATTTTAAAAGCATTTGTTTAAATACTGATTCGTTCGTAAGGCAAGCTTAGGCAAGCTTATTCAACAGCATGTGACGAAACTTACATAAATGTTGATTTTTTTACTGTCTCTACATCAAATAATTTATATGTATATGTATGTATGTATGTATGTATGTGTTAGGAATAGTATTTCTATATGGGACTAATAATCGTACTATATTAGTCATACTAAACGTATTTTTGGTCAATTTCAATTCTGATGCTATTTTCTTTGTAACGTTACAGTTCATAAAAATAGATATGATTGTAGGCTTCATATATTATAAGATAGGACGTGCGGCTAGTGCTCTATTTACACTAATCTAGCTCAAACGTCGATTCAAAAATCTTATAAAAAGTATGGTATTTAAGAGTAAATTGAAGTCACTTATAAAATCTTTACATTAATATTTAAATACCTTTTTTAATTTAGAAAAATATTTAATTTAAAACAATTACAACAAATAAATTTCAATAGTAAATAATTATATAGTGTAGAAAAAGATTTGATTATTAAAATATCACTATTTAACTTACTGATTATATTTAATTGAAGTTTAATTTGTAAAGTAAATACTTTGAAGATTATTTTAAAAGAAATAATATTAATGGCCTGTTTCACCTGTTACGAATAAAGTTTTAGATAGTTAATTCTGTCTATTAGATAAACATGACTTTATCTGCTAGATATTTCTATCTGAGACCTGTGAAACCAAAATTTCTTGTTTATCTACCAGACAAGGAACATTATCCTATCTGTGACTTTACCAGCAAATGGTGAAACCAGCCCTACGAATTAAAAATATATCTTTAAGTTAAACACTGAATAATGCTCATACAAACATCTTAAGTCCATTATATTTATTACCAACATATGATTTGTTATTTGGCTTTCACGCTTAATCCCGCTGAGGCTAGTGACGACATTTCGTTTCCCGCTTTCCGCCCATATTAAAACATTCGTCATATCAAAGCAGGAAAATAAAAGACATGAAGAAAAAAAAAGACTTCTCCAATTGGGTCTCGAACCCACAAACTGTCACACAGCATGTTGTTAAAATATAAATATAATAAATGTTGTAATCCGATAGTGCACTACAGCCGCGCGAGCACAGTTTCAAGGCAGTTCTCCATAAAACATAAGTATAAGAATTGAATATAAATATATATACACCTGTTAACCTTCTCTTGATAATATCAAAGAACGGCTATCTATATTGTTCAATATGTATCATTTGTTAAAAAAAATCAAAGCTTAAAAGCATTTAACAATATTATATATATATATATATATATATATATATATATATATATATATATATATATATATATATATATATATATATATATATATATATATATATATATATATATATATATATATATATATATATATTTATTGTGAATTATTCAATAACAACTCTTATATAAGAGAAACAATCAATATATTACTACAGTAAAATGCAAGTACAGGTTCTGAAGGCCATACATTCCATATGACCCGTTACAAGTCCATAGATAATTATGACTATAGACGTTCTGCTTCAGGTGCGGTAAACACGACTAGGTTATGGGGATGCCTGGCATGCATAAATTTACATTCCCATGGTAATAATGGTATATGTACGTAAATAATCTCTATATGTAAAATATATTTACAGTACTATATTAAGAGTAAGATTGTGATAATGTATAATGATAAAATTTGTATAAGAAAGTGACGAATTTCACCGCTAGTTTATAACTTATCTTAAATTTACCATATTTGTGAAAAAATATGGTCTTATTAAGTCAATCAAAATAAAATACTACTAACAAAAGGTATGGGTATTCGTGGCTCTCGAACATTCTTTTGAAAATAAAACGAATAAAAAATGCATAATAATGTTGATATGTCGATTTGTATGTTGATATATATATATATATTTGTATTTGTATATATATATTTGTATGTCGTTGTATAGTATACAAAATGAAAATCTTGAAAATTATATTTGAAAGTTTGTTTTGTTTTCTTTTGTTTTTTTTTTTTTGCTTTACGGTTTATCTCATGTAAATAAACTAGTGTCAAGATACCTCGTTGTCTAAGTTCCATGAGAATCCAAAATATTGTGTGTTTAAATGTTGTATTTAACTTATAGAATTAATATTTTATGTTTTATTTACATATATGAGTAAGTAACATGTTGATTGCTTTGTTGTCAACATACAAAATGTCCACATTAAAAACTACAATCCGCACTGATGGCCATTAGTCCGAATATTTTTACATAAAACCAGCATAGTGTCATAAAAAAGCGTATTTGTGTCATGATTTTCCATCCCATTTTTTCCATTATTTATTACCAAAAATATATCTCACCCGGCTTCAAAACATTATCGGAGTCCCGCCGGTACAACATCCCGCCGCTCCACGCAAAAAAATATCCAAATAACACAAAAAACAAGCAAAAATTCATTCTTCAAATGGCACGTATATAGCTGGATCACAGAACGCGACAGCGCGTATATTTTAACTTGTATTTATTTGACACTCTTCCGTGTCGCGGCGACCGTACACGAATAGACTGAAATAAAGTATCGAACGTATCGCTGACATTCTCGATACGGCCACGGTCTGGCGTTGCAAGATCGGAAATCTAATATGAATACACTTTTGGTAAATGCCTGTGCCATGTTAACCCTATTCGTAAATAATGTCGAAAATGCGCCTAATAAAATTCGAGTGCATCTCGCGGTATTCAGGGATCGCGGGATATATTATATGCACGGCAGGAATTTGAATGCCTTCGATGTTAGAATTCTAGTAGCAAATATTATATGTATTTTTCCTTTTAGGTTTTTTTTGGTTTTAAATATTATATATGGTATGGTATATGAGGCCACCATGGTGAATAAAATATTTTCAGTCTCTCTCTCACTGGTAGTTGAACTATAATGAAATTCAGCAGGCAGGGGAATATATCGAAAATGAGTTTAACTATATGATTAAAATGAATAATTATTTATAAACGCCTATTAAAGTCCATCTATAAAAGGAGAAGGGCCTTCAAATTTTATGTGAATGTAAATTTCAATTTCACATGATTAACTAAAATAATTAAATTTAAAAGCATTATTTTGGACTTTTATAGAATTGGAACATACCACATTGAAACATACTAACATCTACCAGGGTCTGTTAAGCACGTCCTAACTCCAACCACGAGATATACTCGTACATGAGAAAATCTCGATCCCGTAAGAATTTTAGGAAAAGTAGATTATATGTTGCTCTGTTTTACAGTGAAAGCATCATAAAAATCGTTTCAGCAATAAAAAAGACAACAAAAAAAATATATATATATTTATTTATGTCTTAATATCGTGTATATAACTAAATGTACTTGAAAAAAGACTGACATATCGATTTTATTTTAGGTCAAAGGTCTGGATCATCTCATTCTAAGTTCAAGGTCTGGATTATCTAATATGGAACTATAAGGACTAGCTGCTTTTTGATACTCGTACAGAAATATTAGATAAACTATGTGTAAGCTTAGCTTTTACCTTTTACATATGACATATTACAAGAGCCCGAGCCTCAGATGACTGACTCTGCGGTCAGAAATATAGCCAATATCCTTGATAAATGGACTATTCAACACTATAATTATATTTTTAACATGGACCACTGATATCGGAGATTAGCGCGTTCAGCCAAAACAAAGAAAATACTTTTTTAATCTTATTAATAATAGAATATTGTAAAAATTTATAATATTATAAATATAATAGTAGATATAGAGTATGGATGGAATTGTAGCTAAAAAAATATTTTAATGTGATGCTTAGATAAAACTTTGGTGGTAAATTATCCTCGCGAAGGAAGCTGCAGGCAACTGCTAGTCTGTAGTTGTGTTATATGAAATTACTCGAAGGATTGATGAGTAACGTTTACAAATTAGGCAACCCATTATTTAGGCACGTCTGACTAGCTAATATGATGGAGTAGGTAATAAAAATATCAGATTTTTTTTATTTCAATATTAGATAAAAATTTTCTAGTGATACGTGCTTCCCAAGAAATTGCTATTTTTTGTAAAGAAATTTACAATCTCAACAAACAATACTTCAGTAAATTACGGTGTTGAATTTTGACACTTATTGACAACTAGCTGTCGGCCGCGGCTTTGCTCGCGTGTAAGTTTATTATATATATTTACAAATAAATTTTAAATACATTATATGTTAATAAAAAACCTCTAAGCAAAGTAAACGTTCAACATTACATCTCTTATTAAGTAAAATTTCCAAAATTCCTGAATCACGTAATAATGTGTTTTACGTAAAACTTGGTGTGTTTTACTTTCGTAATGACGAACTTTCATACATATTTTGATCTTCTATTTTGATCCCTTAGGAGTGGAATTTTATAAGCACCTTTCCTAGTAGATGCATAGATAACAAATTGAATATATAGTCCAAATTTCATGTTTGTAGCCTTGATAGTTTGCGCTCGGTGATGATGAGTCAGTCAGTCAGTCAGGACATATTATTTTATAAGTATACATATCTTGATTCGGGCTGGAAACGGAGAATGTAATATCTTGGATATATTCATGGTGCCTAACTTCCTACAAGTAAAGCTAAAAAAATGTCTCATTTTGATATTCTTTCGTTCAATAAGAAGCAAAGATAAAAATAATTTCAAATAAAAAAAATATATAAAAGATAACTGCTGTCTGCGGTGCAACACAAATTGTTGGACGTATTTCAACACAAATTGTTAACTGGATTGAAAATGTTTTGTTTTTTACAAATATAATGTAATTCTAGGTAAATATTTATATACGTTAATCAAGATTGTGTTTTGTATTTCTAAGTTATACATTTCTTTTTCGAAATTTTTATCATTGTATATTGACTTGTTTATTTTACTAGTCGTTCAATTTCATGCTTCTATCAATATTTATTATTTTCTATGTATATTTTTACCCGACTGCGTAACGCAGAGGAGGGTCATGTGTTTATAAAACTGTATGTATGCTCGTTCATATGTGGCATTCTTGTTTTCTTCAACCAATTCAATGTTGATGTAAACTCTGTAAAGTTTAAGTAGGTTTTGACTCTTAATATAAAATTATAACTTGTCTGTGTGTGTATCGATCATAAAATTATTGTAATGGTTTTAATATTCAGTATTATGAAACCATTGAAAGGCAAAAAGGGTGATAGAATATTCTTAAAGAGTTACAGACCAACACCATATTTTCAAATTATTTTTAAGAGTCAACACGAATCATCTTACCAGCAGGCTTGTCGAATTCTAACCTCCTAAACAATCCGGTTTCCGAAAAAAACCATAGAGCGCAGACATTCATATACGCCAACTATCCGAAGAACATAATTTGCCACTTTGCTTGGTGTTTGTGGACTATGATGCCTTTGATTCGATTGTAACCTGTTGCAGTCTCTATAAGTAGACTACTACATAAAAATGACCCGGTCCAATTGCAGAGTCTGAGCTCTAATCTGAGTGAGAGACCGAGAAAGTTATATCTCCGAAACTACTCACTGCACCATTATAGAATATTTTTAAACTTCTGGATTGAAAATGATACGTAATAAACATCAATGGCGAGTACCTTAAACATTTTCGTTATGCCGATGATCTCAGGAGGGTAGACGATATGGTCAAGGTCACCAAAAGCCACTAGATGCAGTGCGGGGCTGAGATCCTTATGGGAGGCCTATATTGAGGCCTATCATGATAATAAATATATATAGACAGCGGCGCTACGGGACATTCTCGGACTATAAACGGGATGAATGATGAATCACTGAGAGGAATAAATTATTTAAATTCTCCCGCTATGCCAAGGCAAAGAGCGCCAGTGACTTCTGAGCTTCGAAAAGAAATGTTATAATTAAATATAATTACTTAATCGGGCAAATATTGAACCATGCACTGTACTATTGAAACATAATGTCGTCAATTAATTTACTGCGTCTTTTATGAAAATCTGGTTGTTCATAAAAGTTAATTTTAGACAAATGACACCAGTACAAATGTATTTGTACGCCTATTCGTTATATTTCAAAATTTATTTTAACGAAGCAACTTGTAATTTACACTTTTTTACTTTAGCTTGTTATTGCTGATTCATATTGGTGCTTAAAAAAACACAAATTATATAAGTAGAAATATTTGACACAACAATAAACAACAAGAAATATTGGAAGTTGTATTTTTATTATTGTGCCTGCAAAAATATTATATGTTACATATTAACATCGCTCCTTTGATATTTTTTATAAATCACAAGTGTATTTAAATTCACTGCTTATGTGTACAAACAGTATAGGAAAGAAGCTTTGAGCTTTTATAAAATTTGTATTTGAATAGATTGTAATAAATCTAAATCATTTATGAGAATTTTCCTTATTCCAAATGAAGAGCTTCCATGATATATATATAATATGATGATATATATATATATATATGATATATATATATATATATATATATATATATATATATATATATATATATATATATATATATATAAAAGGAGTGTAATGTTTTTAAAAACTTACATCCCGTTCTTTGGTTCGAGGTTGAGTTGAGTTCAAGTCGAGGTTCAAGTCCTTCAGTTGAGGCTCTTGCAGGGACAGATCCCCTATTCCCTCCCCCCCGCGGAGTCGCTGTCAAGGCCAGTAAGGCTAACAACATTTATCTCACAACATTTTAAATTAAATATTTGTGTTTATCATAAAAACAGTTATAATCGAGTAATGCCATTTAAGTCTGAGATGAGATCATATGTAGTTTTTATAAGCCATGAGTCACGTGTGGGCGACAGTGATGACACTGCAAAACAGCCTGAGTGTTTCCTGTGTATACGTTTATTATAATTAAATCGATATTTATAATTACGAAAAGGCTATATTTGATATTTATTTTTTAACATTCATAAATTATATAAGAATTTTTATGTTGAAACATTTATTTTCACAAAATATAAAATAACTCATGATGTATAGAATTTTTTTACATATGAGACTATTCAAAGAACTATTAAATACTAACGTGGTTTCATCTGATACGTAAAATCGATATAATCTTAATGGTTATTAGCTATATCCTTAATTTTTTTTTTTTTTTTTAAGAAATATCTATTTTGTACTATCACTTGTAAGTCTGTCTGTAAACGTGACGGTTTATGGATTCGTAGACAATGATTTTCTACACTCTGGCAACAAGGAAAAGCGCGGCGTTGAGCTCCACTCAACACGCAATGCCTTGAAAGGCGGTAAAGGAGGTTCCTTCTACCTACAGTTCTCTCTGTAATCGGAAGCTTCCTTTTATGTACAGCGTGAAGCTAACAATAATAATAAATTTAATTATTATTTTTATATTGCATTATACATTCTAAAAGTAAAAGATATATCATAGAATATCAGAACAAGTTCAAATCAAATAGGAAGTCATATTTGCTGTCAAAAATATAACTGGGCTGAGGGTTTAGCCGGGTTTTATCATTCATCATCATCATAATTGAAATTTAATTTTTTAAAGTTTCAATCCACACTAAATATTTAATAAAAATAGCATTCTCTCCTGCCAAATGATTGTTCTTTGCAATAATCTTTGGGTAGCAGAAATTTGTAAAAATCTCCCTACAGAAATGCTAACAGCGTAATTAGTTGTATAATAACTTATAAGAAGAATGCATGGCTTAGCGATCAGAGCGCTTGGACGGTTTCCATGAGGCACGGGTTCAAATCCCGCTGCGTTCAAATTTTTATGTGTTTTCTTTAAGTATTTTCACTAACAATAAAGTAACATAATATAGTATCAGGTTTTTATCATTCTTATTTACAATTATAGGAGAATCGAAAGGCCAAATACCGAAAATCCAAGGACTTATATATACCCAAGCATATCAATACATATAAATGTCAATGTATATTTAGACAAAAACACAAACAAAAGTCAAAGTTCATTGTGACTCGGCATTTCTAATAGAGTTGTATTGAATCACTTCCTACATCATTAATCAGAGGTCATTTTTGTTTTAATTATTTTTCTTGGCACACTATATCCCGCATATAGCTGGCTTTACAAAGCAAGGAGGGCAAGCAGAGGGAAGTTAGTGTCAAAACACTCCGTTTACAATTATCCGCCCGATTTTCGCGAGATTTTGTGTCAATTGACGAAACTTAACGCCGCACTTTGTCTACCAGAGACGGAAAATCAAAATAATTTAATTATAATTATTGCCCTGAGTCGGGTCGCACACAAAGAGCACAACCATTGTGTTTTCAGTAAGACAGTGTCCCGTTACGCGACGAGCGGTGATAAACCTAAATTGTAAAATTTGATATTTTTTTAATGAATTAATTAAACTTTAATAAATAATAAATATCGACGAAAAATGTCTATTGATTCGGCATACGTAACTAAATATAGGATAAGATATTTACATATATTTTTGAAATATTTAAGAGTGCAATATCTTGATTTTATATAATGGCAACTTAAAATTTTCGCGATGAAAGGCGATTCATATTAAGATATCATGAGACTGACTTTTGGTATTAGAGTTAGAATATGAATTTATTTGGATTTATTTTTATTAAGAATCTTTTCTTTATAGGTTCTTAATAATCAAGTACTACTTAAGTAGCAATATATTATAACATGCTAAATCCACATTGAAGCTTGAAGTCAAATACTTAACCTGGTACGGTAAGTAAGGTAGAAAAATATCTGATATGTATGCCGTTAACAGAAATTCACAAGGTAGGTGAGGTCAAGGTAGCTGAGTTCGAGTTGTCCAAGACCAGGATGGTTAGTGCTCTATATTCTTATAGAGATCTACGTAGGTCTACGTAGTAGACCTAGTGACTAGGCGGCGATAGCCTAAAAAAGTTAAAGTTAATAGATAGCAATATATTGTCTTTATATAGGGGAAACATACAATAGCTAGAACAGATACTGTTCCATTATGACAAAGAGGGTGTAATATTAAACGTAATATGCTGAGTATATAAATAGATAAAACAATAAAACAAGTAACAAAAGGCATAAAAACCACCTGCCACCTTTTATTCGTCGGAAACAAATTTAAAAACAAAATCAATTTCAAATCAAAGCCATCCTTAGTACATATATGTGAACTTGAAATTTGTCACATAATATCGCAGAGTACAGGTGCAAATTACTGTCCTTCGGGGCTGGGACCCTCGTATCTTGTACATCATAACCAATTCACTGAGGTCTCTCAAAATTATAACGCGGTGTAAGCAATGTTACGTATTTGATGGGTACCAGCGGGCAAGGAAGTTCTTATTATGTTGGTACTAGCTTCCAGTAATATGAGTGTCAGGGGAAATAACAGAACGTCGCGTGTAGTGGTGAACTTATAGTACTATATAAGCCACTTTCTAAATACATAAGAGCACCCATTACATTTAACGTGTATTATACTTCAATTTTGCTTACGTTATATTACAATAAATTTTGATATAAACGTTTTATTATTTTTAATTTTCTTATGTAAAATGTACAAAGACTATGTAGTAACAATGGTTGGTTGTAAATAAATCATTCACAAACATAAAAATTATTTTCAAATTCAATTTATTGCTTTTTCTTTAGTGTATTAAGATGTTATATGTAAATGTCATTTTTGACTTGACTGGCACTGACTCCAGTTAGGGCTAGTATAGAATCAAAAAATAATATAATATATAATATTTAATTTAATTAAAATAATATTTTGTACATTTTTTGTATAATTTTTTTAATTTAAATTTTTATTTTCAATTTTTTTGTTAGCTTATGTTGGTTGTTGTTAGAAATATAACCTTTAGAATAGGTATAATCGCCATCAGCTTGTTCTCGTTCATTTTTAATATAGGCATCAATATAAAAACTAAGTATAGTTTGTACATTAATAATACCTAATTTCTGTTCTATATGAAAATTATCATCATATCTCATATAGAACAGAAATTTAATAAAAAAAGAAACCAATATATCACCTATAATATGTATTATATAATGTGTTTACGTGTTGTAAGTCTTCGTCATTTTGACTTGTCGCTTGACAGTTCTGCCAATACTAACTACTAACTAAATACTTCACAAATATATAAATATATACGAAAATAATGTTGCTAGTTTTAAAAAAAATATTATTTAATAAAACTATAGACTATGCGTGCGCCTGCGTAAAAGAAACTGCAACATTAATAAGCGTAAACAGGTTTAATTTTATAATATATTTTGTTAAAGTTGATTTTTTTTAAATATTCAACTAGTTGATGTAAAATTTATATGGAAACACTTCTGAACATATATAACAGAATAGCTTAATAATCGCTTACCATACAAAAAAATACTTCAGCCAAACAAATTAATAACCTCCTCCCTTTTGAAGTCAGTTAAAATATTATAATAATATAATAGTGATTTCTAACACTATTAATAATTTTTCTAACAAATAAGAAATATATATATATATATATATATATATATATATATATATATATATATATATATATATATATATATATATATATATATATATATATATATATATATATATATATATATATATATATAATATAGTAATCGAGTTATATCATATATCCCACCTGTCCATAATAAGTGTAGGTACTAAAAAGTCTTGTGTAAAATTTTAAATTACTTAAATTTGAACTAAATTATTTATAATCGTGTTCTAGTTGGGTAGTGTCAGACTACACATGTGATAGTTGACAATTCAACCTCCATACAAGTAAGTTAGTAAAAAAGGTGCTGTCAGTAAATAATAATAATTCTGATACGAACAGAGAGTAGAGAAACTAGACGGAGGACACTGTTTGCACCAAGCTATAGAATCAGTCCTTTTTTAGCCATCAGTACTGCTTGCAAAGTGAATCTTCATCACCATCATCAATCCAGCGATTTTCTGTCTAATAATGGACAATCCAAGTCAAATTTCCCCGCCTCAATTGACTTAATTACTAAGTTTTAGTTGCTTTTGTAAGAATATGATGAGATATACTCTGAAAAATCTGTACTGGACACGTTAATCACTATTTAATATATTATTATGCTAATCGTATAACATATAATAATGTAACATAATCGTTTTGCATAAATTTATTTTTATTGTGCAATTATAAAAACTTATCATTATTATATTAGGAAATATTACTACGAGAAGACACACAGAGTATTGTAAACATCGAGAACTGGCTATTCAGAGCGGACAGATCGGACATTTACTGGTATGACATGATTAGCATAGAAGAAAAGTGAACTTTATACGGTTGGCATAAAGTTTATTTTCAAGAGCCAGTGAGAAAGTCTAGCTCTCCAAAATGTAATGAAAGTAGAGCTAACATTTTTATAGAGGTTTCAACGACTCTCGGAACGGTAGCGAACGTTTTACATTCAAGGAATCCTCATTCTATTATATGCGGCGCAACACATCGGCTTTTATGTGCGACAACCATCTTTATTCAGCGTGTACAACGTTTATTCATTTAAATTCAAGCATACTATAAGTGAGAGGTGTTAAATTAAAGTTTTTTTTTCCCCAAATAGAAGTAGTTTTGTACGATAAAATTTCAAACCCATTTAGATATTACCGTGTTCGCGTAAAATCTTTACAATTTAAATGTTCTATTTTGTATAAATAAAAGATATACTTTTTTAAATAGTTGCTATTTTCGCATTTTCAATACGCCTAGAAACGGCGTGCTTAGCGTTAGTGGCCTTAATACGTTTTTACGAGTACATACATTACAAGTTTTACTTTCTCATTATAATAAAAAATCCTTACTTTCTTAATTATCTTAAACTTTGGAACTCTATTTACAAACAAATATAAAATATTAGCTATTATATTATATTTGGTCGGGTAAAATTTACAGCACATGCCTTAAATATGAGTATAATGAAATATCTAAGTATTAGAATTGAAAAATTATAATTCACTAATAATTTACTATGTATATCGCGTAATAAGCGAGTGAAGACAGAAATATGTACTACTAATAACCGTAGTTGGTTGCGATGTTTCTGTAATATCAATGTCTTTTTTACCCATCACTTAGTCCATCGTTGAACGGCAACTTCTCTTCTGATATGGCGCCAAGTAGTATCTTAGGTAGACTGCATCTATGCTACCAGCCATCTTCTTTAAATATATTAGTCGTCTGTCAATCTCGATAGCAATGGGCCTTATGCACCTGGATCAAGCATGGTCGGTCAGCGATTTTGACTTTCTGGTGAATAAACCCTAAGTATTACTAAAAAAATATGAATATATCGCTTAATTTAAATTAGACAAATACAGATCATTTGAAAAACACTAGTAACGAAAATCACTTATCATATGCCGTAGAAGAGTTTTAAGCTTTGAAATAAGTTAAGAGTATAATATTTTAACCTTAATAATACGCATAGCCCTACTAAGTCAACCTCGAATTCGTCAATAACTTTCGTCCCCTTGTCATTCCCTGAGGATTCCTCAGTCGTAAGGGACGAGCAATATTAACCTGCAATTTCATTTACGTCGATTATAAAACGTAAAATCTCATCTTTTTCCTTGCCGTTGGAATTTAGGAAAATCATCTTTGTGATCTCTACACTCCCTAAGGACTTTACATGCCAACTTTCAAGTTTCTACGCTGCGTCGGCTGTGCGCTGTCTGTCAGTCACTCAGTAACGAAAAATTTATATAAATATTCGAGTATATATTTTATAGATTGCTCAATAATGACATAATGCTACAGCTTAGATTTTTTCTCTTCTCCATACCTATAGCAGGGTAGGCAGAGGAAACCTCGTTTTACAATAGTCCGGTCTCTAATTGTCGCAAGAATTCGAAATATCACGTGTTGATTGACGGTATATATTTCTTTTTATATTTTTACTGATGTTATCATTCTATATTGTACTTGTTCAGCAAAAGATATTTGCTGTTTTCAACTACTCAATTGTTTTTTATATGAGAATATCAAAAATAGTTCAGCTAACCAGGTGATTGATATATATTTTATATCCAAGTACATAATACTTATACTGTATTTACTTAGGTCCCTCTCCAAATTATGATGCGTATTAGTTAAGCTTAATTGTATATGCAGCCTCGCCCCCTTCGTGAAATGCAAATAACTAAGAGCTATATATGTCATATGACATATTCCAAGTGCGCAGTAACTGAAACGGTAGGTCCAATGGCCAAATCAAGACTATTAATTAGGTGTAATCTGTACTAATAAATAAAATTAGAGTGTCAGTTTGTAATATTAATATATATATATATATATATATATATATATATATATATATATATATATATATATATATATATATATATATATATATAATATATATATATATATATATATATATATATATATATATATATATATATATATATATATACATATATCAGGCACTACGGACGTCATTTTTGCCCTCAGAATTTTGAAGGAGGCACACAGGGAAAAGAGGAGAGCTCTGCATGTGGCATTCTTAGACCTGCAGAAGGTCTTTGACTGTGTGCCACGTCAGTGTATCTGGTGGGCACTGCGATCCAAAGGGATCCCTGAAACCTATGTTGCTATTATCAGAGACATGTACAACGACTCTGTTTCTACAGTTGGACCGCTGTTGACGATACCAAACCCTTCCCAATTACAGTAGGGGTTCACCAAGGCTCAGCTCTTAGTCCACTTTTGTTTAATGTAGTGCTAGATACTGTCACGGCTCACATCCAGGACCAGCCTCCATGGCTTATGATGTATGCCGATGACATAGTACTCATTGACGAGAACCGACTGATGCTGGAGCGTAAAGTGAATGCCTGGAAGGGTGTGCTTGAGAACGGTGGTCTTAAACTTAATGTGTCAAAGACCGAGTACATGGCTTGCGGGAACCCAGACTCGAGCACCATCCACATCGGGCCTTAGCCAGCCGATAAGTCGGAAGAGTTCAGGTACCTTGGATCCATTATGCACGAGTCCGGAGGCATCGACTACGATGTCCACGCCCGGGTTAGCGCTGCTTGGGCCAAATGCCTGCCATTTCAGGTCACTGGTGTGGTCTGCGATCGCAGAATATCGCCCAAACTCAAGGGGCTGATATACAAGAGCATGACCCGACCAGTTCTTCTATACGGCAGTGAATGTTGGCCAGCATTATCTCGGCACACTCAGGAGCTTCACGTAACGGAGATGAAGATGCTGAGGTGGATGTGCGGCGTTACTCGGGCTGACCGCATACGCAACACATTCATTCGAGGTAGTCTTGGGGTCCGTGACGTAGCGGATAAGCTCCAAGAGCGTCGTCTGAGATGGTATGGCCACGTTTTGCGCCGGCCTAAGAACTATGTCGGAAGAAAATGCCTTGATATGTCTGTCCCTGGAGTAAGACCCCCCGGACGCCCAAGGAAGCGATAGCTGGACGTCGTGACGCAAGACATGAGAGCCAATGGACTAACCACTGAGGATCCTCAAGACCGTGCAAAGTGGAGTAGATTAAGTAGGAAAGCAGACCCTGGCAATAGGCCGGGATAATGCTAAGTAGAAGAAGAAGAAGATTAGAGTAAATGAGTATACTGAACATGTACAACGTGATATTGTATAATATATCAAAATTAACGCAATTCAGCTTACTTAAGCAGTGAAGCGGGTCGCCAGTGGCAGTGGCATATAGACTATCCGATACAAAAATACTATTTCAATTCGCACAAGTAGTTCCTGCGATTAGCGCGCTTAACCAAACATACTGTTTAGTTTTCCAAAATTAGTATAGAAATATAGATAGCACACAACATATACACATAAGCCCACACTACCCAAGACGAACTATCAAAATGTCACTCAATAAAGCGTTGCTCTCAAAAATGTATTTCCAATTTTTCCAACATACGCCGCAAATGTAATGGCGTATTTTGCGGTCCTTTTCGTATTTTTTACGAGCGGCTGTCGGTATTACGCCGACATGTGGCCCCGAGGTCGCTTATTATTTCTCGACCGACACTGATTTCATTAGCTACCTATATCGTAGTTTTAAAGTTCGGGTAGTTTTATTTAGAGTTTTCACACGTTTTCTCTCACAAGCGCTATGTTCTGGTTTCAAATTTTAAAACACGTCTCATTTACTAATTAATTTTACTTTTTCTTTGTAAAAAATAGACATTAAATTTGGGTAAAATTTTATAAAGCAATATGTTTTAGAAGTTATAATTAATGTAATTCATGATTTTGTACAAGCTATTAGTATAAAACCTTTTCGGAGAAACTTAGGAAAGAGATATGACAGACTTCGCTAGACCGTATTTCTCGAGTTTACTCTAATATAATAATATATTAGTAAATTTTTAATACGTATGTTTGTTTTTCCGTTTATCCGGATATTCGTGGGTAAGTCCCGATTCCGCGGGAATTCCGGGGGAAAAATCATTGATAATGTTTTTGTAACATCTTAAAAAAATTACCATACGTAGGTAGGAAACGTATTGTACAGGTATAAGGGACGGAACAAAATACAAATCATATATAAATATCTTGTCAATTTTCTTACTTATCTATTTATCTAACAATTTTATTTCGTTGCTTTCGTCTTCATGCGACTGTTACAAATAGCTGATTAGACGGAAGAGCATATTAAGACGCTGTTGTTCACTTTCCGCCTAAGTTCAAAACATTGGGTGTTTCATAAGCGGAGCTTAACTCCGCGTTTTATCTCAAGAAATAAAATTAAGCCCAGTTTATTTCCTCGAATGGCATTTGAACATATAACCATCGCTTACAGATACCTGTCCTAGTGCGCTACAAGCACCCATATTTACCTTCCTAAGTGTACTTATAGACATTTGGCATTTTCATCTGACTTTTGGATGAAAAAATGTAATTTTAAGAAATTAAATTGAAAGATATTAAAGGCCTCTCACCGTTGGCAGTAATTCCATTGTTTGCTGTCGTCGAGCCAAAAGTCGAGTTGTTCTACATAAATGTTGCTCTAGTACCTGAAAGCCGTTACTTAGTTAAAATTTGCGAGTGTTATTAAAGAATTCCACTGGCAAGTAAAAAATACAAATGTTAATAATAATTTCATTTTGTTTTAAGTATTCACAGACTTCTGTGTATTTATGCTCTCTGTATTTTTGTATCTATATTTAAATAATAATATCGTATTAGCAGGTAGTCTGGTATGGTGTATTAAACAACACTTCTTGATACTATAATAAATATAAATTATCCCACTCCTTACAAAACTCCGTGGATGAAACGACGGATCAATCGCATTACAAGATGAGGAGCTGGGAGCAGTACCTATCTCCAAGCTTGTCTATCAGCCTATCTCCAAGCTTGTCTATCTACTTGACCTAATTACCAACGGAATACGTGTGATGTGAACCGTTTGTTACGGAAATTGTCGGAATCAAGCCAGTAACGACAACCGCATTTAATGCACCCTCAATCATTAAATAATATTACTTACGGAACCGAAAATCAACCATTGATGTCGCTAATTATATTGAATATATATTAAATAATTATTATTTTATATATCTAGAACATTCGACAAATATTGGTTATAAGAAATTATAATATAATAAATAACAGATGAAATTATGATAAGAAAAATGTAACCTAATAATGCTTTGTCATAAATATTTTTACTATACAAGTTATTAATATTTTAAAATAGTAATATTCTTATTTTAACCGACTTCAAAACATGGAGGTTATCAGTTTGATATGTATGTTTGTCATATGTTGGCTTCCAAGCATGTGCAGTTCAATTTTTGTATCTTTGTCCACAGTTTTAGAGAAATTTAAAGTTCCATAAAAAAAATTGATATATACCAACATAGAGAATGTTCAAAGTTAGATCGAAATCAGTACAGTAATTTTTAGAATAGTTATGTGTAATATATTTAGCTAGCTAAATAAATAAAATTGTAAGTAATTAATTAACTAAATGTTGTTTGTTATCTGTTTTATTTAGTTTACCTTTTTAGTTGCCAGGTTTTAAAAGGCGATTTATTTATTTTAAATTATATTTAATTTTAATTATTTTTAACATATTTGACACGGGTGAATTGACAGCTACTGTTCATTTACATTGACAGTACATTTTTACAGTTTCAAACGGTTCAAAATCAGTCCAATAGTATAAACTTTCTATTAAAGTACCATCTATTCACTATTTAAGCAATAGCGGAAAAAGCAAAATACTGTGCATATATCCCCTTATCTACGCGTTTTATTTGTAAACCGGATTCCGAGGGAAATTTATAGCGAAGGTTTTTTTTACTATTTTCAAGTTAAATCTCGTTTGAGCACACTCGTGTCAGTTTTTTTATTTTAAATATGATCATACTACGGTCATATAAAATTGTTATAGTGGGTTGAAGAGTATAGTATATAGTTTAAATATGTATATGTAATAAGTTTTACAAATATAGTATGAATATAGTAAACAAATTTCTTATTTTTGTTATTAAGGCAGAAATAATCTAGCGATAGTAAGTACTCGTAGCTTCAAATATATTTATGATTTTAAAGTGTTAATCCACACTAGAAAACATATAAACATTTTGAACGCAGCAGGATTTAAACCTGTGCCTCATGGAAGCCGTCCAAGCGCTCTGACCACTAAGCCATGCATTCTTCCTCACGCTGCGTCGAAATTCTTATATGCTTTTTACAACTTATTACGTTACGTATTATTATTTTTTTATATGTTTTCCTTAACTATAGCTTCAATTATTTCAAATATTAGGCAAGGCATGGTGGAACAGGGTTAAGCGTTATCACTTTCGTAGATATTTATATTCTTTTCAATTTGGTTGCTTCAAACGTTATAACTCGCCCTTAATACCGAGAAAATAATAGCTTCGTTAAACACAAAAGGGCAAGATAAAAAGGGCCTCAGGATTAAGATCTCATTATTTTCCGTTTAACACCGAACAAAGAAAAACTAGCACAATCACTCAAGCGACTACCTTGTTTCTAGTGGACTTTGTCATTATTCGCTTCATAATTGAAAACCAGAATAGTACGCTAAATATAAAGGAGTTACTTTAAAATTAACAGGTAATAACGTTTCGTATAATTCCTACGAAAACGCTTTAATTGAACACCATTAAGTAGTCGGTCGGTTGGTCTGAAGTCCGGAATCCTTTTGAAGATGTTTTATTTTATTTCACTTTGTATTTTGTTTCTTCAGATTGGGTTGTACGTTTATATTTTAAATTTTAAAGGTTTTTATTAGCGATATTTGAATTGACGTCCACTGTGAGAGACAATTACTTGCATCACGTCACTATAAAACATACAATATATATATATATATATATATATATATATATATATATATATATATATATATTTATATATATATATATATATATATATATATATATATATATATATATATATATATATATATATATATATTTATATATATATATATATATATATATATATATATATATATATGTATATATATATATATATATATATATATATATATATATATATATATATATATATATATATATATATATATATATATATATATATATATATATATATATATATATATATATATATATATATATATATATATATATATAATTTTAAGTATTAAAATCCCATTTTCATGCATATTGAGTGCTATGGTAATTTAATAACATTTAAATGAAGTACCCAAGGACGGACGCTTGTGTGGTAAGCGACGTCGCCTTGCTTTGATCTCTACATCACTGCATCTAATTTTAACACCAAGAGTAGGTCAAAACTCATACAACGTATATTGATGATAATTATCATTTTAATCAAACACCGTAGTAAAGAATAGTAGCGTTTCCGCTACGTTCTCCGCTTTACCCCGAAATTCGAGACACTGAACGGCGGAATTTAAGTTTTGTCTTACATAAGCGGAGAAATAAAAAAAATATTATATATATATATATATATATATATATATATATATATATATATATATATATATATATATATATATATATATATATATATATATATATATATATATATATATATATATATATATATATATATATATATATATATATGTATATGTATATTCAGAATATATTTCAAAAATCATACTTATTCTCGGATATAATAAATTTGATTTTAGTATAAAATATTTAAAAATTTTGAATTTTAGTTTTTGTTATAAAATGAAAAGCTTCCAAATAAAAACGATTCATCAATAACAATCTGTGTATGTGATATTGGCTTTACGCTTAAAAACGTGGCAGAGTTTTTGATTTTCAGTTGCAACACACGATTGTTGATTGCAGATACGAAAATTCTAATTCTAGGTATATTCTAGGTATATTGATACTATAATTTCGACTAGAATTACATGTACTGATTTTTTTATTATATGTATGCATTGTAATTTGCGTGTTATTAGTTAGTAAATTAAATATAGTATCCTATATAGTAGTTTTCCATCTTATTGGCTTAAATATTAAACTTTACTATTTTTTTTCAGCTATAGAGTATACGTAGGCTGATCCTATTCAACCTAGAAGCGTCCGAATCCGAGATATTACGTCTTGAGAGGTGGTGCTCAACTGCTGCATTTAGTTTTGCCATAGCTGGAAAGAAAATAATTCACTTCTCCAAGTAAGAAATGAACCTACTACCTCTAGTGATGGTCTCCAATAAGCTGTTTTGAAATGATTATACCG
The DNA here is from genome assembly GCA_037127375.1 of Dione juno. Lineage (NCBI taxonomy): Eukaryota > Metazoa > Arthropoda > Insecta > Lepidoptera > Nymphalidae > Dione > Dione juno. The sequence continues at coordinate 2,848,723 of JAXRJS010000059.1, read as the reverse complement.
TAAAATTCGTTATACGTTAATTTCATATTTTATGAACTTCCTTTTATATGGAAAATCTCGTTAAGTTGGATATATATTATTATAGAGTTTACTTAAAAATGATTGAAATAAACAGTCTTTAAATTATCTAAAGTGTAAATTCAAAAGGTTCTTAATTTATTCAATTGACTCGAGAGTCTAATAATGGACGCTAATAAAGAATAACGATAAGTGTTATCAACTTACAGTGGATGGAAGTTTCGTGTTTCGTGTTTCGCCATTTACTTATTATAAATATATGTATATATTTATATATTAAGGAAATGGTTGTATTAAAGGATATACTGCAATCGATTCGTCAATCACGCGTCACCAAGAGTTAAAGCAAGATTTATATCACCCATTGCACTTGAAATATCGACGGTTTAACTTTTGTATCGTCTGTTTACTAGTCATTTAATATGTAATTAACATTTAATTTAAAAACTACGTAAAATATCTATTAATATAAAATTTGTAAATATATGGTTATGAACGAGAAAGTGCAGCGTTAGGTTCTTCCCGTCAACATAGTGAATAGTAAGCTGGTAAAAATTATGTTTAAAATTCAAAAGTTGTTTCACTAGACCTAAAATTTTAATCACATTAGCAATCAATATATGAGCTGTTTGATTTGATTTCATAAACACTTTTAAATAAAATATAATTAAGACAATTTTCTATTAAATTCGTTGGGATGGTAGTTCTCATGATGCAATTTAATGCATATTAATGAGGAACAATTTTTTCAATATATATTAAATACTTTATAAGTATTATTTAAATTCTGACGAATAAATTATTGTAATTTTTCCGTTCTGGTAAAACAAAACCCTGTGTTAAATTTCGATACTACAATATAAAATTTAACACTAGGTTTTCTCTAGCAGGATAGGCAATCCTGCTTTATGCGGGATACAGCGTGAAATAAAAAAAAAACAGTTGTTATTTTCAATTTCACGCAGAAAGAAAAAAAGTTACATTCGACAGGTAATTATCATAAATATGATATACTAGCTTCTTTTTAATATATAAAAAGAATAGCTTACATTAATTATTATTGTTCGTGCCTGTTACTTATCGAATTTTTAAACGTTATTTTAGAGCGACATGCTTACTTTTAACTGCGCTTGTTTGTTTACGGTGTTGAATGAAGTATTGGTTTTTACCGATATGTTAAAAGGTACAAAAAACATTAAAATATATTAAAAAAAAAGTGTAAAATATTCAATTTTTACTTGATTTTTTTGGGAATATTCCGTAAGAGATGTCAACAGCGAGTGCTGTTCCGTGTTTCACGAAGATTACATAGAGCTGTTGCAGACCAATCAAAATCTGTCACTCAGTTTGTATTGGTGCAATTCTATTCTTTGTTTATGGCTTTTATAGTTGTCACTTGTCAGACGGAAAACCAATTGTATGAAAGTAAAATGTATTACTTTTAAGTAAAGTACAGTTCATTTTATCTTTGAAATATTGAAGTATATGAATATAGCCAATTATATTTTTTATTAAAGTTAATATTTACTTGATGGTAAACAGAATTGCTCTTAATATTTTTATCATTTGAGAGAAGTTTTTAATTTTTCTTTGGCTTTATTTCGCATATATATGAAATTTACTTCACTCTATTCTTAATATTTTCTTCAAATTCGAGATACTCGTACTTAATGCATTTTAATGTATTTCATTGTATAATAATACACGAATTCACCGTACTAGACTAATTACGTTTGTAAAACCAAACAAAAACATAAATGAATGGCTCTTATAATTACGTAATACTGTAAGAAATGCAGCGAACATTTAGTCCCCGGGTCAGGCTGGGAGCGAGGAGGTGTTCTCTATAAATTGCCCAAAACGACGAGATACGGGGCCTACCTAAATTTCCTTAAGTACGGGCTAACGAGTTACCAACTAATATTGTCGGTTTTATAGTGTGCAGACATGCGAAACGGAACCCCATTTGCATTTATTTGTTGAAGGTCTGTTTGGGATTTCTACTGTTATTTGTTTAAAGTTCAACGGAGTTCGAGTTTGGATAATTATTGATATTACGGTTCTAATTGTGTGATTGAGCCTTGGATTTTCGCAATACAAGTTATATAGTAGGTATTGAAAACGTAATTAGTTCTCTACCAAGACGAAAATTGTTAATATAAATTTTCATAATCCTAAAGTATGTTTGTTTATTGACATTTTCCACTAATACAACAAATACGTCAAATATTCTACTTTTTTACTTTTAACTGTGCTTAGTCAAACGAAAATTAGTAAGCAACTAAAACTGTCGTAGTTCGCTTTAATAGCATCGTAAATTGAGATGCATCTGCGATGAAATACAGATCATTAACGTTAGATAAGCTGAAATGCAAACTAGGTGGAGTTTGGCTAACTGAATCACTTTACCGATCGCCTTAATACTAATCCTATAGAGACAATTTATAACCACTTTGTCATATTATATAATTTTGAGTAGTAGATTGATTTTGTCTGGTCATTTGATGGTAACGAGTTCAAATCAATTTGACACTAGCATTTCTAGTGGAAATATTAATTTTGTCTCAGTTTTTAACTACAAGTAAATAATGTGTTTATAAATATAAATACACTATGGTAAGTCTATAAAATTTAAATATGATGAAATTCGAGATTCATTAAATTCAAAAAGTATACATATCGAAATGTATATTTTACTTCATTTTTTTAACATATCAATCGTAAATTTCTTCGTTTTTCTGGAACTCCAATCCAATCCAATCTCAATAATCTGCATCAGCAATAACTCGTACGAGTTCGCAATAATGTAAAACGAATAAAGTGACATGTAGTTAAAGTAAAAAAGAAAACTTTAATAGCTTGATAATAATATAATAATATTTTTAACTTTATTTTTCTTTCATAAGTGTCTCATCAGCATCAGCAAGAGCCTGTCCTTGTCTACTGCCAGTCACAGGTCCTATGACACGCTACTAAGCTGGTAGTATATGTGTAACAAAATGTATGTATTATTTTTTAAATCATTCAAACTACATCTCAAAAGCACTTAGAGCTTAGCACGTGTTAGAGCTTTTTTCACCGCCTTTTATAAAATAATTAATAATACAAAAGTTATTATGAAAGAAGATTGGATCGGATAATTTATTTCACTGAAGTCTTATCAAAAATAATATGCGCCAATTTAATCCAGTGTTATTGATATGGAAATCATTTTATGGAGTAATATTTTCATGAATAAAATCTGCCGAGCAATTTTCATTTTGCTACCATTGAATAATATATTATATCGCTTTGTGGTCGCGCTCAGCTGTTAATGGCCTCCTAGCACGGCACTAGTGCTCTTATACTTTTCATATTTTTAGGGCTAAATTAATTGTGAAAAATTACAGGTAGGTATGGTGCTGTTTTACATAAATATTATGATAGATTGTAATGCTTATTTATAGCTGGCAATACGTAATAGCTTATATAGGAATAACGATACGACACTGTAAGAAATTGTTATTTTAAATCTATTATAATATTCTATGATAATATGAGGATATTATTGAATATATAACTATATCTTTTAAAAACTTTAGGACATAAATATGTATACGAATTTGTTTCGGAAATTGAAACAAACGCAATACACCTTTGCGTATATCATAACTTACAATCTAAGCTATTTAAATTAAAATAGGGTTAGTTACAAAAAAAATCAATAAAATCACTAGCATTAACCAAAATCGTTATTACACGATTAAAACTATACATTTTCATCAAAAAACCACCAAATTCACGTGTATTTTCAATAAAAATTCAGTTCGTACCGAGATGGATATACGGCTAACTGATAAATAGCGGGGCGGCCGGCCATACATCGGTAGTCCGAACACGCGCGGCACACCACGATTTATATACAAATGCGTTCAGTGAAGTTGGCCATATTTATTTTTCTGTCCTAATGCGCCTCCTGAAATATTCATGCAGTGACCGCCCCATCCGCCCCATCCGTCTTGTTGATGTCGCTTGTAATATGATGTAATGTTGCGTATGACAAGATACTTTTAATCATGGTAAGAGGAACCTCAAGCTACAGGTAAGAAATGAGCACAGTACTATTTAGTTATGTTATTATTTTTTTTTTATAATAAAATTAAATAATAGCATAATAGCAACTGCCTAATTAATTCAAGGTATAACAAAAACATGACGTTAAGATTAAATATCTGTGACATTAGAATACTACCACTTTAAAAGAAATTGATATTGACCAACATATATCTATAAAGAAAGCTCATAAGTAAATATTTCGTTTGTTGTCAACTCTACAATTAATAATTTCGAATGTATCCTACAAAATTATGACTGTTCGCGACAGTTCGGTAGCCGATTCGAAATTTGATCGTCATTTGTCCATAAATTGCAATATACGGGCAATCATCTCGGTAGCGACGATATTATCGCGCCATTTCCGTCCCACCAGGAATTGATGAGTTTCACATTTTGACTAACAACTCTATTTTCTAAACCAAAATTGCGACGCCATTATAAATTAGTTAATAACTTATGCTTGCAATGGCTTTTACGTTAAGATTTTATGAAGAAATATAATTTTTAAATACAAATGAAGTAAAACTATGATTTGTCAGGTCTATTTTTGTGTAGTTTATTTTAGTTCTATTATGTGAAACGAGAAGAACAAGAAACTTTGGAATGATAAATCGCGGCGTTAAACTACACTCAACAAAACCACATATTTGTGAACATATGATTGTAAAAAATAACAATTAATAAAGGTAAGTTTAATTGTTTTCATATATATTCTATAATTTCACTTATATTTGGTTACTTTGAAATCATTGACATTTTAAAACAAAGGCGAAGACCAACTAATTTTCGACCACATATTGATTTGAAAACCGATATAAGGATATATTTTTGAATTAAAACGAAATGATCTTAGACGTTAAACAAAAAGTATTAAGAGGCAAGGCCGACTAAACAAAAAGATTAAGTACTTAGCCTCTAATAGACAACTTAAATCCTAAGCCTAATTATTCAGACACGTTAATATTCAACGGTCGTGCGAAACAAAGGGAATTAAAAATCAAGATGCTTCAGCTAAGGTTCCGTCCAATTCGCGGCGAATACCAATTTAATCTTAACCACGGACCTCATTCCGTGAAATTTGGTTACAAAACGACAGAGACAACACGGAAAATTAGACTGTGAAGAAAAATAAATGCGGTAAAACGTCGGAGCATACAAAATTAGAGATACCCACAAGTTATAAAAGGTAACGGTGCATCATGAATACGAATTTGCTTGATGGCCGTAGATTGAACTTTTATGGGACATGCAAGAGTTATGGGCCGCGTCATTATTTGTCAAGTGAAAGCTTGTGGTAAGGACGTTTTTGTAAGGGTTTTGAGAAATGTTTCACTGTATAGTTATAAGTTGTGGATCAGTAGTGAGCAAAATGGTTGTTGATTCGATTCCCATTCGGCCTATTAAATTATGTTTATTTCCTTTCTCTGGTGACAAGACTTAGAGCGGCACTAAGTTCCGCCCGTGAAGCTTTAAGTGGAGCTGATAAGGTCTCATTATAGTAGTATTAGTAGTATTTTCGTTACTTCTGTATGGTTATACAGTGATATGTGAAATATACATAAATCATCTAATTAAAGTATATATTATTTATGAAATATATATTAGTATGTGTAATGCGGAGGATACTACTAAAATAAGTTATTTAAAAATAGTTATTGCTATAATGGAAATTATTTGTTTATTAAGCTTCACGCTGTATCCCGTATTTTGCAGGGTAGGCAGAGGGAACCAACGGTTGAAAGAATCTAGTGTTAAGACATCCCATTCCCAGTGGAACATGACTCCTCGTGGGAAATGGAGATTATTGTTAATAGTAAAGTGATTTAACCCAATACTTTACTAGAATTATGTTTTTTTGTTGTGAAATAAAAACAATATTTAAGAACAGAAAACGCTTATGAACTGTACCATATACAAAACAGTAAAAAAAGTGTGCTTAAAAATACTGAATTCGGTGATAATAACGTATAGCTGTTAATAGCTATATAAAATTTTGTGATTTTTACGGCTAACATAAAAAAAACCCGTTGATAATGGATATTTAAGTTTTTAGTTCTATCTTTTTTGATTCAGATCAATACAAACGCGAAGCTAAGCATTTGTTATATTTATATTTTACTTAAGAATACTTACTTGCATGGTAATTTCAGCTAATTTTATTAACTTATTTCTTAAACGAGTTTATATTTAATCATTGCATAATACAAACTTAATGTTGTTACTCGAATGCGAAGTAATACAGAAATGTGCCATCTGTAAGCAATTGTAGGGAGACACAAACTGCTACAATGGCACAAAAGCCCGATTATGATCGATGACAATAATAACCGAGGCCCAAGTTCTCGTTCATTATTTATCTTCACACTTCGCCGGTTGGTAAGGATTTTTCATGCAAATATTAGGCTCCCAGGCGTCAGGCAAGTTTCATAAACGTTCTAACGCCATTTTATGAACTCCTTATTTTTATCTTGATATTTTGAGGCCTTTGTAGCTTGTATTCCCTTTCGAGCATTGCTTTGTTGTTGATTCGCTTTTACGATTTAATAGCAACTTTCACGATATTTTTTGAAATAAATTTTTTAATATATTGTGATTTCATGTGAGCACAGTATCAATGTGATTACATATATGTGGCTTTACAGCGCAATCTAGTTTAGTACCAACCTTGCAACTACAAAACTGGTACTTTTGGAATAAATATGAAAAAGTTTTTTCAGTTATTGAATTATATAAAATTCTCATTCGACAAGTATGGTATGTGTATAGTTCGATGAATATAATATAATGAGAACAAGTGAGAAGAGGAACAATGTAACGCAACCCACTGCTGTTTGGCGTCAGTGAGGCTAATGTGGATTATTTGAACCGCTGGTTGTGCTTGCTTTTAGAATCGTACCTGATAATGTATTGCGTAAGCAATTCTTGTACTGTGTGTACTTGATGTTCGATACTCTTGTTATGAGATAAATGGGTATTGGATGCTAAAGTGCACTGGAGTATGTTCTAGTGACCTCCGAAAGAGTATAAGTAACATCAGCTAGTCTGTCCAACGACTTATCTTGTTTAGAGGTATAACTTTGACTTTTTTTGCTATTTTAATTACCAGCAATGGAATTTTTTTATGGAAATATACATGAATGCGCCTTGGGCTTCATTAGAAGCAATTTCAGCTACCTAATACATAAGCTTCTATTGGCATGTTAATATAAAAACCAGTGAATAATTTGTTTTAAATATTTTTTTTAGCATTATTGTTCTTCTGTATCTATAAAAGATCTAAGATTACGAAGACGATTACAGTAACTAAACTGCCTTATTTACTGTAATTAAATACTAATCACATGACATACTATGACCCAAAGTATGATTTAATAAATATATATGGATAGATAATAACTATTAGTTAATAAATCGATTCTTCAATACTAATTTTCAGGAGTTTTCTTAAGCTAAAGTCAGAATGAAGTATAAAATTTCAGCAATCGCGTTTCCTACGTCCATTAGCCCTAATGTTACGATCTGTTTCAGCGAGCGTTCGTTCGTTGAAGCGTTTTAAAGTACATTTCTCTTTATTTCATAATCTGAGTTACGTTCAAGTAGAGCGTATTGTGCTCCATAATGGAAAATATATAATGGTGTAAATAATAGAATTAAGTATAGTCTTTCGGAGTTACGCTAAGAGATCATGTTTTAGCAATTTCTTAAGCCTTTTCCCGCCTATACCAGGGTCAACAGTGGGACCCTAATGTTAAGATACTGTTTTCCATTTTCCGCCTAATTTCTGCCAAAAGCTGCAGTTCTTAACACAGCGAAGAAATGAAATAATTAATTTCCTTAAGTGGGAATCGAACCCACAATCATCATGTTTAAAGTCAGATCCTTTATCACTGTACCACAATTTTGAAGCTTCTACAAAATGTTATCTTATAGTGCGTTTGATTCCTACTAAGAGGTATAAATTATTTTCATATCCTTGTTCTGGCAAAACTAAAGACTCGCAATATGGAGTCTTGAATCGGGTGAAACCAGAGAAGGGAGAACTATCTACCCTACTATATATGGTATAAAGCATGAAACTAATACGCACCTTATAAAATAAACATATTACACATTCGCTGACAAAATTTTTGAAAACCAATATTGTATTCATCATTCATATTAACTTTCAAATACTTATGTTAATTTTATTAAAAAAAATTACAAGACTTATATGATATAGTATATATCATTCGAAGTTTGAAGAGTGTACTCTAATGCCTTCTTCTTTTTTATTTACAATACTGTTACAGTAAAACGTGATAGTCTTAAATTATCTTACACAAAGGTAACATTATCTCAATGAGAGATCTTTCCGCCTTTTTCAGAAATAAGGACAGCTTTATATTAGATCTGCAAGAGCTTTTTTGACATCAGATAAATATAAAAATGTATATATACAGCATTTCTATCTACCCTCAGGCAGTTTCCATAAAAATTTTGAGTTGCTATTCTTCAATTAATTTTTTATGATTACGCATTACGTTTTTCTTGAACTGTATTTTTTTTGCTTTCTTATTTTTGATTATTTAAACGAAATTTTTCAATATATAAATAATTATGAAGGGATTTTGTTTTATTTTCAATCACCTATACACCCTGACATATATATTAGTACAAATAATTTATATATAAATTTATTTAAAAGCTACGATAATTTCCGAGATTATTTGTTAGATATTATCCAAAAAATAATAATTAATAATATTGTCAACTACAATAGAAAACGTTTTATGAAGTTTTTATTTTCTCATTACAAGGATCTACAATATTGCCAAGTAACGATTTAAAAAAAAAGACCGGTTAATTAACAAAAATATTAAAATTAGTATTTCTTTATTATTCAGTACTTATTCACAAACAAAAGCAACCCAAAACCGTTGAACGTTAAATAGTATCTTTTCAAATGGTAATTTGATTGTATCCAGTTTGGGTCTAAGAGTGAAATATTCTTTTCATGGGAATGGGTCGGGGCGCCGCGGGAGAATTATTAATGGGCATAAAACTTTGCGGAACTTACGTTAACAGCGACGTGTCAAGAAGTTCATTTTGTAAAAACAATATATATATACGTCATATATTATATTGATTTTTCAATTTTCAACATTATCTCTTTTGTGTAAGATTCATTAATAACGTTTGTCTTTACAGTAGATTTAGATATATATATATATATATATATATATATATATATATATATATATATATATATATATATATATATATATATATATATATTTTGAGCTACTTTAAAATAATAATTTAAGAAATATTAGCAAATTGAAAAAATAGTACATATTTGATTGACACTGTCTGACTGTAAACCACGTGGAAGAATTAATTATTTTTATTTCTTCGCTCAATTAAGAAGACTAAGCGTTAAGTTCAGCCATTTTATATGCAATTTATCGAATTCGCTTAGAGTGCCGAGAACAGAGTTTCTTGCCACTAGATCTAGGTCCTCTCTGCCAACCCTGCTTAATGCGGGAAACAAAGTGAACCCAGGAAAATAAGTAAATAACAATTATCATAAAGTATTTGTTCGTAAAAGTGTTTATTTAATATAAAATATAATATTTTTTGTGCCTTGGATTAGTTACGTACCTTAATAGAATATTTGTACGCCAGCATAAAGTAAAGAAACGACTGACCAGCCACTAACCTACCTTGCATCAATATAAGAAACTCATGATAATAATGAATTATAAACTGACTTAAAATTGTTCAATACTAAAAATTTATATTTTTAATGTTTTTATTCTAAAATATTATTTTCTACTTTTCAATTCGTGCTTTTTACGAACGTTTTTAAAATTTGTTTACTAAAAATAAAAAATGAACTTGACTTAAAGTAATTACAGTATTTTTAAAAAAAATTTAAGTAAAATCTAATAAAATAGAAATATGAAAATAAGCCATTTATATATCGTGTAAAGGAAATTTAAAAAACAAAACAAAATACTAGACTGATCAAATAATATGCTCGAGTATCTTACACAAACTCACTTTAAATAAACTTCTTCTTCTTCCACTTAGCATTATCCCGGCCCATTGCCAGGGTCTCCTTTCTTACTTAGTCTACTCCACTTTGCACGGTCTTGAGCATCCTCAGTGGTTAGTCCATTCGCTCTCATGTCGTGCGGCACGACATCCAGCGATCGCTTCCTTGGGCGTCCGGGGGGTCTTACTCCAGGGACAGACATATCAAGGCATTTTCTTCCGACGTAGTTCTTAGGCCGGCGCAAAACGTGGCCATACCATCTCAGACGACGCTCTTGGAGCTTATCCGCTACGTCACGGACCCCAAGACTACCTCGAATGAATGTGTTGCGTATGCGGTCAGCCCGAGTAACGCCACACATCCACCTCAGCATCTTCATCTCCGTTACGTGAAGCTCCTGAGTGTGCCGAGATAATGCTGGCCAACATTCGCTGCCGTATAGAAGAACTGGTCGGATCATGCTCTTGTATATCAGCCCCTTGAGTTTGGGCGGTATTCTGCGATCGCAGACCACACCAGTGACCTCCCGCCATTTGGCCCAAGCAGCGCTAACCCGGGCGTGGACATCGTAGTCGATGCCTCCGGACTCGTGCATAATGGATCCAAGGTACCTGAACTTCTCCGACTTAACGGCTGGCTCAGGCCCGATGTGGATGGTGCTCGAGTCTGGGTTCCCGCAAGCCATGTACTCGGTCTTTGACACAATCAGTTTAAGACCACCGTTCTCAAGCGCACCCTTCCAGGCATTCACTTTACGCTCCAGCATCAGTCGGTTCTCGTCAATAAGTACTATGTCATCGGCATACATCATCAGCCATGGAGGCTGGTCCTGGATGTGAGCCGTGACAGTATCTTAATGCCCCTATAACTACCGCAATCTTGAACACTGCCCCTTCCTTTGTAAATAGGGGTAATAAAACTGTGCCGCCATTGATGTGGCATCGTCCCAGTGTTCAAAATGCGGTTACAAAGATCAGTAAGCATGAGCACACCACGAGAGCCTAACGATTTCCACGCTTCGATCGGAATATCGTCAGGTCCCACCGCCTTGCTGTTCTTCATGCGTCGAAGACAATTCCGAGTTTCATCAAGGGTTATTGGAGCAATAAGTCCCAGGTTAGGAGGTGGTTCAGACGGAATACTACCCGGTATATTCAGCAGCTCCAAGAAGTAACTTCTCCACCTCTCCTTCACAGAAGCATGACTACAAAGCAGCTTGCCCTGGGAATCTCTGACGCAAAGACATTTTGTGATATCTTGCGTCGCTTTATTCCGAGCACGTGCCAATTTAGTAGATGAGCTTCTGCCCCTCCACAGTTTCAAGTTTATCATATAGAGGTAATAAACTTTCACTGCGGGCTCTGGCTACAGCTCTTTTGCTGGCACGTTTCGCTGCTATGTACTCCAGTCTGTCTTCAGGAGAGTTGGAACGCTGCCACTCCTTAAATGCAGTCTTCTTATCATGAATCACCTCTTGTACCTTGTCATTCCACCACCATGTCTCCCTGTCCATAATACGTCCTCCCTTAGAAACGCCAAAAACATGTTTACCAGCCGTAATAATTGCTGACTGAGCTCGATCCCAAGCATCCTGAGCAGTTTCGGTGTTAGTTGTTAAATTTTGAATAAAGTATACATTAGTATTCTTATTAATTAATTAACTTTTAGATTGAAATGATTTCATTTGAATCTAAAAGTTGTTTAATTAATAAGAAGTTTGAAGTTACAGGTATATACCTACATATAAATAATTAATTAAATTAAATTTTATGTATTTACATTTTGTTTAAAAATATGCATAGCAAAGTTCTAAATGTCTAAGAACAATTTTCATAATCAATATTATCGTCGTCATAAAACCGGATGCTCATTGAGTTGTGAATGTATACATTTTGTCAAGAATATGATGTGACATGATACGTCTGTCGCGGGATATTTTATCATCGTATTTTTATGCTGCACAATAAATTTATCTACTTAGCTAGAGCAATGTGCGAGGCCTTTTTTTTAAAACAAACTCGATGTGATGATTTACGAGTATATGGTATAAAGTGGAGTTAACATTTCTTTAATTTTTCTCTATATTTACACAGCTTTATGTAAAATTACTGTTTATGTAATCAAAAAATCAAAAATCAAAATATTCTTTATTTAAATAGGCTATTACAAGCACTTTGGAATCGTCAATTAACATAAGTAAGTCCTACTAGAAGCTACCGCCAGCTCGGAGGGCAGTTCTCGGTGGGGGGAGAAGAGCTACTCTAGGAAATCTAAGAATACTCTTTCGACTCGCCTACTGTCGTTAATTTCTTCATTCATGCCCTTTAAACGTGATCTCCTTCCGGTATCATTGATAATGTGTCCTCGAAGGTGTCTCCCTACCATTGTACTCGAAAATTTACCACTTTGCCATGATGTTGTCATAACTTCAAATAATTCAATCTTAAACTCGCCATAACTTACACTTAAACTTACTTTATAAAATGAAATAAAAAAAATTATTGTCAATGCAAGTGGATCTTTTAAATTATACAATGGAATTTAGTGAATGTATATTTATATTTTCCACAAATAGGCAGAATGATTCAAGATTAAGTTTGTTTGGAAAGAGAAGAAACTTTGAAGCATTCCATGGATTTACCGTGCGGGTGTCGGGCGGCCCATCGCGTCGCAGAAAGAGAAGCTCAGAGGAGCGAACCAACTGTAAGATTACAGGGGTCCCTTTAAAGTGCACTAACGCTCACCGCCACAGTTCGAGCTCCACCCACTACCTAAAAAAAAATCATTTGTACTGTAATGTCATAAAAAATATACTTTTCCGTAGAATTAACTAAGTGACTCAGTCCACTTAGCGGTACAGTAAAAATCTGAACCTATAAATCATAGACGACGTGAGTGGAGTCAATTATTTTTAGGCGTTTCATATGAATTATGAAGTAACCAACAGCGCAATAATCTTATTCCAATCTGCGATAATTTACTTCAAATAAAAATATTTTGTTTATTTTATAAGTAATCTTAAGAAATAAAAGTACAAAAAAAAGATGTTTATTTCTTGTTTCATAACATAGAGTTGTTAGTATTTTTTTAATGATTTCTGCGTGGATTGTTTCATAATCAATAGATTTATTGTAGTTCGTAGTTACCTTAGACAGATGCTATATACATATATGCAACTATGTATATACATATGTACATACATACATACATACAACATACATATGTATGTGTGTACATATTAAATTTTAAGTCTATTTAAGGAAAATAAGAATATTTCAATTTTAATAACAGCTGTGTAAGGTCGTCTGACTTTCGTCTGACTGATGTCTGGTTATGTGGGTTCAATCTTCTGCTCTGGTAGAAAGTGTGAAACAGCGTAAAGCTAAAAAATCAATAAGGGATTTTATTTGTTAATAAAATAATAAAAAATAGTATTAAAATTACAAAACATAAAAATAATATACGGTGAATAAATATTATGAATTGGCAAAACTGTCTGTTATTCGAGGAGGCCATATTTTATTCCACATCTTCCTCCCGGAAAAGGAAACTATACGTACAACTCAAACCTCAGGTACGCGCTCTGGATTTGAAGCCTACTTCCGGCGAACTTTAAAATTCAAAATTCAATTCTACTGTTTATTTTACGTATATTCATGAGGGTTACACATTATAAATATTTTATTTTTATCGATATTTCACGTTGCAGAGCTTGTTTGTTGGGCTATCTAAAGTTTTAAGAGGCCGTCGTAGCGTGGTAGTAGGTTTGACCTCTTCTGAGAAAAAAAATTTGGTTAGAGGACAGTGGGGCTTGGATGGTCGTTACTCAATACACAATGTCTTGAACATTGGGTGAAATCTGGAGAAAGGATTATATTAACACTAGGTTTAATATGATTACACTTTATGGTACAGCGTGCATTTAAAAAAATATATTAAAAAGCTTACGTTCCTCATTAAGAATGTGCATATTAATAATAACGTGAACATGGTGTATTTTTGGTAACTGTCATCGTCTTATATATAAAGAGTTAGTGTTAGTGCCATTGATGACAATAAAAGTAAGTAATATTACACTAACATAAAAACATAAATATTATTTAGGACCGTCACTAGACACACTATTTCATTTTCAATTTTTATTATATATAAACTAAAGATACAGTAAAAATTTATTTAGGAAAATTAAATAAAGCTTAAAGTCGTCGCAATTAACACAGAAATATCACTTGTCACATACACATATTTTATTCACTTAAAGCGTCTTGTAAATTATAAAATATATTAATAATCATTTTTGATTTCTCTCATGTTGAATATGAGAACTTTTAGTATAGAAATAGTATTATAGTTAGTTTTCACTTATCCACAGGCAGAGGGAACCATAGGCTGAAGGAACCTAGTGTTAAGACACTCCGATCTCCACTCTCCGTGTCGTGAAGTAGCGGAAGTGGAGGAGGTCAACGCCACGCTTTGCCTTGTTGCCTGAGCGAGGAAAGTGAAAATAAATTATTTTGCCGTGTGGGAATCGAACCCACAAATCGCGCGCGCTTACATGACGCTGTTACATATATGCCACGACGAGTGACTCTGATGTGTTATATAGAGGTATAGGAAGTAAATAGAGAATATAATATAAAAAAAAAAACAAACAAATAAAACTACAACCATATGTGATTTTCCTGTTCATCCATTTCCTTAATTGGTCATTACACAATATTAATCTAATTTTAGAAATCTCATACATAAAGAGGATATTATACCAAACTGGAGTTCGTTACCGCTATAGAAAAAAAAACTCAATGAACTTAGTAAAAGGTAAAAACCAAATTAGAATGTTTACATCGTTAATTTCAGAATAAACGTATTCCGGAAAACCTCGGATTTAAATAAATTATTCCTTTATTGATGTCCCGGCCTCAAGTTAGTGTTCTTAATTAAATATTTAGCTCTTAGATTCAAATGAACAGGTGTATTCTGGAGTTCTAAATATATATTTGTATTTGAGTAAAAAAAAATCACATTATGATTTTAATTCTTATAGATTTCCGTGTGAACATAGTGTAAAATATATCACAATGGTGCCACGGTTATTGTTTGTGTGATTTATAATATTCTTTATTGCACTAACATACATGGGTAAATAGAAATATTACAGATAGTTTAGTTCACTACGGTGGACTTATCTCAATGAGAGATCTCTTCCAGCCAACCTGTGGTGGCCGATGAGTTACTAGCAGCGGGTAAGAGTGCAATACTACCAATACTGAAATAACTAATGTAATTGTCTATTCATACTCATACATATTATATATTAGATAAATACATACGTATACATTATACATACATACTTTAAGTATATACGATATAATAAGATAAATATATAAGCTATATAAATATATTTATAAGATGAATATGCAGTAATTTGAAAACCCATGAAGAACTACTTTTGAAGTCAATCTTCTCTATTTAAATTTAATTTTTCAAGTAGATATTTTTTAGCTGAGCTGGCTTTTCTGGATAGTTTTAGTGAGATGGTTCGATACGGATGCAGCATATACTGAATAGGATTTGTGGTGGAATTTGGTATTACTAATCGGTATGACACATGACCGTCTAGACCGTAAGGGAGAGGAATCTAGGCTAAATCGGGAGCATAGGTATGAAGGGGAATATTGATAATTAAGGATTTTGAAAAGGAGCAAATTCGGTGCTAATTAAGCTAAGTTCGAAATTGGGGAACGTATCAATAAGCCGTAAAAACAAAACGATTTATTGACAGAATATATCAGAGAAGCACGGTACTTCATGATATTATCATCAGCTGTTATGGGATTTGTGAGCGTCATAATGGATGAAATGCAAGCGAAAACAAGTAAATACAGTGTTTAACACAGGTACTTTTCATTACTAAATTAAAAAGAACCAAAAATAAAAAAATTAACGCACATAAATTAACAAATTAGCTCTCCTTGGCCGTTACATTCAAATGTTTAAACACAACTGACAACACACCATCTAGCCTCGACCCTCGATATTTAATAATTAAAGTCAATACAACAACTTATTAAATTAAAATTGAATTTAAACAGTAAAAATGAAAGTATTAGTAATTTGTACATTTAAATTTACAAATATTAATTAATTAACCTGATTTGAATTTTAAATTGACTTTTAAATTGAATCAAGTAATTATAAGAATAATTATGTCTCAAATATAAACTTGCCAGAATAGGAGCCCAATGGCTGTTTGCTGACTGCGGAACTCAGCACTAATTTGTCAACCCTCATTACTGTTATCTTTCGCGTTCCGTGAGATTTTACTACGTAGTTCCCTCTGAGCTTCCATCCGCTTGCATTTTGGCTGTAAAAAGGTTTTCCGTGTACCTCGCTATGATTGATGCTGGATAAATGAGAAATTATATATTTAAATATGAAATCTATTCGTGGATAAAGTTTACTTTAGTTTTAATAAAAGTACTTAGTTTCTTACAAACATAGATTCATATATTAAGAATAATAGGTAACTAATATTTCAAGTAAATTTTAGGTCGAAAAATATTTATATAAAATATATGTTTCTGGAAAATAACAAAAGTGACCTCTTTCCTTATATTAATGATTTAGGCACGTGACAAGGAGTCCTTTACGATTTTATTTTGCATAAAAAACCACATGAATATATAGGACAAAAGCTTTTTTATTATTATCAAAAACGACAGTACTAACGAGGCCCACTTGCAGAGTAACGCGTTGTAGTTGTATTCAACATTCTCATTACTTATTTACGAGCTTTCTTGCTTTATTTTTTAAGAGAGAGCTTTATTTGAAATTATAGGGATATTCAGAAAGTATGGATGAATTTAAATTTGGCGTAATTTTGTCCTGTGACGGTTTGCAGCCTTCGTTTTTCCATGCTTGTTAACTGATCATTCCCATTAATAGTTTGATCACTTTTGTTTCATCAACATTGTTTTTTGATGTTCATCATCCGCATGGATAAGATGATAGAAAAGTGCAAATTTATATGCCTTTCTGGCAAGATTGATGTAAAAAGCTGTAAGTTTAGCAGTAAGATTAAAGTAAAATATTTTTTTAAGAATAAATATTTTTTTATTCGTTCAGAGTAAGCAAATGAGAATAAGAAAGTTCAGAGTAAGTAAATAAATATTTTTTATTCGTTCAGAGTAAGCAAATGAGCAAAAGCTTGATACTTACTATCTATTCTATCAAGGAGGTTGACAAAAATGAACCTAAGGGTTCACTTTGCTCGTCACAAACAACTCAAATACATTAAGTCAAATATTCTCGAGTGACTGCAAATTATCTATATCAAAATGGATTGTCAAAGCTATACTTCTATGGGAGAGTAATAAGACACTTCAATTTTATTTATATGAACAAATTAGGATAGCATGCGGTTTCTCCATCGTGGTCAAACAGATATAATATCAAAATAATTAACATGATGTAACATAGCCTTCCTCGAAAAATAGACTATCGGATACAAAAATAAATTTTTAATTCGAACCTGTACATGACATTATCGCGTTCACTCAAAAAAACTTTTCAGCTTTATAATATAAAAAATATAGATTATATATAATAAAAAAAAATCAATTGAACTGTCACGAAAAAGGAAAGAGCACAATTTATCGTTTATTTACGAATCGTTAAGTCTATTTATGTGCCCGAATAGTCCAATATTTTCGTAAGGCTGACTTTATCTAGTATTAAAGAAAGGGCGATAAATTAACGCAGAACAATTTCGCTTCCAATAAATTTCGCTAAGTAGCCGCACCCCAATCCTTTTGCCGATTATAATGTGATTAAATTAAATCGGCAATTTCAATAAGTGGCGCGCCTTGGTACACATCTACATATTTTATTCGGCTGTGCTATAAATTTTGTTGACACGGGATTGTAGTGAAAGTATCTAGATTGATATCGTAAACATTGTCTTGTCTAAGTTTCTTTGAAAGAATTGATTTGTACTTGCCAAAACAATACAGTAATAATTGCAATATATTAAAGTTATTTCGTTTTAACAAAAAAAATATATTATATATTTATTTATAAAAGCTGATTCACGCTTTTTCTAGCTTTCACGCGAAGGGACCCCAGTGTTATAACGTTCCGTTCTCCACATTCCGCCAAACTTACAAGACACGGCGTGTTGAGTGGCGTAAATCAACGAAAAGCGTAAATCAACGAAGAAGTGGATTCGAACCCATAACGCTTCCACAGTCGGAAGTTACGCACTGCGTCACAGTAGCGTCAATACTCTAATAAAGTATATACTTTTTTATATTACTCCTTATACAATAAATCGTTCTTAAGATCCCATAAATATATGAAAATTGAATGTTTGTCTAAAAACGACTGAATTGTTAATGTAGAAAGTTGAAAATTCAAACATCACGTAATCACTTAAGACATTTTACAAATAAATATGTTCAAAATTTTCCTAGCATTGTCTACGCTAATTAAATGTTGAGTACCTGCACTGTCTATGTTTCAGTGGCTCAGTGGAAAGCAAATAGACTTTTTATTTAATCATTTAATGCAGACCTATCATTACGCATACGTCTTTCAGTACAGTTGTAACGTTTAATCTTTTATGACTAGCTACTTAAATCTATTTCTGGATATACAGTTTTCTCTAGTTTATTACGTTTAATATATTATAAACATAAATAAATTAAATTAATTAGCTTCACGCTGTATCCCGCACATGGCAGGATAGGCAAAGGGGCTCAAGGAACGTAGTGTAAGATCTCCGCTTTCCCTCTATCGAGGCATTGCTTGTTGATTGATTTATAAACATTTACGAATCAATTGCGTTACGTCCGTTTATATATTAATTTAAATTATATTTTTTTTATTTATTTATTCTTTATTTAATTAGTAAAAATATTAGTACCAATTACAAAAGTATAATATTCTACGGCTGGCATCAATTTATTTAATTGGAATGGCTACTGACGCCTGAACTAGGATTCCCTGTATTTCAAGTCGCCAACGATTTCGAAATATTTGGTTTTTTTCAAGTACATATAGTTATTTGAGGACCGGTGTGGCGTAAAGGCGTCTGCCTATAAACGCGATGGTATGTGGGTTCGATTCCCATTCGGAGAGATTGAATTATTTTAATTTTCTTCACTCTGGTAACACGGCAAAATGCAGCATTGAGTTCCGCTACTCAAAAAGAGTTTTTATCCCGAAATTGACACTGAATCGAGATTTACGCGGAAAAACGCGTTTACACCGCGTGAGTACACCCTGATAAAATATTGCATATAAAATGATATTTTTAATTAAAGTATATATCTTCTTCTTCTTCCTGGCATTAGTCCCGGCTTTTTGCCAGGGTCTGCCTTCCGACTAAGACCAATCGGTCCATATGAGTGGCGAAGTGGTTTTTTTGTGGAGCGATTGCCATCTGACCTCCAAACCCATTACTGGGAGAAACCAAGAAAGGAAAGGGAATAAGAGGCAGAAAGACTTGGAATATAGGGGAGGGACACCACTTACATGGATTGGATCGGGTTATGAAAGTGGTGGCTCGAGGTCCCGGGGTCGCGTACCCGTATGCCGGAAACCAAATATCGGACAGATAATTGGCTGGACACCCTCTGAGATGCCAACGCCACACGGTGTTCCCAGGCGGTCACCCATCCAAGTACTGAACGCGCCCGACGTTGCTTAACTTCGGTGATCGGACGAGAACCGGTGTGTTCAACGTGGTATGGACGTTGGCAATTGTTTTAATTAAAATATATATATATATATATATATATATATATATATATATATATATATATATATATATATATATATATATATATATATATATATATATATATATATATATATATATATATATATATATATATATATATATATATATATATATATATATATATATATATATATATATATACATTCTTCATTATATTTCAAAGAGACAGTGATTCTAAAGGAAAAATTTAACAGACTTTTATATATTATGTAACATGCATATTATATAGAGCAACATATAAGAATAAGAACATCGATCAAGCGGGTAAAGACGGGTCGCTAGGATCGCTAGTTTATTACCAAATCTCGTCTCAAATTATTTTACTACTACATTATTATCTGACAATTACGATTTAATAGGCTAGGCTCTTAATAGGCTAGTATATTCAATAAATCATAAAGCATTTAGCATTAAAAGAGAAGTTAAATATTTACTTATAAAAATAATATACTAACTAACTAACAGTAACGATTTCCCTTATCATCTTAATTAACTCAACATTCAATACATACTCCTCAAGGCATCAGCGTGCACAATTTAAAAGAAACGCAAATATATTCGTATTAGGGATCATAAATTATGTTCTCGTTTTCAATAGAAGCACCGCGAAACTGGGTCGTAAGGCAGGTGGGGTGCTTTAGGTACTTTACACACTGACTTACATTTTGTATTATAGTGAAAAGATATATTTTTCTTATATGGGAATCAAATTTAAAATATTTTTAATTCAAGTAGACTTTCATAAGTTATCTTTCGAATTCAGTTTCGGAGACAGTTCTACTGGAAAGAGCGTATATAACCTTTTATTTTCTTTGTCACCTTTTGTTCTTTAATCCATGGTGGGTCAATCCAAGAGTGAATCAGCTCATCTTACAGACGGCTGTGCCTCTACGCCACGACGTCCTGAAGTATATTATTGATGCATCTTAATACGTATATTTTAAATTATTCTATCAGTACTATGGAAATACTGTTTAAACAGAAAGCTCGTCACAAAACAAATAAAATACCTACGTTAGAAGAATTAGAATGGACCACGCAATAGCAAAACTCTTAAACTAAAACTTGGAGAAAACCATTTTGACTGTATCTATATAGTGAGTGCACTTACTGGAACACATTTTGGTTGAAAAATGAGAATCCTTAATTCCGAAAATGTATTGTTTAAACAATGAGAACAATATCTTATTCTTAACCAGAAGTAAAACAAAAACACAATTTTCGATTGCAGGTATTAAAAATACGAGCGGAATGTTGTTACTTTACTTACACAATATCTGTATTGTACCTGGAATAATATTAATATATGTTGTTTTATTTGTATATTGCTTGCCTTAAATTATTGAGAAATGTGAGAAGTGAAATTTAATATATATATTTTTTTTAAATATATATTTCGAAAAGCGTAGCAGGATTCGAACCCGCGCTTATTGGAAATCGTGCAAGCTCTCTAGCCATCTAAGCCATATGTTCTTATCAAATTGCATTGTTGTTCGTGTACGCTTGCGTAAGTATTTTTGTTGTTAAATTTTACCGTAACGTTAAAATTTTATACGGTTCTTAAAATTTTTCTTTCCTTAATGTTTGAATAACACTTAAAAATATTAAAATAAGAATTATATTTTAGAAAAATAATAAAAAAATTATTTAAATTTTCTTATGTTAAGTTGTTTTACCTAAGGTCGTTTGTCTTTTGGTATTTAGTTATTATTTCCTAGCATTAATTAAAAAAATAATATTAGAAATTCCCTTCGACCAGTGCAGTGTGAAGAGACCATCCGGCACGTTAATACATTAATTTAGTCCGTGGCATACGTTGCCAACTATCCCCGTGTCTATTGCCACATATGGTTTACGTGATAAACGATGGCGCTGGCGACTTTAATATTGCCTTACGTTCGTTCGTTTATGATCACCAAATAACGCATCTCTTGATATATTATTGTCATTTTATATTAAAAAAATGTAAATGTTTCTTATTAAATATTATTATTCAATATACTAGTCCATATTTTTTTTTATTATAAGTTAATGTGAATTTCTTGCTCCTATGTAATACATAAGTCATGATATCTTCTGAAGTACAGTTAGTTGATATTTAATCACCAGCTGTCTTAATTTTTGTATTTTAATATTTATTTTTCGTCTTCTTTCTAAATAAGCACTGTACTTGTTTATAAAAAGTAGTTATTGGTTTTTACTTATAGAGGCATGTCTCTAAAATATTTTACGTCTATTTACAAACAAGTTGATTTTCAGTGTAAACATGACGGTTGCGGGTTCAATTCCCACTCGGGGGAACGTAATATTTTCGGAAACTAGTTTTAACTTTAGGTTTCCGCTGCTTACCCTAATTTATGCGGAATAGAGCGCGTAGCTAAAATAAATCTACTTTATTTATAATATACATAAAAAACTCAAAATATTTTTATTTTCATGTTATATAATGATATTTGTGTTCTTTCTACTTGTTTTTCAATTTGCTAGAGTTTTTAACTTAAATAAATCAGTCTCAGAAGAGACTTTTTTACACAATTAATTCTCACAAATATAAACTGAAATATATGAGATTATTAATATTTCAATGTTACTTTGTAAAATAATGTAGTCAATATCAGTACAGTTTAATACTAAGTACTAGTTATAATAATAAAGTAATAAATAACTTTGTATACGTTTAGAATATTTATAGGGCCGTGTGATTAAAATATGCCAAAATGTTTGTGAATGGTTGAAATGGTGTTGGTGGTGTTGAAATGGTTTACATTTAATGTTACATTTTAGGTTATAATTTAATAGTTATGGTGTAGCTAAATTGACTAACATGATAAAAATCCTAATTCTGATTACAGGCCTTTATGGGCCCGAGCCTCCAAAATTGTTCTGTTCCAGCTCTCTCTGTCTTCAGTCACACTCTTCCAATTGTTTAGACCAAAGGTCTTAAGGTCACCCTTTACATATAAAAAAAAATGTTGGTTATTATAGTGAACCAAAAAAAAAATTTTAGAACATTTTTTTTCGGTACAACAATCGTTTACTTCAACAGAAGCGAAGTTGAAATTGAATAAATTTAAAAATTATACGAAACAAAATTTCACATATTATACAACATGTGTCACATATTCATACACGTAACAAATACAAAGGACGTTAAGACTGTGGACACACGATAGTAGGTTATTTCAATCTTTACTTTAGGTTAGACTATATGATTTTTTTGTTGCTGGGGTCTTTATATAGACCATCCATGGATAAGATGAGTTGTGCCTTATGATGGTACAGTGAGACTCATTGGAAGACACTACCATTAATAGTGAGCGGAGAACTAAAATCTCGTCCAGGTTGCTGGTCGCAACCTCAATGACTTACCAGAGTTAAAAAAAAAGCATGTTTCGGAATTAAGTCAATGGTGAAAGAAAGATGAAAAATGTTGTTTACTATCTCTAATGTAATTTTACACATACAGACAATATGTATAGCGGCCCTAGCAATAAGTTGGCAACAATTGCCTTTCCTGAAATTGTAACCAGAATGGAATGCAAATATTGAGAATGGTGCAGTAAAAGCTTTTCATGCAGCGGCACGCTTCAAACACCTACCATTCATTCCCCCGTTTAACATTCATTTTTATAATGCGGACGCACGACGCCGGGACTAAGATAGATCTAGGATATTTTTATCTTTTATCACAACTAGATTTTGCTTCCAGCAACGTCGTTTATTACAGATTTTATTGCAATTTCTCTGTTGAAGAACCTATATTATTGAGAAATACTATAGGTTTTCTATAGGACTATTTAGAAATAAAGCTGTCATGACCTTTGTGCTTGAATCCATAGTGCGTATTATAGTTTTGATAGTAATCCTAGGCATAGTAATAAGTAAATCTGTAAACACCTATATTCTAATCATTGTTAATAAATATTCGTAAAAGTAGTCCATTATTTTCCTAAGTAATGGCGTTTCGAGCGTGCAAGTTGAGCACAATTCATTTCGCCAATGTCACGTTATTTGGGGAAAGAGTAATCAAGAATACAAGAACTAATATTAGATTATTAGATTATAAGAGAAATAAAAAATAACGTGTAACCGGAAATAATATTTAGTAGATTATTATATATAAATAAGTGAAAAGTTGAAGTATGTTCCTATTTATAAGTACCTTCTATGTAAATATTATTAACGAAGTATATATTATAATGAAATATTATAACGTATATTTATGAACAACTATAAGTTATAGCCCCAGTTCTATATGATAATAAAAAAAAAAGAAATATAAAACTATTCGTTTCTTATGACCAGTATTAATTAACATTAGTTGTTGATAAGGGCACAAAATTGTTGTAAGTTGAAATGGGTTCGGACCAAGAGTATGTAGTGTTGTAAATATAAAATAATAATAATTAGAGTCCAATTCACATCAGTTCGCAGTTTTAAAAATATATCCTTTTTTTATGTTGGCAGAATGGTAATATGGATGCTATCATTAAATTATTATTTTATTACATTGAGTTATATTGAATAAGAGTAAAGTAAAATTTTCTTCTCTTAACGCATTTTCTTAATCGTATATTCTATAGCAGATCATCAACAGTGGCTTGCCGTGCGTTATATAGATAGTAATGTTATTAAGCCATTGGGATTAACCGCCCTACTGTAAACACAAGTGAAGTACCCCACTATGGAAACGTTCAATCACACTGCAATGCAGTTCTCAATCATTCTGAGCACGCGTAGGCTTACGCATGTTTGCTATTTACGATCAATTTACAATTTGTTATGTAAATAGTCTTATATTGGTAGGTACATAGGTCTAATATTTGGATCTAGATTTTTTGTGGACTATAAATTTATGGCTGATACAAAAATGGTTATAGTAGAGTTTCCAGATTTAGTTTGTTATATTATCTGTCTGTAATGGTGCAGTTGCTTATGTCTGATTATTCTATATTTGATTAAATAAATGTTTATATATTGGGTTAATATATAGAACGAAATTAATTCACTTTTCAAGAATGTATACTTAGATCTTCTTAACTACGCAACTGATTTTGATGCGATTTTCACTAATAGAAAGAGTGATTCAAAAGCGTTGAGCAGTTTATATGACATATGCATATTATAGTAGTATAGAGAAAGAGGAAAGCCATGAGTGGAAGTCTAGTATGTAATATATAATATATTGCGCACAACATGGTGTATTAAGTAATAACTTCATTTGTTTTTTCTATGCGAAATTGAAGATTTCTGCTGGAAACGTTATAAACAATACAATTGAGTACATCCACATCTTCTCAATTACAATTGTTACAGTCAAATAATAACATTAAATTTTCTTAAGAGCAATATTTTCATTACAATTGTTAAAACATATTAATGGGAGTTTTCGAGAGCATTGTATAAATTTACATTCCTGATTCTGCTTTTGTCTTACTAGAGAGGGAAAATGAAAATATTGCTTTTACTTGAAAGGCGACCAAACCCACAACTACCTGTTACACATTTCTAATCAGAAGCTGTCCCACTGTGCCACAATGACCTCTGAGTGGAAGACAAATTGATTTTAGTTTGTCCCATAGTAATATTGAAATAAAAATGCTCAAATATAATAAAGGCTTCATATTCCACTTATAACGATTGTCAAAATGTATACAATACTTGTATATTATACACGGTACACATTTTTCGCGATTGTACAATAGAAGCATGGTGGAGCAACAGATAAGCTGCTAGAGCTGAGTGCTTCCATTAGTCAAGTCTGACGGTTTCACAGATTTACCGGGCGCAGAGATCCAATAGTACAGGTGTGATTTATACTTTGCTATCTTTAAATATTAAACATTAATCTTGAGATTTTATTATTGAATTGTTACATATCTAGAGTTATAATATAATAATATAAAATGTCGACCTATTTGTTATTTAAATTTTTGGGTTCTGTGTCTCGATGAGAACTTTTCTATCAAGTTTATTAAATATGTTTCAGATTTTATTGAATCGAGAAACAGTATATGAAGTTTTTGGGTTTCGTACCTAAACAAAAGTTGTTATCTATCTGTCTGTCTGTTTGTCATAACCATTTTCTCAAAATCACGTGCTGTCCAGCTGAAAGTATTACCAAATATCCAGATCAGTGGTAACTAAGAGCACAGAAAACTTTCGAAAAATTTCGAAGTCAACCCAATTAAAAGACGTCAGCATTTATGCTTAATTTTTTTGCATTTCTTATGAAAATCCCATAGATCGTGAGTTATAAAATTTGCCAATAAGTTAGAACTTATAGTGAAAATAAAGGAAGATTCCGAAAATTGGAAATTTATAGCTAAG
The DNA here is from genome assembly GCA_037127375.1 of Dione juno. Lineage (NCBI taxonomy): Eukaryota > Metazoa > Arthropoda > Insecta > Lepidoptera > Nymphalidae > Dione > Dione juno. The sequence continues at coordinate 2,822,441 of JAXRJS010000059.1, read as the reverse complement.
CTATACCTCAAAAAAACCATTACAAACTTATATGTGTAGTTAATTTTCCATAAAGTGTGTACATACGACCGTAAATTTTAGTTTGTATATTTTTGTAAGATGTATTTTGCTCAGCGGAAATCCTACAATTATAAAATTGATACGAAACCCTCGGTGTTCAAGTACTCCTCACACTTGACCGACACTTTTTAGTTTACTTTTGATATTTTGCTAAACCATTCATGATACCATCTACGAGAATTTCTTGTAATATCTTACAACATAATATGAAAACACACACACACACAACTTCATCTAAAGGCTACCCTTATATTTTAAAACAATGTTTTCCCCATACTCAGGCTCTGTTTGCTTTGGTTTACTCGTTCCCAGTCCTATACATATAAACCAAACCGAGTACGAGTTTGAGCCGATAATAAATTTATCCAGCATCGTTTTTCGATTCGCCTCCAAAATTCGAAATGAAGAAAAACCGTGAAAAGATATGAGCTACAAATTTAGACCCGTGTCTTCTTAACCGTCACATGTCTACCAGATTTATACCTAAAAGGAAATGTCTTCGGAGGCGAACGCTTTTATTGAAATTGGTCGCATTACCATAATAATATTAGAGGGATTGGCAGCCATCGGCGAAGTGTAAAATCTTAGTACACTACTCGCCATTATCTCCACCAAGTACTGTAATCTACATACATTTTTCCTTACCATTGTAGCGAATTCAATTACCCAATCTTTTATATTTCGAGCTTTGTTACATATCGTTTTGGTATTGGCTGCTTCAATCTGAACGATGAGATGTTAAATTGTTACGTATTCTCCCATTTTGCGTAAGCCTATTCGGATTTCTCTTTTATTTTTCTTTTCTATATTTAGTTTCGTAAAGGAATTGAAGGATTTTTATCCCATCGCCGTACAGTATATTAGAGCTTAATATGAAATCTCGAATCATTGTTCTTTATTTTCTTATAAAATAAATATGAGCTGGCTTTCTTATCTCATCTCGCTCGCTCTGTTATAAGTTTCATACTTTTTATTATTTTTAAGGACTGCACAGTTGTATAGTTACGTATAAGCTATACATACATGAGCACAGTCTCACAAAGCAGCTGTACGAGCGCTCTTAGTAGTAGTACTTACAAAAACTATATAACACAATGCGAATCACAATAGGGCAAGCGGTGTCGCATCGCGATCGTATTTCACAAGGCCTGGCCCGCGTCGCGCTTCTCTCGCCCCACCATCACTCATAACGGGATGAAAAAAAAGGAATAAACTTACAAAGGAACAAATAGCAACACTTTACGTGTCTCACAATTTAAACGTCGCAAAATGGGTTCCCACGTAATGCCGCTATCAGTCTTCGCTAAATGCAATGTGTGTTGGAAACGTATTTTATTTTATTTACTTATTTGTATGTAGTTATGGTTATATATAGCGTATTTGTATGTAAAACGTTTCATGGTTTTATTGTTATGGGACAATCCTCACTCGGAGTAGTTTAAATTATAATCAATTTCATTGACATGTGGTCGACGGTTTGTGGGTTCGATTCCCATTCGGGGAGAATGAATTATTTTCATTTTCTTCACTCTGGCAAAAAGGGAAAGCGCGGCGTTGAGTTTAGCCACTCAACACGGAATACCTCGAAATGTGGAAATTGGGAAACGGACTGTCTTAACACTAAGTTCCATCAGTTTACGGTTTCCTCTGCCTACCATGCTATATATATATATATATATATATATATATATATATATATATATATATATATATATATATATATATATATATATATATATATATATATATATATATATATATATATGTATATATATATATATATATATATATATATATATATATATAGAACGTGAAATTCAGATCCGCCACTCAACATGCAATGACTCTAAAATTGGGCGAAAACCCCGCATCAGGATAAAGAGCTTTTTTATGTGCTTTAACTGGTGTTACTTACTATGTTAATAATTTGTGAAATCAGGAGTAAATTTCTAAGGTACACGGTTCTTTTATATATGTAGCAAGATAGGTTGTCAAAACGGAAAAGGAATAAATTTTATTGATAAAACATATATCGGTCAAGTGCGAGTAATATTCGCGCACCGAGGGTTCCGGACCTATTTCTTGGTTTTAGGTATTCCGCTGAAGAAAATATATTCGCTTATAAAAAATTACAAACTTAAATTTTCGTTCGTATTCACTAATTTTGTATGAAGCGAACTACAAATATAAGTTTGTAATGGTTTCTTTCAGTGTTAAATATATACATTATCCATTTTAAGATTTCGCCCTTTGTATATACTGTAAGTTCTTAACTTCCTGTCAAATTTCATAAGTCTAATGAAGTACAATTAATAACGTTGACTTAGAAGTTTGATTTTTCCGGTGCTAAATATAAATTTGGCATATTGATGGCAGATTTTTTAATCATTTTATGTTTTTTCAATTACATCGTGGGGTACTTCAAAAGAAAAAATATTTTCTTTGTTAAAGAGCATAGTTAAATTATTAGTTATTGATTTTCTAAATCTAGATCGTCTTGGTCGTTGTTATGGGCACAAACAAATACTTACTGCAGCGCCCACTGGTGAGTTACTGTAACTCCTATCTAAGAACATGCACCAACCAAATCAAAACCCATCACTAAAAACCGCATTAAAACTGAAGCAGTGGTTTTGGAGATAAATGGTAACATTATAAAGCTTAAAATAAAATAGTAAAATAATTGTATTCAATAGAATAATATTTATTTAGTGTTTACAATCACGTAAACATAAAAATAGTTTACTTAGTATATTTATATTAAATCTTACAATAGTAAGATCTAGTTCGAACACTGTTGTAAAATATTATATAAATCTCGAATTTCGATATTCTGCCTGCCTTTGTTAACATTTATTTCTTCATTTTAAAACAACATTAACAATACACCTCTCGAGCGAAGATTAGAACTGAGAACAAAAAGAATTCGTCAGGAGGGATCTGAATTAACAATAAAAAAAAAAAAAACTTTACAACATTGTTTTTAAAAATTTTAATCATTAACACAATTACTTAAAAACACAGAGGCAATGGTCAAACAAAACGAGGCAAAATGCCAAGAGCGGACGTCAGATATCTTTTGTATTCAGCTGCAAGGGTGTTTTGCAGACAAAATGGTAGATCTTCGGTATAGTTATAGTAGGATTTATGTTTAGCTGAGTGCAAAGCTAAGTTTGTCAGAGAGTTGTCCGGTTCGGTGACAAAGAAACAATGGATGACCCGGATATTTGAAGGAAAGTAGGTAAGTCATGTTTTTCGGCAGTCCCCATCTGTTAGGGTCTCAGTATCTTTTTGTCACTTACACCGAACTAGCTACTCCCTACGGTTTCGGACGAACATAAATATGCATTTTATTATAAATTAAACTTTTTAGAATGTAGAATTGTACATTTTTTATACAATAATAAGATTAATTGAGTCTTATTGAGTCTGTCGCGGCGCAATGGCACAGCGTTTGTCATTGGCTGTAGTTGTGAGTTTGATTCCCACTTGGGGAGAAAAGAAAATTATTTTCCTCGCTCTGGTAACAATTCAGAACGCGTCGTATATTTCCACCAGTCGACGCGTAAAGTATCAAAATTCGACAAAAGGAGGGGAACGGAGTGTCCTAGCACTAGGTCCCCTTTATTTACCCTTATATACGCGGGAAAAAGTAAGATGGCAACAATTATTAATTAGTAGAAAAAGAATAAAAATATGTTTATATTTTTTTATTTTAAAAATGTATTTCTACAAACAGCAAAAATTTTACGTTAAGCTTTAACATTTTTTATTAAAATTCAGTTAAAATATTCGTTCAATTACTGAATTTTTCATAAAAGGGTTTGGTACATGACGACTGATATGTTTTTTATTTTACTTTTACTAAAGTTGTGTGAAATTTCGATAATGTATCATCTAATTGGATTAAAGGATTAAACTCTATACTTCTTCTATGCAAAAAGCGTCTGACTGCAAACGTTATGGCTATGAAATTATAATAATGAGATTATGAAATCAATTGTTTTAATTTTTTATTTCTGGTATATAAAGCTCGGCGTTGAATTCCACAAGTCGAATAAAATGTCCCTAAATCGAGCGGGAAATGACAATCAGAGTGTCTTAACACTAGGTTTTTGCAAAATTATTTACAATTCAAAATTGTATCTAAACTCCTTTTATTTTTTCGTCCCGGTAAGTTAAAATCCGGTAAGTTAAAACCCGGCGTTAAGTTATGCTGCTATACACATATTATATCTTACACAATAGCTATATTAGCGAGATGCAGGAAGCGGCCAAAAAAATAATAGTTCAAAAGTACCTACAACACATATTGTCTTTTTAATGAATTTTTATTAAGCTGCCTTGCTTTGAATATTCTAGTCGGATATGCTCCTCACGTCCGATGTGAAAAAACTAATCTATACCAGTTATTATGCAATCAGAAGTACGGTCTGAAGATATCGAGAATATTTCACCTCGGGGATATTATCATCGACTCTTTCTACAGTGTTTTTATTGTAAGAAAATGTAGAGAATACACAAGTAGTATTATGTTCGCTGTTTTTTAGTAATAAATTTTAAATCTATGACTATTTGTTATATTTTTCTACATAAAAACTGTTAGAATAAGTTATATACTTGATATACATTTTAAATTCATTTTTTTATTATCTGTGTAATCATTGTAAATATTTCAGTCGATATTGAATTCAAGTTCTAATTTTAATCTTTGAAAGAAGAACTTAATTTCACTCTGTATTCCGCATATAGCAAGTTAACAAACAGGTGAGAACCTGACCGGAAAAATGATATGGCCGGTTAAGTACATATTATTAATTATTTAAATACGAATAAGCATAATGCAGTCGGTCCTTCACTGTAAGTTTCAGTGTCATAGAATCGTACCCGCACCCAACAAACAGTCCACACATACGTACATCTCTAGCCAGTGGCTCTCGCATTAATGACGTAGTACAAATGAGACTCTTATGACTGAGCGAATGAATGAAGTACGAGCTAATGAATGCTCTACGAATAGAACCAACAATCATTATTTTTCGGTCTTGAATAATGCAAGACTTTCAAAATCAAAGCTTTAATATGAGACGTATGACAATGTATACTCAGAATATGTGTCGTTCAAATATACCTCGTTAGTACGTTCTGGAATACCAATGAGCCTGTGGGAATATCTGGTGCTCTAAATAATAGGGCGTAAGATTTCATACTGCCATTTATTGACAATGTAAGATAGTTGTGTAAATATTTAAGTACTTACTACGAGGCACGTCGTGGCCCAGAGGCACAGCATTTGCCTGTAAACGCGATGGTTGATGGGTTCAAGTCCTACTCGGGAAGAATGAATAATTTTCTTCGCTCTGGCAACAAGGCTAAGCGCTGCGTTAAGTTCCACCACTCAACACTGAATACACTGAATGCTTTGAAAAGTGGCAAATGGGGAGCGGAGTGTCTTAACACTAGGTTCCTCCTGCCTACAGCACCATCTGTCTACCCTGCTATGTGCGGTGATATAGTGAAGCTTTAAAAAATTATGTACTTTAATTTTAAATCTTGCGACTAACTTATATGATAATTTTATCGCAGTAGTTGTAAAAATAAACAAAATAATTTATTCTATATTGTTTTCGCATTTCGATATTCTGTTTATATATTTGAAAAATTGCTTTGCAATGTTCCTATAGGTACAACTATATAACTATACTATAGGTATATTTATTATATAATTCAATGTATATATATATATATATATATATATATATATATATATATATATATATATATATATATATATATATATATATATATATATATATAAATATATTATATGAAAAGTGAACATAAAACTTTTATCTGTATCTTCCATACTGTACGCCATAATCAAATGGCAAATCAATACAAAACAAACTGCTGTAAAATAAAACACCTTGTACATTTTAAATATGATAGAATAAAAGTAAAAAAAAACTTCTTGCCACTTTTACGAAGTCTCTTCTTATTTACGCTTCGGTCTACATGTGTCATAGCTTGTACTTACTTGGGAATTGCTACTGAACATGTGCTGGTTTAAGGTTTAAACTGTCATTTGAACTCTTTTAAGTAATTTCATTTTAGTAATTTCGTGATATTTTTTTAATAAAATCCTATTATATTTATATCATTATTTTATTTAAATACTCTATATACATATATTATATTTTAATTTATATACAAAAATAGTAGTAGTAATTTGAAATGGACTTTAATAATGAGAGTCAAGCTTTATTAACTTCATGATTAAGCACCATGGTACTGAAGTTCTAGCTGGGCAATGCAATGCAATGCTAGCACATAAGGGCAAATTTCAGTTACATTTCCGATGTAATAGTGATTTGAATGAACTATCTCAAATAACCGTATGCAGAAATATTTCATAAGAATATATACAATGTGCATATCTTTATATTGTGGGTCAAGTTTATATATTTTTTCTTTTAATTAAATATATACAATTTCCAGCTTGTCGGTTCATCCACCATATAATAAGTTTGCAGAAAGAATCTCGTGTCAAGGCATTTAGTTTTCGTTGTGGAACCAATGAGAGTAAAAACTCACACGTGGTATGCAAGATAATGAAGACGAATGTAAAATTTAATAGAGAGAGAATAATTGTACATTTTAGTAATGTTCATAGTGATCATGTACGGTAATTAATCATTGGACGTACGAGCAGTGCATAATAGTACAAAATCTGATGATTAAAAAATATTAGAGTGCTTACTATAGTAGAAGCGATCATATCACTTCTACCATTTTGAACAGTCATTATTATGCGTAATAGAACTATAGTTTTACAGAATCAATAACGGTTTTCGGCGTGCATAAAGTTGTTAAATACGTTCCGTAGAACATTTTGTCCTTTTTTAATCTGGCTTTCCCGTTTTTTTTTTTGATAATTGTGACAACTTTCTGCTATTGTTTTTGGCATTTTAAAGAATTTTACTATAATATTTTAATTTATCACTTTTTCGTTTCATCGACTTTCAAAACATAACGATGCTAAAGAAGTTTTCACTACAAAACCTTACTTCAGTGAACAAAAACACAAAATATCATTTTAAAATTCATTTTGTAACACTCGTGACAGTTGTCAAGTCCTACTACTTTTAGAGTCGAGCTTAAAAGTTTGAAATTGTCGTCCGCCAAGTCACGCGCCGTTGACCTAGTGATTTAGGAACATGTTTCAGACCAAGACATATTTCCTGGCTTGACGACGTGGTCTCTATTTATTAGGCTGCAAACGTCTAAACTAGCGTTTCGTGAAACTGTACATTTGTAAATAAAGAATTTTTGTAAAATGTATTTTTAAATTTATTTTGATGTTATTAAAATACTATTACTAGTAATTAGTGACATAATGAACATATATGAACATATATACATATACGTTAAGCGGAACGTGGAAAACTGAGTGTTTTGAAACTAGGTTCACTTTGCCTATCCTGCTATAAGAGCTGTGGAATATACAAGAGCTAAGCTAAAATTGATTAATGTGAAAAATATAAATATAAGAAAGAAGAAAGGACAATAACAGAAAATTTAAACTATGTTGCCCTAATTTTGTATATAATTAAGATGTTAATATATATATATTATTTAATAATAAAAAAGAAATGACTCGATAATTATGTTTTCTAATAAATATTTCACATTTAAATGAAAATATTGGCTTAATGTGAAAAAAGTTTTTAGTATTTTGATTGTTTAAGAGAACTTAGAGTCAAGACAATCCGTTATTCACTTTCCGGACAAGTTTTAGAGGTTAGAGCGATCAGAAAGGGCAAATTATAACATTTCATTGACCTGACCAGGTGTCGAATTCAAAACCTTAGCATTTACATTAAGATGCTGTTCCACAGCGCCACGATAGCCTCTTGATCTAATTCGAAGAAAACAATTTATTTAGTTCTAATTTTAATCTTTGAAAGAAGAACTTAATTTCACTCTGTATTCCGCATATAGCAAGTTAACAAACAGGTGAGAACCTGACCGGAAAAATGATATGGCCGGTTAAGTACATATTATTAATTATTTAAATACGAATAAGCATAATGCAGTCGGTCCTTCACTGTAAGTTTCAGTGTCATAGAATCGTACCCGCACCCAACAAACAGTGCACACATACGTACATCTCTAGCCAGTGGCTCTCGTATTAATGACGTAGTACAAATGAGACTCTTATGACTGAGCGAATGAATGAAGTACGAGCTAATGAATGTTCTACGAATAGAACCAACAATCATTATTTTTCGGTCTTGAATAATGCAAGACTTTCAAAATCAACGCTTTAATATGAGACGTATGACAATGTATACTCAGAATATGTGTCGTTCAAATATACCTCGTTAGTACGTTCTGGAATACCAATGAGCCTGTAGGAATATCTGGTGCTCTAAATAATAGGGCGTAAGATTTCATACTGCCATTTATTGACAATGTAAGATAGTTGTGTAAATATTTAAGAACTTACTACGAGGCACGTCGTGGCCCAGAGGCACAGCATCTGCTTGTAAACGCGACGGTTGGTGGGTTCAAGTCCTACTCGGGAAGAATGAATAATTTTCTTCGCTCTGGCAACAAGGCTAAGCGCTGCGTTAAGTTTCGCCACTCAACACTGAATACACCGAATGCTTTGAAAAGCGGAAAATGGGGAGCGGAGTGTCTTAACACTAGGTTCTTCCTGCCTACAGCACCATCTGTCTACCCTGCTATGTGCGGTGATATAGTGAAGCTTTAAAAAATTATGTACTTTAATTTTAAATCTTGCGACTAACTTATATGATAATTTTATCGCAGTAGTTGTAAAAATAAACAAAATAATTTAATTCTATATTGTTGTCGCATTTCGATATTCTGTTTATATATTTGAAAAATTGCTTTGCAATGTTCCTATAGGTACAACTATATAACTATACTATAGGTATATTTATTATATAATTCAATGTATATATATATATATATATATATATATATAGATATATATATATATATATATATATATATATATATATATATATATATATATATATATATATATAAAATATATTATATGAAAAGTGAACATAAAACTTTTATCTGTATCTTCCATACTGTACGCCATAATCAAATGGCAAATCAATACAAAACAAACTGCTGTAAAATAAAACACCTTGTACATTTTAAATATGATAGAATAAAAGTAAAAGAACTTCTTGCCACTTTTACGAAGTCTCTTCTTATTTACGCTTCGGTCTACATGTGTCATAGCTTGTACTTACTTGGGAATTGCTACTGAATATGTGCTGGTTTAAGGTTTAAGCTGTCATTTGAACTCTTTAACTAGTTTTTTCGTGATATTTTTTAATAAAATCCTATTATATATATATATAATATATATATATATATATATATATATATATATATATATATATATATATATATATATATATATATATATATGTATATATATATATATATATATATATATATATATATATATATAGATATATATATATATATATATATATATATATATATATCATTATTTTATTTAAATACTCTATATACATATATTATATTTTAATTTATATACAAAAATAGTAGTAGCAATTTGAAATGGACTTTAATAATAATGAGAGTCAAGCTTTATTAGCTTTATGATTAAGCACCATGTGACTGAATTTCTAGCTGGGCAATGCAATGCAATGCTAGCACATAAGGGCAAATTTCAGTTACATTTCCGATGTAATAGTGATTTGAATGAACTATCTCAAATAATCGTATGCAGAAATAATTCATAAGAATATGTACAATGTGCATATCTTTATATTGTGGGTCAAGTTTATATATTTTTTCTTTTAATTAAATATATACATTTTCCAGCTTGTTGATTCATCCACCATATAATAAGTTTGCAGAAAGAATGTCGTGTCAAGCCATTTAGTTTTTGTTGTGGAACCAATGAGAGTAAAAACTCACACGTGGTATGCAAGATAATGAAGACGAATGTAAAACTTCGAGAAGAGAATAACTGTAGATTTTAGTAATGATCATAGTGATCATGTACGGTAATTAAACATTGGACGTACGAGCAGTGCATAATAGTACAAAATTTTCTTGATTAAAAAATATTAGAGTGCTTACCATAGTAGAAGCGATCATATCACTTCTACCATTTTGAACAGTCATTATTATGCGTAATAGAACTATAGTTTTACAGAATCAATAACGGTTTTCGGCGTGCATAAAGTTGTTAAATACGTTCCGTAGAACATTTTGTCCTTTTTTTAATCTGGCTTTCCCGTTTTTTTTTTGATAATTGCGACAACTTTCTGCTATTGTTTTTGGCATTTTAAAGAATTTTACTATAATATTTTAATTTATCACTTTTTCGTTTCATCGACTTTCAAAACATAACGATGCTAAAGAAGTTTTCACTACAAAACCTTACTTCAGTGAACAAAAACACAAATATCATTTTAAAATTCATTTTGTAACACTCGTGACAGTTGTCAAGTCCTACTACTTTTAGAGTCGAGCTTAAAAGTTTGAAATTGTCGTCCGCCAAGTCACGCGCCGTTGACCTAGTGATTTAGGAACATGTTTCAGACCAAGACATATTTCCTGGCTTGACGACGTGGTCTCTATTTATTAGGCTGCAAACGTCTAAACTAGCGTTTCGTGAAACTGTACATTTGTAAATAAAGAATTTTTGTAAAATGTATTTTTAAATTTATTTTGATGTTATTAAAATACTATTACTAGTAATTAGTGATATATATATATATATATATATATATATATATATATATATATATATATATATATATATATATATATATATATATAGATATATATTATTTAATAATAAAAAAGAAATGACTCGATAATTATGTTTTCTAATAAATATTTCACATTTAAATGAAAATATTGGCTTAATGTGAAAAAAGTTTTTAGTATTTTGATTGTTTAAGAGAACTTAGAGTCAAGACACTCCGTTATTCACTTTCCGGACAAGTTTTAGAGGTTAGAGCGATCAGAGAGGGCAAATTATAACATTTCATTGACCTGACCAGGTGTCGAATTCAAAACCTTAGCATTTACATTAAGATGCTGTTCCACAGCGCCACGATAGCCTCTTGATCTAATTCGAAGAAAACAATTTATTTCATAAGAATAAAGCCATAGTCCAGCTTTGTAAATGGTAATAGTTGAAAACAATGCAATTTAGTCACTAATAGGTTCAGTCGTTATACTGTAAAGTTCAAATATACCTTTGAACGTCACGTCCCTAATGTTTGAGCTTACATTATGACCACTATTATTTGTCTTGCACTTTCTACCCTTTCATTAAATACATTTTAGCCCCGTTTCAAAATACTCGCCACGAGAAAATGTTGAAAGTATGTACTACTATACTATACTATACTATACTATATACTATACATATGCATGTATTCGTTATATTTATGTACGATAGTGAATGTTTGCTGTTTATGCAGCTTCTTGACCTACTGGACCAATTAAATATAATTAAAATAAGCTTTAAAATGATATTAATTTTTTTTTATCATAAAGCTTTTAAGACACTAATAAATATGATTGGTGTTAGCAAAGTTGCAGCATACGGTTATTTTATGTGCATAAAAAGTTTAAATAACTGGTAATATAAGGCATAAAACGTGAAATTAAGCAAAAGTAAATTTAGCTTAAAAACAGATCAACGAGTCTTGTTAATCCAATATTATTCAACAAGATTACGAAGAGATATTTCACTTTGAATACTAAAAGACTTCTCTAACTGTATACATTGTTAAGTTAAAATTTACAGTCGATTTATAACAAGTATCTTTTGATCACATTCATTGATGGCCGTTTGCTTACAACCATTAAGCTTGAATGTGATGAGTTTATGATAATTATTATTATCTGATGTCTTTTGACGGAACCCCCTCGTATTCATAAATTGCTAAATTAATAAGACGGCTAGCTATAGTATTTGTATTTAATGTAAATTTTCTTCTATTATGTTATTTAGCGGTGTCTGAAATTAACCGTACTCTGGCTTATTATAAATATTTATAGAACGGAATTTAATAAAATAGCTATTAAATTTTGTGATATTTTGTTATGGAAGTTTCTATTTACTTGAGAAGGTTACTCTTTATGAATACATTTGTTGAACTAACTAAGCGTCGATATTCGTAGCTGATATAGGTATATAATTATAGAGAAGGACGAATAATATCAACAAAGAAATTAAAGTTTTAACTGGTAAGTCTCATTTAAGATATTTCTTTTTAGTCCATAGATAAAATAAAAACAGAAACATATGATACTTTATTAAGTTCGAACTTTTTTTAATCGATACTTTTTACACAAGAACTAATAATACTTTTCTTTCTTTTAGACTTCTGACATATGTATTCTTTAATTAAATTATTAATTACAAGGTATATAGAACATAGATTATATAAATAAACCTAAAGCTTATAAATTATAGTTGAGTATTTGGAAATGCAAATATCTCGTGTATTTGAAATGTAAATATCATCGTAACCGTCGATTCGACATTTCAAAATGCTGGAAATTATTTCTATCAAATAATATAAACATGTTGCTGTATTACTTGTAATCTTAGATGAAAAGTATTAAGTATGGAAATGGTATAAGAACTATATATTATATAGACTTTTAGAGCTCATCCTTTCGATATTTTAGGTTATTTTGTACTAGTTTTATAATTAAAACATTATAATATTGAACTCAACATGCAAGTAAGTCTGTGGTGGCGTCTGGGGTTAAAAGTGAGTGAGTAACGTGAAGAAGGACTTTTTTCCACGTGCTAATGAAAATGGAAATGGCTAACTATGGCACGACCTACCGGTGGGAGTGTTTCTGGGTCGATACTACATGTTACTATATTCAAAAAAAATCACACGTCTCCAAGTAGCATTTGAACCTATATCAGCTTTAAAATTACTAAATACCTTTTATTTTACAAATTACAAATATGATAGATATAGTTCTTCATTATTTAAAGTACACGATTTCTTTTATACGGGTATTTCATTAGAAATATAATTATTTTATAAACTTTCATAAAAAAACATTAAACAAAAATCTGGCCATACAATCTCGGCCTTTTCATCCTTAGACGAATTTGCTTGAGGATTTAAAAAAAGCTCGCCTACACACGCCGTGTATGAAACAACTTCTTGAAGTATGGCTCATGGAATTTCTATCTCATGTTTTTAATTCATTAACAACCTTACCTGAAACGTTGCCGCTTTCATGTTCATCAAAGCTGACTTATTTGTAGGTCCTTCGCCTTTATATAAGCGTCTTCTATGCTCAGACTAGTTTATATTAAATATTATTTTACATGCATAGAATGCTGTTTTTTATATATGCTCGGTCAATGATGATTATTTACAATAAAACGCGGAGAGAGTTCTTGACGTTTGTCTTCTTTCTGTCACACATGTGTATGTTTTTATAGTATTTAAGGTTAAGGTTCTCGCCATCTGATTTTTATTGACAGTTCATTGTAATCGTCCAGATAATAGTCCAGGTTTTCCAGATTATTTGTGGTTTATAATGTTTTATTATACGACTTCAAAAAAGGAGGCGGTTCTATTTTAAATATGCATATATTTTATGATGTTTTTCTAAAGTGTTAATCCACACTAAGGATAGAAAAATTACTTAAAGAAAATACAAAAATTTGAACACAGCGGTAATTGGAAACTGCCCATGGTGCCCTCTCCCTCACGCTGCGTCGAAATTTTTTATATGCTTTTTATAACTTATTGCGTTGTTAGACTGCAGGGAGACAAATTTCCGCAACCCAAAGATTTTTACGACAATCATTTGGCAAGAGATTTGAAAAAATTCTCGCGAAATCGTGATCAATGTGCCTATATGTTTCTTGTATGTATATATAAAAACGTTGACGTATATGTTATTTACATATAGTCTATAAGCATTATGTATAAGTATTATATCTACTTCCCACAATTGAAATTTATATTCCAAATCATACCAACACTATTTTTTTATTGGAACGCTATAATTAAAATAATTAAATTGAATAATTTTCATTTTTAAATACATCCCGAAATTGTTTAAGGCGTAGTATGAACTATTAGCATGCCAAATCTAACTCACTTTTTCTGTTATTATTTTTATATTTCTATTTGTCATTTATTTTCCAGAAAATGCATGGGATACCGGGATAAAACTATAATTTATGCCAGTCGGGACTGAAAGCTATTAATATGCAAAAGTCATTAACTTCTGTCCTGTAGTTTCTGCGTGATTGAACAAATAAACAGCCAAACAGACAGACAGACAGAAAAATTCTGCTGAGTGGATTTTCAGCATCTGTTATCGATATATTAACTGACCCAATCAATATCTTTTTTAATCTTTAATGTACAAAATTGATATATATATATATATATATATATAATATATATATATATATATATATATATATATATATATATATATATATATATATATATATATATATATATATATATATATATGTATATATATATATATATATATATATATATATATATATATATATATATATATATATATATATATATATATATATATATATATATATATATATATATATATATATATATAGATGTATATATGTATGCATAGATAAAAGTTTAAAGGTTAGGTAATAATTGGCAGTTGCAGCGCAGTGGCATAACGTCTAGCTTTAAACGTGATGACAACTATCGATCGGTTCTACTCAAACTTGTAGGAAAATATTACTTCATTTTCTCGGTCTGGGTAAAAGACAAAGCGCGGGATCGTGTTCCTTGCGAGGATTGATTGATAAAAACTAAATAAATCTGCAGAATTTAACGTTTTATTTATCATTTAGATAATAATTATAGGACTGAAAACTCTCGTAAGCGATACATATATTTTCAACACGTTTTTATTCGTTTCATCTACCATCAGTCAAAGAAAGTATTGCAATGCTTTCTTTTTAGATCTTAATAAAAAATAATCATAAAATAGTAAATTGACAAATCTAAAAATAGTTTTGTTATTACTTTTTTGATACACTGAAAGTTAATGAGAAGCTTAATCTTGTCAATAATCTGTTTGAAGTTTTATTTTACATTTTGCATGTTTAAAAATGGATCTGCATAGTAATATATTTTAAATCTAATCATTCTAGAATGTTTTGTTTATTATTTTTGAAATACTTTTTAATATTTATGAATCTTTACTATATAATAATATACTATTATATTATAAATGGCTGACAAAAATAGAAGCTTAAAACAAATACACCACAAATAAAATGGCTCTTTGGCCAGTTTTCAAGAAAACCGGCTGAATTGGACCTATAGTAAATCAGTTTATATACGGGCATTCCTGCCCACTAGGTTTGCAATTCTCGTCTAACATAAATACGTAGGAGTGTGCAGCTTTAGGTAGAGCTTACGTAATTTTATGCTTAGTAAACTTGATATGTCGAAAATTGGATAAAATTTAATGAAATTACAAAAATTGGCAGTTTGACATTTATGCTATTAAAAAAGTTTAAAAAAGATATAATATTCTTAAAATGTTTTTTTTTTCATATACGTCATTTTGCCTATTATCACAGTAAAAAGTTCAGTTATAAGTATTACAATAGTTAGAAAAAAAATATCTTTAAAACAATAACAATAATTCTAATATTCACATGATATAGAGTAATAGGTACATCAGTAGGTACGTACATACGAGAGGAAATGATTAACTTTTATACATATTTGAACAAAATGAATTTGGCATCGAGCGGGGCAATCGATGTAACGCGCTAAGACGGCTATTTGCACGCGTGACACGTAGCGGGAGCCAAAAGGACTTTTTTGCAAAAAATTATGATCTGCCGTTGCCGTTATATTGTGTTGGCGAATTTTATTCACATTCACACAATTTTACTGGCATAATTTGTAAAGCATTTAATATTATCGTCTTCTATGAAAACATTGGAGTGAGTTGTGTTAATTAATTTTATTAATTTAATCATTTTTTTTATATATTTTGCGTCGTGGAATCGCTCTACACGAATGACAGTGGTCTCTAGTGTTTACTGTGTTTACCCTTGGTTTACTGTGCCCACTGTGTTATAAGCGGGAAGGTGAAAAAAAATTATAAAATCTTTCAATATCACATTACGTATGAAATTATAACAAGAAACTACTTAGCATTCCATGGATTCACCGTGCTATGGGCACCCAGGCCCATCGCTATGTAGGGAGAAGAGCTCCGAACAGTGCCGTGGATTTGTAAACCAGATATAGGTTTAAAGGGGTCCCTTTCAAATGCATTAACGCTTATCTCAACTGTTCGAGCTCCTCCCGCTACCTAATCAAATTCGAAATGAATTTATTAGTGCCGCCTTTGAAGCATGAGTACGTTCTAGAACTAATTGATGACAGTTCTAGACAGGCCGAGGCCGATCTTTTAGCAAATTAGAGGGAAATTTCGCTGTTATACCTCCTGCTCCTACTTTTACCGTGTACTTGTTAAGTTTGAAATTATGATATTTTGTAACATTTCTTTCCCATGAAGCTTTAGCAAAAAGCGCTTTACGCTTCTAAAGTAAAGGAAGATACCTGGTCGTGATGACGAAATATCAATATTCTCAGCAATTATATACTCATCCTATCAGAAACCGAATTTAAAATTTACAAAGCATTTTGTGTGGAATTTTAAGACGAGCCTTCTTTCATGAACTCTATTGATCGTTGCTGGTTGTTATGTTTCTCTATGCACTTGTTATTGAAAAATTAACAGCTTTCCATATGATTTCTTGTACTTTATCATGGTGCCGCGACCACTACACCAATATTGACCACTGTCTATAGAAAAGTATATTCCATATATAATATTCCAGAAACGCATCTAACGGCTTACTGCTTTTGTTGAGGATTTCTCGGCAAAGAGTTCTGATTTTCCTCACTGGTGACTTCAGTCAGTCATCCAATCGGTTTTTACAGTCCCATCGAGTAAATAGTTAAGGAAAGTGATTGGTTATTATAGTGTTATGTCTATAGATAATTATTGTTCTGAGTATCACTGAAACATCTTAAAAGCAAGTAGAATTTTATTACAAAACCAAAACCGACTCAGTATTATTTCAAACTCATTAATAAATCAGCGTAATATTTTGCCTAAAGAAATATTTATCTCAATTTGTGTTGCAAATCTCGCTCAAAATGTGCCCGATATTTAAGAAACAGTAACGAAAACAAGATATTCTTTTGTTGGAAATTAAACCAATTCTTGCAAATCGGATGAGGTATAAAAAATGTTTGGCAAAGTTGAAGTATGGAGTGACTTAATTAATGTTATTTATATTTCTAAGTAGAATATTATGTCAATGTCATAATTGTGGTTTAAAAAGAAAAAAAAAGTATAGAGTAAGTAAGTATATATAGAGTAAGTCTGGGGGAGATGGCCAATTTAAATATTTTTGTAACCAATAGCTAGTTGACACCAGTTTTCGTTTAGTACTCTTCTACCGGCGGTAGCCATTGGTGACTTGTGTCAATTTAATGTAAAATTAAAGTAAAAAAATGTCATATTTCATTATCTGTTATTAAACGAGTCAATTTTTTTTCAATTATTTCACTTTTTACATCGTAGTAGAAAAATGTGATGAGAAAATTGCAGTGTTTTTGTATCACTTTGTTGAGTATGTTTCATTTAATATTAAATTCTAACTGCAAAATTGTAACTATCGCGGAGTCATTCAATTTTAATCCGTTTGGCTATGGAGAGATGCCATATGTTGTCCGGTAGACATGACCTTAATAACCCAATGGAATGAGACAAGACTGGGATGGGACAAGTGAGGCGAAATGGGGCGCGATGGGATAGGACAGGGGAGGGACGGACAAACAAGGAAACAAACAGAAAACTGTATTTTCAATATGCATGAATAGGTTCTGCAATCAAATAATTGCTCACGACACATAAATGACAAAAGCGAAATATCTACAATAACTTCTACTGAGAAAGGGAGAAACTATGACTGTAATTGGATGTTGCAATGTCGAAGGAATTGTTTTAGCCATCTGCTAGCATTTTTAAGGGTAAATAAAAATTCTCTGACGGAATGCTTCAAAACAAACAAAAACTAAAAAAATGTGGAGCAAAGCACTATTCATATTTCCCTTATTGCCTTGGATTGGCCATCTCTCCCTTTACACTCGGGTGAGATGACTTATTGATTTAATGAAAATTTGCTAATTGTTTTGTACTTAAATGATTAAAGACTGATATTTTTTTTTATTTTTTTATATACCACTTATTTTATTTTTACAGCATCTGACAAAATCTACGGTCAGGACTTACTATAAGTACTTAATATTATAGAGCTGACGAGTCAGTTTGCTCGAACGCGCTAATCTTAGAAATTACAAATTATCTTTGTGTTGGATGATCCATTTCTCGAACAAGACTATAGGGTACTCTTCGGCTATACGACAATGAGTCGTAATAATGTGATCCAAAGTAGTTGTGGTCCGGTATATATATATAGCTGATCGCCACGTGTCATACACCATTTCTTTTTACTTCCATTGGACCATTGGAATAAAGCTGTAGGTAAAATTAGTTGAATACTAGTTCTAATTACTTTCGTTAAAATGTGAAATAGATTCTGTAAGTAGAAAAATCCGATTGAACAGATTTTTCCTTAGACCTTGGGCGAAAGACATTATGAAAATATCGTCATAGGATCTCCCCACGTTGGTAAATTTTCAGGCAAAACGATCCGTTGTAAGTGGGGTACATTGACATTGTAAGAGTCCCTTAAATATATACAAATAGATACAGGTGAAGATAATTAGGACTCATCAATTTCTATACAAAATTACTAACTAGAGTACGAATACTGTGAATTAAATCTTAAAAATTAATTGATATTTCTATCTATGATAGTTAATATTTAAATAGATAATAATTATAATTAAAAAATGTATAGTAACATTAATACATATTCAATATAATGGAAATCAAATCCAATAAAAAATATTGTTTTGCAAATCGATGGTGAATTATTATGGTGAATTATTTAAAGTGTTTAAAGAAATAAATAAATAAAAATAAATAAAGGATATTTCGAGTTAAGAACTTTGAAAATTCAATTCAGCACTATTCAGAGCAAGCAAATTGGCAGTGATTTCAATAGAGGATAGGAAACCGCTTAGCATGTCTGAGAACGTTTGCCCCCGTTTGAACAATGTTTGTTAATATACCGCAGGATTGTTAGCGGGGGAGATTAACACGTCCCCCAAAATTTATATTACTTAGTTATAGAATATAGCCATTATTTAAATTTCTAGTGACTTCTTTCTTTAATGTAGTGTATTGATAGGCTTATATATTTTTTTTTTTATTTATGAACTGACTGTATACTTTACATGTTATTTAATCTGTATCCCATATATAGAAGTTAGTGCTGAATGCTAAAACAATTCGTTTTCCCATTTTCAAGTGGCGGAGTTAAACACCGTACATATTTTGATACTTAAAGATCTATCCTCGCGTCATATAATGTGTTGTGCGCTATGATGTTCAAAATATAATAGTATATATAATAATAATACATATTTCAAACATTCTTCTATATATATTTTATCCTATATATGTCTATATACTTCTTTTTACCGTGGTCGGTAAAAAGGTGAATATAGTAAAATAAAAATAAAAAACCTCTCGTTATTATTCAGTAAAATGTGTGCATTTTTCTGAGGGCGCCAACATGGAACCTAGTCTTGAAAATGCATTTTATGCAAAAAAATCTTTACACAGACCTTGTGTTTGCCCGCTATTATAATAAAGTTGCGGCTGCGTTAATATCGTTAACTTTTTCCACGAGCACGTAAATATTCATTATTCCTATGGTGCCTCTCTGTCTTTAGATTTATCTCAACGTGTAGTGTTCATGGTTATTTTATTCATCGAAAGGTCTCTCGAGATGTATTTTAGTGGTTTCAATAGTTCAGCGAGTTCTCGCAGAGTTTTCATTCGATTATTTATTCGATTTGTATAAGATTGTGTTAAAATTATTTTTCTAGTGTTATATATTTCTATTGTAATTGTGTTATTTTTATAATTTAGATATCAATACTTAGTGTGAGGAGGCACTACCATAATTATCATTCAGCCTAAAAGCCATAAATTATTATAAATAAAACCATAAGCAATCTTTTCATTTCCGTCCTTTAGTAAGGAAGGGCGTGACGAGCGTGCCAGTTGAGCACAATTCACATGGCCGTGTCACGTTGTATGGAGAAAATACGAAGTAGATTGATCGATAAAAATGTAAAGCTTTAGTTAATTATAGCATGCATGTAAAGAAGATATCACCCATATACTCAGTATAGTAGGTTAGTAATATTCTATACTATAATAAGGTTGTATAATAAATTATGAAAATTGTATTTTACTGTCGTAGAATATCCTTAGAAAAAAAAAATATGTTGGTAGATGTAAAAGCACTAATAGAAAAAAATATTAATCGAATCTATTATTTTTAAAACACTTGTCTGTCCATTCATCTGTTTGTCGTAGATATCAAATAGATGTGAGGTTTCCACGTCAATGTAATATAAGATCTTGAATACGTACTCGTATTTCTGAGGCTTAAGATGTTATTTAGTCATATTTTCAGATTGGGTTTCTTAGAAGCCGACTGGGTGGCCAGGTATATAATTGCTTATAGAATAGTATTCGACGAATTAATTTATGTTTAACCTAAAATTCCAATTTTAGTACAATTTTAAAATAACAAGGTAAAATTGTGTACTTATATTTATTTTTAAAGTTTAACACGATATAAGTTTCGTTACAATATATCAGATAAATATATAAAGCACTGTAAAGTACAAAATAAACGCTATTATTTTGGCGGAATAAAGAAATCCTGAGTGATATTTAAATAGGTTAGCCGTAACTTGTGTAAGAATTTCATATATTCCGCGTACAGGTCGCTCGTCGCTCGTCACCGTCCAACAGCTGTCTTCATAGAATTTTCGTCTGACCTGAACAATGCGGACATATAAACCTTTTTCTTTTTTTTTTGCTTTTTTTTTTTTTTCTTTTACTTATGCCTATATAGACACATGTCAGTTAGTTAAAGTAGTTATATAGCTAAAATTTTGTTCTCGACCTCATTTTCCATATCGTATTCATACAAGTACCTACAATAGCCCTCTTGTGGTTGAGAGTAAAAATATATGTATTTCCAACTGATCTCGAGTTCTTATTCACATTTGGTTAAATTTTGATATATTTAAATTATTTAATTAATTTCTGTCCGTGAATGGAGTTTCGTAGCTGTATAAAATAAACATATTTTGGATACGCTTTTGAAGGGTAAGGGCTTTCTACTTTTGAGAAGGTAAACATAAAAATAAATTGTAAATTATTGCTTATATATTTTACCTATTTCATAATATAAAAAATCTGACGCTTTTTTCTTTGTTTTTTAAACATAGTACGGTCAACAGCTGCCGCTATTAATTGATCACACTTCATTAGTGCGGCGTGGGTCAAGAGGTCTCGGCTTGAAACAACTTGTTTACAATCTGGAATGATAAAATATTTTTATATTAGCCTAAATATAATTTTCTTTCTTTTCTAAGGTAGTTTTTTATATTAATTAATTATGTTGCAATGCAAATGCATATATATATATATATATATATATATATATATATATATATATATATATATATATATATATATATATATATATATATATATATATATATACGAGTAGCTCATACAGTACCGAACTCGAAACGTGTGAAATGATAATTTTAGTAGTGAAACGTAGAAGTTTTACTGACTCCATTACGTTGGAAGTTGTAACGTAATAAAACTGGTGCACTGATTAACACCTGAGTCTTTAATGGATAATTAAAGTAACTACATTTTAAATGTTATTTTACATATATGAAGAAATATGACGGAGTAAAAATAAAATCTGAATAATAGATTTTAAACATGTTTAAAATTAGCAAA
The DNA here is from genome assembly GCA_037127375.1 of Dione juno. Taxonomy (NCBI): domain Eukaryota; kingdom Metazoa; phylum Arthropoda; class Insecta; order Lepidoptera; family Nymphalidae; genus Dione; species Dione juno. The sequence goes on along the minus strand of JAXRJS010000059.1, from coordinate 2,800,295 downwards.
TCTTCTTTGAGGACTGCTTATACAAAATCAGCTTTTTTATTTGTATGGTTCTAATTATAATATATAATAATACACTTTGTATACAAAGCATCTGTCTTCAGTACCTTCTGTAGTATCTTCTGTACAGTCTTCTTTTTGGATCATAATATAAACTATTCAGAAATAATATAACTACGAGTAACAATCGAAGGTATCTCAGTTGTTTGGGGACGAAGTGCTGACACGTCCGCTGCCACTTCACTGTCACATTAAACCGTACTCTTACAATCCGGTACACAACTTGTTTCAAGAAGCTTACTATTTGTAAAAGCTACTTAATTAACATTCAAACTATAGATTATTATTTATTAATTTGATATGAATCATTTTTAATATGACACCATTCAATACGGTGGTTATGTTTTCGAATTCTATCGCAAAAGTTATGCCTAAAATATATAATGTACATACATATATCAGTTTAAATACATTAATTCTCAATAAGACCTAAAGCCACTTACTTGAGATATTTTTTTTAAATTTTATTAATATATTGTAAAGTAAACAATATAACAGAATAATAATTGTGATAAAAAAAATAACATATACTAGGTTTAAAACACTCCGTTTCCAATCAACCTATCATTCTTCCTAGTGGGTATCGAACCCATAGCGGTCACAGCCAGATGCCGTCCCACTGGAGCTCAGCACTATATACATTGTAAAATAAATCAAGTTTAAAGAAGAAATTTACATGACAGACTAGGGCGTGTCTCGAGATGGAGCAACAATTTTTCCTATAGCGGTAGCTCATACATTTTAAATAAGAATTGCCCCCAGTGATAGAGACACCGCGAAGCTTCTATAACATTAAGCCATTACTGTGAAAAATGCCAATTTAAACTTATAACAGGGTTTGTCGCGAGATAAAAGCTGACCATCGAATAAAATACGTACCGAAGTTAACTTTTGTGACCTTATTTTTTTAACGTAGCTTCTATAAGTGAATTTGTCTTTGAAATTTAAAAATTTTGTCTCTGAAACTATTCTAATATATTTTTTCTATTTTCGCAAGTTTTTATTTCGTTATTTTATATTACAAGAAAATATTTAAACGTCCCCATGGCGCAGTAGGACATCGTTTGACTAAGCATATTGACTGTGGGTTCCAACCAAATAATATGAATTCATTTCCCTACTCTATTAAGAGCAGGCAGGCAGTGCAACTTAGAGTTCCGCTACTTAATACGATAATATTATAATGGTTAAGTCAAGATATATATAAAATATATATTCATCTTTATTTCTGTCCTTACATTTGTACAATGGTGTCATTAGTGGCAGAAATACACCTACAAATAGCTATAAAAGTTTGTAAAAGGCAACTTCAATAAATATGTAAGTCCTAAGGGAGCGTACGGACTTGGTCATTCACAGAAAAACTCGGGAATGATACAGAAACATTCACACTTACCTTGAGTGCCACGTTTTTACAATTTCTAGAGATGTCAGGGTCAGTCACATAAAGCATACAGTTTTGTTTTTTGTCTAAACTCAATATGAATGTTGAAAGCGAACAAATCTTTCACTACTATATTTTTATATAAATAGTTTGTATGTAGTAATAAACAAGAACATACATTTTCTTTTATTTATTTTATATGACTAAGTATATAAAACAATAAAACATGTGTTCCAGTAGAGTGGGACTTAAATTTATGTCAAGAGTTAAGTTTAACTTAAAAATTCCGTTAAATTTATTTAGTAAGATAGTAGAGATTTAGTAAGGTAGTAGAGATAGCATAGAGATAGTACTTCATTGCCTAATATATACATAGATATAAATTTTAATATATGTGCTTAAAAACTCGATGTTTAGCTTACTTAGACTTATAAAATTATAAATATTTAACCATAAAACTATTGCCACTTAAGTATTCAATAATCGCTTACGGCTATCGTTACCTTATTCAGCGCACGTCGTCGTCTTAGCATCTGGATTGTTTCTCTAGTTTCATATAGAACGCTTCTTGCTCCTTATTTAGTTACCACGTGCCTTTGTTATTGGTTAACTTTGAAAATTAGTCGACATAAATTTGTGTTATATATTTTATATATATATATATATTATATATATATATATATATATATATATATATATATATATATATATATATATATATATATATATATATATATATATATATATATATATATATATATATATATATATATATATATATATATATATATATATATATATATATATATATATATATATATATATATGTGAGTCGTTATTAAAATAATTATGGTTTCTTAAAACACCTGTGGAAGGCATTATAAAATATTTTTGCGGTGATAAATTGAACTGGAAATTTAATGTTCAAAGTTAAAAGTAAGAGATACTCTTTCTAGTATTACCTACTTATATAATTGTACAAGAAATTATATATATTTGTTTACTTAACCAAAAGTTATGTGTTATATTTTTTTTAATTACTATTTAGTTTATATATATATATATATATATATATATATATATATATATATATATATATATATATATATATATATATATATATATATATATATATATATATATATATATATATATATATATATGGCTGTTTGTAATAAACAGCCTGGTAAGAGTTTCATATTTTTTATCATAGATTCATAGATATTGATAGCCTATTTTTTATAATACAAAAAATAGAGCCGCATCGAGTCTGCCAGGAAAGTATACCTTTACATCAGTAGTAATCCCGTTCCATCGGCCACGTGCTCAGATATATCCACATACGGGGATTACGATCGTCGAAAGATTTTATATAAATGTTATTACGTTTTACTAGAAAGCTTTCCGCTCAATCCGTGCGTGGAGGATTACAGCTTACCGCGTCTCCCGAAATGTAGTTTAAAATATAGAAGCTATTAGGTATCATATCATAGTGATTTATACATATATATATATATATATATATATATATATATATATATATATATATATATATATATATATATATATATATATAACAAACAACGCACAGTCTAAGCTACCGGGCGTACAAAGCGTGACTAAAATTTGGTATAGGTGCCTGGGGTATCGTAGAACAGTACTAAGAGGATGTCACGAAATTTCTGCGAAAACGAGATAAAATGTGATATGTTCGTAGTTCAAACCAAATACAACACAACAACAAAGTACAACTAGCATATTATATTACTGCATTGTAATAGGCATAGGCATTCTATATTAAATTTATTAATTAGCAGCAGTCTGTAATAAATTGATAACAAATAAATAAAAAGCAATAAATAAACAAATAAATGCAAATTTAACTTGAAAAATTAAATGTAGGGGTTATTTATATTCGTCACTTTTCATGGCAGAGTTTTCTGAGAGCTGTTTTCTGGTTCTTTATAGTTTAGGTGTTATATTGTGGTTCCAGATACTTGATTTATATGTCATTGGAAAGTGTTTATCAACCATTTTTGTTATGGCAACAATTCGTTAGATCTTATAATTTAGTTTAGGTCTATTATATTACTGCATCAGGTGTGGGAGCTAGTCTTTAATATCTATTATATCTTAGATCTTGCCCTGACCTTACAGATATACAACAAAATACTTTCATTTAAATGCGTTCAGTAGATTCGAAAATGTGCGTGTACAAATAAACAAACAAACAAAAATAATAAAAAATAACATAGATTCATATTCTGTTCGTGTTTTTATATCGCTCTGTATAATTTTTTCCTAAAAATATTCAATATGCAATTTACATTATTTTTTACTGTTTTATTATAGTATTGATATATGTGGCACGCCAGTTGGCACTCAACCTTTATTTAACCTTGAATTATTATTTAAATTTTAATTATTTAAAATATAATTAATTAACAACAATAAATCCCTCAAATAAGGTAAGATGTGCCAAGACATTCCTTTTTCCGTTTTAAACCCTAATTCAAGACTGTTTGTTTAGGAGTGGAGTGCAACACTATAAGTATTTTGTCCTGCCAGAGCATATGATTGACACACCATAGGATTTTCAGTCAAACTATAACATAATAATTTAAATGTGAAGTGTGACATTAGAGATAAAAAATAGAGCTAGAAAAGTTAAAAAGAATAGAAAAGTTAGAAAGAATATTGCAAATAGAGATATTTTATTTAACATTTTCTCACAGGAAATATAGTTCCATGAAGCCACGTCTAATTCAAAAGTTGTATATATATTTTTAAATTAGTTTCTTTTTTACATAAAAAAGGCGTTTAGAAATTGCAATGATAAGAGAACTTACTCAATAATATCTAACTGTGACTGAGAAATGCCAATTTAAAGTTGTAACAAGGTTTGTCGCGAGGGGCCGCGGAACGAAATTTGAACTGTAGAATGAATAGCATCGAATCTTAACTTTCGGCCTCGTTTTTTTCTGTTTTTTTTTTTCAGCTTTAAATAAAAAAATAGGTAATAAGTTGTATTAGTCGATAACCGACAGTCAATTATCCATTTGTCACCCAAATGCTATGATTTAGCTTCCCCTAGTAAGGAATAGTTAGGAAATCATATAAATCCCGGGTGGAAATCAAACCCGCAACCATCGATATTACAGTCAGACCCTACAACATAACGATGACCTCATATCCTCTATGATACGAACATAATGTCGTCTATATGTGATTTAAATTCGCTTGTACCATACAAAGGGTATACATAAATATCTTGCCACTTGCTGCGCTACAATGTCGTCAGAATAAATGTTAAACTTTAAAAATTCAATAACGATGCACAGTAAACTTTGTTACAGAATTGGCTAATTCGAACATGCACTGACTATGTATGAAGATCTCAACTTTGATTTCAGTCGATAAGCTCTAACGAGAGCTAAAAATATATTATTGAATAGAGTTCGTTAAAGATAACACGATGATAGTTACGTAATTTAACGATAGTTTCTCATGGCAATCGTAAAGTATTTATTTTTTAGTTCCAAGCTAAGGAGGAGGAGAGCATAGTTTTTTTTTAGAGATATTTACTATGAGGTTGAAGCCAAAGACACAGTAAGTAGACAGATAAAATTATAAAATATAAAATTATAAAATATAAAATATAAAATTATAAATTATAAAATTTCAATACACAAACATACATGTGAATGAGAATTGAATTGTATAGGTGTATCTCGTTTCCTAACAGTACCTAAATACTGATGTGTGGAAGATATTATACAATGGGGGGGATAACAATCCAGATGTTAAGACAGCATAAACGTGCACAGTATTGTAAGCGGTTATTGAATATTAAAATGGAAATTTTATGAATAGGGCTATGTTAGAGTGTTTAGAGTGTTAGAGTGATATTTTTGGGCAATTGTGGAGCAGTCAGGATGTTTGATTAAACGTGGTAGCAATGGATTCAAGTCCATTCAAGGGAGTATGTGTGTTTATGATATAGATGTTTTACTATTAGTTAATTTTTCAATATGTCAATACACATATAAATAATTAAAAAAGCATCGATTTTAACGAATATTGTAGACATTTTGGACAAAAATGTAATATAAAATATATCCTCTTTATATAAACTATTTTGAGTGTATGTTTTAATCACATAAGTATTAAGAAATTCAATTAAAAATGACAAAATTAAAAATGTATTAAATTATGATTTCGAAAATATTTTTTATATTCTTTGGGTGGAGAGAGCTGAATCGAAATTTATACTGCACAATTTATATATAAACAAACATAGCTTCTCGCTGTATCCCGTACATAGCACTTATCACCTTTCGAGACATTGCGTGTTGAGTGGCGGAACTTAACGCCGCACTTTATCTTGTTACCAGAGCGAAGAAAATGAAAATAATTCATTCTCCCCAAGTGGGAATTCAACCCAAAAACCATTGCGTTTACAGGCAAACGCGCAGCCTCTTTGCCGCGACGATCTTCAAACAATAATAATTTAAACAAACATTAGTAAAAATTATAAATTTTGCTTATATATTAAGCAATTGTATTACTTAAAAGAAATATAATTTTCAAAAACACCTATTTACCCAAATTACTTTAAAATCAGTAAGCAATTATCAGCACAATCGCATTTGCAATCCAATTAACCTCACTTGGTGTGGAATTTTTCGGAAGCATTTCCAGACTATTGTATTTTAGACCACTAGGTAGGACGTCTATGGCCCGTTGAGCATGTTCTAACGCCAAGATGGCCTCCGTACGTGTTTCGAATTCTCCATGCAACCAGCTTTGGCTTCTACGGTTTTAGATTGCCCTATATTCGGAGCATGCACATTGAAAAATAGCTTACTAACTGTGAAATCTATGTATTTGCCTGTATTATTATTGGAGTTGCCATTTTAAAAATATTAAAATTTTATTTATTTCTATGCAAAAAATAAATAACGTATTTTTGTTATCTAATTTCAATAAATTAATCAATCAATCATTATGGGTAGGCTAAATTAAATACTGCAATATGATTGGCTTTACTTGAACAACGGTTAATGGATATAAATTCCCTAAGTGGGAATCGAATCTTTACTCGTTTTTTTACAATGAATAAAGATTCGATTCCCACTCAGGGAATTGTGCCACTTTACATATACAATTTAAATATTCTTAAAACCTAATAAATCTATTAGGTTTAAAAATATAAATATATACAAGAAAGATTTAATATAAAACTGCAGATTCATACTTTTGTTAAGCAGCTGAAAAAGCACTAAAGTAAGCCCTTCAAAGTTAGGTGCATTCAACGTCTTGGGTTTTTAAAGGATATTGTTTTATCAAAGTTACGATAAAACTTGTACAAAAGTATGAAGAAAGCTAGCTGGGTTTTTGCAAGTTTTTCTAATAAAATTAATATTTAATTTTTTTGTATTAATTGTAATCAAAGACAATTTTTTTAATATTTTGTTAGCTTATATATATAGCATATACCTAATATATCCATAGATATAACTATTATTACAATTTAAATGGTCTTTAAATGGTAAATTCAATTTTTTTTCTATAAACTATATATTTCTATTATTTAATCAATACAGATGTGACGATGAACGAGGGCAAAATATTCTTCTCGTACATTAAAAAGGCTATTCCCATATATGATGATTGTTACTGAGGTTGTCAGAAAACTTGATGTGACTTGCTACAAGAGCAACGGAATAATGCTTTATTTTAGGCCGCCCATATCACACAAAGACTGAAACTGTAGGAAATTTTATGCATAATATGTATTTATAGAATAATATTGTCAGCTTAGTAATAAATTTAACTTACTACGCTTGCGTATGATTTTATTATATTAACAGAAAGTTAAAGAAACGACCGGAAAGTTAAAGTTTAAAAAAAAAATGTTTTGAAGAGATCTTTTGTAATACAATGTACACAAAATACATAAAAACAAAAATGTACTTGCTGTTATATATATATATATATATTTTATGATGTTAGATACATTCATTTCCTATGAGCACTTTATCCCCCATATAGTAGAGGCTTTTTAAAGTGTTATTATACTCATGCTAAAGAAAGAAACATATTTTATAAAACGTATACACATTTGAACGTAGCGTAGGATTTGAATCCACACCTCTTGGAATCCTTCCAAGTGCTCTAACCATTAAACCAACCCAATGGGTTTTTCATCTAGCTACGTCGAAATATTCATATGCTTGTTACAACTTGTTATTATTATAAACTAACAATAAATAAGTTAAAGTAAAATAAGTTATAAATAAGCTGTAACAAGTATAAAAACATTTATACGGGGTCTAAAAAACAAAATAATTCAGTTCTCTGAGTGGGAATTCACCCACAACACTTTTATCTCGTAGCTTAGTTTCAGTCATTTTAATTTGTACAATAAATTAAATAAGTTTTTAAAAAATGAAATTGACGGCACCATTCTGCAGTTATTCTAAATAGTAGTCCTCGGGGTTAATTCTGCTATACCAAAAGTCAACAAACTTTTTAATCAGTGCTGTGTTACAACTGAATTTTAAGCACTATGTCACTGTATTTAAAATAAAATTGCTTTTACTGTCTGATTTTCTTCTTGTATTTATGGTTATAGTAAAATAGTTTTATAATTACATATATTATATATGTCAAATATGACACAGAGTAGGGTAAATGTAACAAATGAGCAGAACCTCAGAACCCAGCAACCTTGAAGAAGTGACCTATTTTAAGCAAAATATAAGGAAATTAATATATTGTAATTTCATCTCATTAAATTTAAGCTTAAAGCGCCTATAACTTGATTGCATCAAATCCGCAACCCTTTCCTGGGACAGCCTGTAAGCTTTTACAATAGTATACCGGAAAACGTCCGAGAGTATTCGATATAACAATTTAAAAGAATTGTGAAAAGACGTTTGTGTGTTACAGTTTATTACCTAATTAATTATTTTATAATCGATCACATACTTTGGGAACTAAATGCTAACTCCAGTATATTTCAAAGTTATTATTGTCACTAATGAATTATTAATAATTTGAATTACCAATTAAAAAAAAACAGAAGAGTCCCAGTGAGTTTCTTGTGCCGGTTCTTATCAGGTCTGAGTCATACATTTTAGTGAACCTGTGGCAATGTACTTGACGTTTACAAAATTAAGCTACAAGCTTAATTCTGATTAAAGTGATTTGATTTTGACTTTGACCTCTGACCACATTTGTGGTCATAAGATCATTAGCGATTCATATGGTTAAGCACATCGAATAAGCGATCCAGTAAAATAAATGTTAAATTATAAATAAAAACATAACAAATTTAAAAATGAATTTAACTAATTAATGGACTTTGATTGTATGCATATTAATAGAAACTTGATAAGCAAAGTAAGTAAATGGCAAAGTAAAATAAAGTTTAAACAGTTCAAATAATTAATATTAGTCTAACCTGGAATATTAATTTTATAATCGAAAATTAAAATCGAATTAAAATTTATTAAATCGATTATATTAATAATTCATATATGAACCTGTGCAATTGTATTATTATTATTATATTTTCCTAAAATAAACGTGTAACTCTTATACGAGTTAGTCATATCGCCATGGTTCTAGGTAACAGTTAAAAAAAAGCGAATGTAAAGATAGAGTGAGTGATATATATATATATATATATATATATATATATATATATATATATATATATATATATATATATATATATATATATATATATATATATATATATATATAACAAAATAATTATTAGTTATAAAGGATACGGTACAAAGTGTCGTAAATATAGTACAATAAAAAAAGTTAAAAAAAAAAGTTAACAAGCAACATATTAAACATATTAAACCAACATAAATTGTACTTACAATGCTTTCACTTCAGCACAATGTGTTATTTCTTCCTTTTTTCTTCTTCCTTTGTTCTATCCTTCCTATTTGGTTCAAATCTCAATAATAGAATAATAGTGCAATCACATCGCATTATTAAAATCACAAGCATATGTAATCGATTCTTGATACTTTGTTTTATGAATTTCAATGAAATCAATTTTTACAAAAACAATACTAATTATTTACTAAATTATCTAAAGAAGGATCACGGCCTTTTTTTTTAACTTCATTATACAGCTTTCTTAATATATTTCATATATAAAAGGAAGATATATTAAGATGGGTACTGCCGGTTGACCTAATAATTAAATTAATTAAAAACACTATATTTGTATCATTATTAAAAAAAAAAAGAGAAAAAATTATGGACGGTTCCATGAGGCGCGACATATATATCCCTTTGTGTTCACAAAACAAAAATACACCGTTATAATAAAATTATAAGTTAACTATATATATAGTAGATTTATGGTAAAAATATTACATTTCTATTTAATCCGATTATTACTTGTTTACAGGGCGGCGGTGACTCACGCGTGACATGCTAATATTATGGTACCTATATTTATTCGACGGAAAGTAAACTTTATTTGCAAAAAATTCCACGAGATCATATCTATATCTACTAAGAACAACTCACAGTAGTTTTAATGGCTTACAATTTACAAAAATAAAGGGATATTTTTATTTACAAAACTCTTTTAAACAATATAGTATTAATTATTCTGTATCCAAATCAACACTTTAGATACATTGTGCGCTTTAGATCTATCAAAATTGCCGTTTATAGCATATCATATATGTTTATTTAGTATGTATTTAATAATAACAGCAGGATATCAAAAGATTGTTTATAATCCAGGTAGCCTCAACTAATGAAAGGCTAGAAAATCCAGCTAAAGACTATAGATAATGTAATATTATAATATAACAATATACTATGGTGAATATTAATAGAGTAACAATAAAGAATGTTGCGAAAATGGGAGAGGTTGAAAGATTCCGTTACGTGCGCTGCGGAAAATACTACTAACAGATAAAAATTATCACTTTAATTTATATATGTATTATTATTACATAAATTATTCATATAATAGTGAATAAAGTAAACTTAATTTAAAAAAATACTAAGAATTTAATAATTATTATATAGAGACTTTGTAGAGAAAATATTGCCTTAGGTTACATTTTCACTTGCGACTAGTCTTCATTTGATTGTCAATTTAATTTTTAATTCTATTTTACATTATATGAATATACCATATACATACTGCATTTATCTGACATGGCTACTGTTTGAGAAAGTCTGGTTTGAGAAAATATGTCTAAGCGTTGTTAATGTTTGATTTTCATCCACAATTACATGCATTTTTCTGATTGTAACCGACGGTCGTGGGTTCAATTCACACTCGGAGGAATTAATTATTTTTATTTCATAGGCCTGATTTCCGCCACTCCGCTTGCATTCAACTGCCCTGGCCCTATGGTTGTCACATATGGAAACATAATACTAAACTAAAGCAACGGAACTATCTCGACTTGAATTTAGCTTAAACTCTTACGTACATCTTTTACCTGCAAAAATGCTTAAAAAGTCCTATCCACATAATTTGTTACCAACACAAAGTACGTACGAGATAATCCAAAGCGGCGATGAGGTAACAATGTCGCATTACACTTGCCATCTGCCTCCAGCAAGTTTATTGCGGCGGGACACGCGATGCACACTGATACTACAGCTAGAACGATAAATCTATGTTTGTATATGCTTACAGAAAGCTCACATATATTTTGTTTTATATATAAACTTTAATATTATTGTGGAATTGGGGATAAATAGGTAAAAATAGAGACAAAAATAGAGTCAAAATGTGTGACAAAAATTGAAATTTAGAAAAAAAAATAGTTGGAAAGTGTATTGAAATTTCTAGCGTAATACATATCTACCTTCGATACCGTCTAGCCAATTTAGCTATACGAGTGTTCTTAATGAGATATTGTACGTTTCTCGTTTTTTTTTCGTTTCTCTACGTTCTCTATATATGTATTTTTTTACATATGTATATGAAATATAATCTTAATTTTATAATTGAATAATAGCATTCACCAAAAAGTTTTATATATATTTTTATAATAACATTAAACTTTTATATAAGCTATAATAACATTAAGCTTTTATATAAGCTTATTTATATAAGCTTCAGAATGTAACTCAAATGCAAAATTCGTTTACCCAAAATTGAAAAAAACATTTGTCGCTGAAAACGAAACTGTAGAAACTTAATTTGGAATAGAACTTAGCGTTTGTAAAAAGGCGACTGACAAAACAATTTTCAATCGAAAGTTTATTTATCTTCACAATTCCTTAAGCAGAGCGGGTGAAAGTATTATTTCATCTGCATAGCTCCCGATGAACGGTAAAGCCGGTAAGACGCATTTTGCATGTACAATCGCCTTTATTGTAAAGATAATATAGGTGAATTTAAATGTGCTTTGATGAGAGCTTATGGCATGGTTTAATGGGCAGTTTTCAAGAGGCACAAGTTGAAATTTTATATTGACATTTTCTTAAAGCTTTGTTTTACTTAATATGGAATAACACCTTAAAACAGTTAAGAAATGTTAAACAGTGTCTTCTCGATTTTCGATGGTAACTACGTATGTATATATATATATATATATATATATATATATATATATATATATATATATATATATATATATATATACATATATATATATAATATATATATATATATATATATATATATATATATATATATATATATATATATATATATACATATATATATATATATATATATATATATATATATATATATATATTGTGTCAGGAAGTATCTAAGTGTATATAATTGTTGGGGGTTTGATTCCATAGAAGATTATTAACGTAAACATTATTCTTCCTTGCTTTGTGTCCTCCGGCTAGACAAGTTCGTTGTCTCTATCTAAGTTAGTTAGAAAGGTAAATAAGGGGGAAAATAAAATGCAAAGGAGAGCCACGTCAATCGGGGCGTAGGACGCAATCAACATCTCATTAGCGGACTCCTTAATTCTCTTGTCTTTGGGGCCTTTGTCGATAAACCGTTTACTTTTTAGCCGATTACAAAAAAAAAACAGAGAAATTCAAATAATTGAAAATTCTTCAGTATTATTTTTATGTAATATGTTGAGGATCCCCATCTTAATGAAAAATCAAATTAAAATATATAATTTTTTAATTGTCTAAGCATTGTCATTCCATATATACTAAATATCTTTAAAAATTTGTGGATGCCGTATTCGCTTTTACTCTGCACGACGAGGGTCGTCCTCGTAGGACGTCGTAGGTCGTAAGTATGGTAATTAAAGCGAAACGAGGTCACACCGAGTAGTATATTTTCTGTTAGTCTTAAGTTTCATACGATGCAAGATTGATTAGTCTAACATAAAGTATATTTATAAGACTGAATCAAAAACTAATGGTATAAAGTATGCATATAACGTCAAATTTGGTGAAGAAAAAAATAATAGTAGAGATAGTATATATATATTATATATATATATAATATATATATATATATATATATAATATATATATATAATATATATATATATATATACATTGTAGTATCTTTATTCAAGTATATAATTAATTAAGTTAAACTTTAGGTAGAGTAAAGAATATTTTTCTTTTCTCTAGAGAATCATAGAAACATCTATTAAAAAAATATACATAAGTTATCCACATTTGATTGGTGATTATTGAAGCTGGGATCGAGACAAAATTGTGTTGCGAAAAGTTTAATGAGCTCCAATGTGACTTCTTGCTTTACTTGCATCGTAAGAAATGACTAACAAGTGACTTTAATTTAGTCCCGTCTCAAATCATAAGCTTGTTTCAAACGTCTTTGATGTAAGGGAATGGAAATAAGTAATGCTATCGTATTAAGACTTTTAAAGGGAGTTTGTTTTTGGTTTTTGGTGAAACATTCGTTGATTTATGTTGGAAATGGAAATGTAAGGTAATGGTTTTATCTCGGATGGTTTGTTTTCAGATTTGACTTGTTTTATCTTTTAAAAATAATTATTGTTCTTAAGGCAGGTAAGTCGGTAGGTAAGTAGTATGATAAGTACCATTTCATGTAAATTATATTTACTACTTTCACATCTCTTAAATAATTTAGTTTTTACAAATACCTGTCGAAATATAAAAAAATCATACAACTATTAATAATTTACGAAACATTACGCATATAAATAGAATAGACAAACAGCAGAAACGTTAAATAAAAGCAAATATATAATAATATTTAAACCTATCAGGAGCACTGAAGCTAATATTTCTAAGAGGTAAATCACAGATAAAAACTGAATACATTGAGCGCACGATGAAATATTATTTGAGATCATAAGCCGATCTCGATAGCGCTCGGAATTGTCCACTCGGTCCACTATTATCTATTTTATATGGAAAAGATCTCATATTGTGTATTTATTTTATGGCAAACGGTGAAAGAATAGGATATAATATTGATGAATGGTAAATTTCGTGGGTTTTGTGAGTACCTACACCACTTTGAAATTAAATGTAATTGTGAGTAAGGTAAGGCATTATACTCGTATACAAATATAAACTGGATAAAAGGCTAAAGTGAAGGGTTATAAGTCAATTTAGTTATTTTGTACATATTTTCTGTTATTAGAAACGTATTTTTACGTATTTTTTGCTATTTTTTATGCTAGATTAGTCTTGCTTTGGGAGAAATTGAATATTTACGATCAAGCAAATAGGTTGCCAATCTCGGCTAACAAAATAAGCAGCCTCAATTTTTATTGTATATCTCAATGTATCAAAAATATATCAGTCAAATCGAACTTAACTCCACAACAGTATGAAAATTATATAACAACGTTTTATTACACCACGCATAATGTCTATTCTACTTAAGCCCTCATTTGCCTCGAGACGACAAAGGAAATGTTCATAGCGAATAAGTATTGAAAACCTTTTAAAAGCTTCGAAGCATAATTCAGATTTCCGTAATCTTCTCGTTCTGTCAATTCGTTTTTCTCATACCGGGGGTATGAGTTAAGCAAGTTCAAATGTATTTTTTGGCTACTTATTTTGTGTGAGCTAAGCATTTGAGTCTGAGACCCGCTATTGTTTCAGTAACTTTAACAGACTTCTTTTACTTCGGCTTAATTTTATTACTGGGTGAATAGAGTATAAAGGAGCGATTAATGTATGTCATCATTACAAGACCGAAAAGGTTCTTTTTCGTAACAACGCCCTTATTACAATTGTGAGGACGAATGTAAGATTTTATTCGAGTATGATTTACACTGTTTAATTGTCGGTGGATAATTGAGATTTATATAAGTTTTAAGCTTTATGTGGCTATAATGAAGAAAACATATATATTTTTTAGGTGAAAACCAACGTAAGAGCGACGAAGTAGGCTTTGTGCTATATGTTTTTTTGTTATTTTTTATATATTTTATATATATCGCTATTTTATATCGCTATATATATTTTTTATATATCGCTATTTTAGTATAGATATTTCTTTTTCAAAAAGAGCTTTATGTTTTTTTTGGATAGACGGGTATGTAAATGTAGAGACTAGCATATTCCTAGCATAGCAGGGACTTTCATACCTATTTATAAACACTTCAGTACTTATTGAGTGGCGAAATTAAACGACGCGCTATTCATATAAAAAAAAATATTATTTTTAAAAATAATATTTCTCCCAAGTAGGGATCAAACCCACAACAATCCTTTAAAGACGCAGACCAACTGCTACACGACGGTCTCTTATTATTAATAAATCTTTATTATAAGATACGATTTTTAAATCATAATTTTTTTTTAAACTTCAAGCTGTATCCCGAACATAGCAGGGGAACTGTAGGTTGAAGAAAACTATTCTTAAGACTCAACTATACTATTACTATATTAACTATACATAACTATATAAGAGCTCAATCTTACATAGAATATAAAGTTGTCCAAAGTAAATTAACTCCTACAATGTATAACCGCAGAAAACAAGAATAATATCAGCTAATATGGCAGGTGATCGATCTTATACCACTTCATTTTTAATATAAGATTTTTCAATTTGTAAAGCTTTTAACTAAATCGCTTGCGATTGAATTTTATATCGTCGGAGTATTCACGTTTCTTGTCTACTGTTTCTTGTCTAGTTTATTGTATTAAACTATAATTAAATAGTAAATTAATAAAATAAGAAAATGCCGCTTTATAAAAAATTGCTAAACGTGATAGGCATTTTCCATTGTAATATAAAAATTTCACTAATGGAACATCTAACTAAGAACCATAGTAATCCAGATAAAATTTAAGAAATAAGGAAATGGCAAATAAGCTTAATTGTATAACATGGAGCGCGGTTTTCGCAGACAAATAAAAATTACCTACAGACATAAAAAGATTCATTAAAATATGGTAAGGGTCATAAAGTATATGCAAACGAAGTGGCAATTGGTCACTAGTACCTAATTTATTATGTTACAAATTGCCATTTAGCATGTATCCTTACGTTACCCTTATTATACATAAATTTATAGATTTATTTTTCTAAGCATTTGAATTAGAACCGGCTCGTCTTCAATTATCAAAAAAATAATGTGTTATAAATAACTTTGAATTTTTTTTATATTTGGTAAAATGAAACGCGGTGCTAGTTCGACCAGTCAATTCACCCGGGGAGCAGTGTGCCTTAATACTAAGTTCTTTCTTCCGAGTCTGCTTGCTACAGGGAGAAACAGTGTTAATTACCCTCCAGTATAAAAAATCAAGCATGAAGCTAAAACTAATTAGTCTTTTTTACTTTCCCCCCATACTTGAGCATTTATCTTTTTTTTATCTTTGAAATACAGAAGGCTAACTGTAGGAAACGATTTACGATTAACCTCCAGCACAGGTAAAATTCTCCCAGATCAAAGTTATTTGATAAAATTCGGTAAAGCCACCGAAAAATCAAGCTACATCTGTAAGAAGGCAGTAGGAACAGATAAGTACTTGTTGTTTGAGTGAAGGGTACTCCTAATGGTACTAGCGTGGCGCTAAGTCCAAATCTATACTATTATATATATCTGTCTATACTATTATCAAAAAAAATCTATAAAGCTTTTCTAAGGCGGCTCTAGAGTAATCACTTTAAATTAATATACATTGTTAAGGAGATATTTCATCCCTTAAACCCTTGCCCTACAACTCGATGGGCCCGCACCCGCACGGTAACTCCATGAAATGCTAAGCAGTTTCTTCTTCACTATATGTTGAGAGGCGAAATACAACGCCAGTTCTTTATAATATGCCTATAATATACTAGAAATTTCATATTTTAATATAATTTTATAATTCACGACGTGTTAACTGTTAGTAAGTCTTTAAAATAAATATTAAAGCGGTAGCGGTAAAAGATGTAAATTACTGAGCCGGGTATCCCAAGACGCCAATTTACTTGGTAATATTTTATTCATTGTCTGACTGGCTAGTAATAATGACTGGAGACGGAGGGATAAGTTTCGTTTTGAATATTTTATGTAACGTATTAAATTTTTGTACTGAAGGGTGCCATTAATACGCATTATTTTGGAAAAGTTGGTTGATCTAGGGCTTGGTGACTTTTATGTAAACAATTATATAAAGTATAATGTGTCTACAACATGTTTTGGGTATATACTGAAATAAGCTCATGGCATTACTCCATTTTCCACTTTTTACACACAAGTTAGAAGTTTTTAAGAAATATGTATTTCTTAAAAAACTGCAGCGTTCAGTTTCACCATCCAATTAGAAGTCTCGAAGATTTCTAGTTTCTAGCATTCCCGTTGAGCACAATTCACTTCGCCAATGGTACGTTGAATGGAGAACACATAAAGAAGAATGTGTGGTAAAAAGAGATAACATTACACAATTAAAGAATGCATGTTTATAAAAGATTCAGTCAAATCCTTCACCTATAAACATATATTTACAATATCTACACACAATATGGTAGGTTAGAGGGTGTCTAGCCAATTATCTGTCCGATATTTGGTTTCCGGCATACGGGTACGCGACCCCGGGACCTCGAGCCACCACTTTCATAACCCGATCCAATCCATGTAAGTGGTGTCCCTCCCCTATATTCCAAGTCTTTCTGCCTCTTATTCCCTTTCCTTTCCTGGTTTCTCCCAGTAATGGGTTTGGAGGTCAGATGGCAATCGCTCCACAAAAAACCACTTCGCCACTCATATGGACCGATTGGTCTTAGTCGGAAGGCAGACCCTGGCAAAAAGCCGGGACTAATGCCAGGAAGAAGAAGAAGAAGAAGAAGAAGAGTAATATGGTAGGTTATTAATAAATACTATACTACACATAGGACATCATATAAGGGACGAATTAATGTAGG